>CM052889.1:76234325-76334664 GCA_028534135.1 Potos flavus | reverse complement strand
CTGGGTGTGTGCGGGAAGGAGCACGATGGGTCGGGCACTGTCTCACCGAGGCCTGTGGCTATTAGCGCACTGGAATGAAGGCCCAGGGGCAGACGAGCCCCACGTGAGTGTCTCCCCCACCCTGTTTGACCTCACGGTCTTAGGGCTGCCTCGGGGAAGGAAGGACAGGTCAGGGAGCAGCAGGCCCCGTGCTGGCCTCTTGCCGCCCTCCAGCCGCCCTCCTGCCGCCATCCTGCCCTCGAGAGGAGGCTGGAGCTGAGGAGGGGCGGGCTCGCCTCGCTGAGCCTGTGAATGGTCTCCGCAGAGAGAACCACTTCCTCCACAGCTGATACTGCGAAGGGAGGGCCGTTTGGGGGCAGTCTCTTCCCTTCCTCCTCTCCCCTCCTCTCTTTCTGTCCCTGCCCCCCTCTCCCTCCGTCCCTGCCTCCTGCCCCTTTTGGACAGACCCGTGACATGCCATGCACTGTCACCATTATAGTTCTGGGGAAACTGAGATTCAGCCAAGCTCATCGACAGCAGCCTTGGGGTTTGAACCCACACCTGCATGACCCGGGGACCATGCTCTAGGTCCCCAGGCTGCATTTTTCCGTGTAGATATGAAGGTGTAAGAAGGAGGCATGTAGCCCTCCTACCCAGGAAGGACCCCCTTGCCCGCTGCCCCTCCCCCAGATCAGACTGCCTGTTGCTGGGAATAAAGTACGGGCAGCCTGTCCTGGGAGGCAGCGCTCAGTTGCTCCCCCCCGCGCAGCCCACTGGGGTGCCTGGACTGCCGAGGTCACGCAGCGTGGCCGGCAGGCGGGGGGTCGAACCGCCCCACTTGGACTGTGCTCGGGCGCCATGCGGATTTTAGGCACACCGTCTCTGGCCGCCCTGAGTGGGGTCTTACTGAATGGAGTGTGTAAGCAGCTGCGGACTGTTCGAGGCCCGAGGAGACACCGTGTCGTGCCCCTGTGGGCAGGGCTGATGCTGACCCTCAGTCTTGGGTTGGGCTCTCGTCTGCCCCCGCCCCTCCCGGTCGCATCTGGTGAGGCCAGACCACCTTCTCCTTCCCTACCTGCTGTTCAGGTGGTCCCTGGTGCTCCTTGAGCTTCTGGCAGTGCTCCCTGGTGTCCCAGGAGCTCTGCTTTTTTCCGAGATTTTCCAGGACTCTGGTTTCCGCAGGGAGGAAGACTCAGGGAGGCCTGAGGGCGCAGAGCACCTGTCTTTAATGCCTGTCGAAATCCCTTAGAGCAGCAGCCGGGAGGGGCCGCTGGGCTGGCTGGCGCAGAGGCAGCCTCTGTGCACACCAGCTAGGGATTAGCTGGGGGGAGGGTGGCCCTGAGCAGGGCCCAGGCTCAGGAGGAGGTCTTCCTGCTCCCTCCCCTCCTCCGCCTCCCCTTCCCCTCCTCCTCCCCCAGCCCCTGCTCATCCCAGCCAGCATGGACACAAACCCGCTGTAGTTCCGGTTGTTGGGTTACGCCGTCCTGCTGTGCCCCCAGGGACCCCAGGACTTGAGAGCGTGGGCAGGAGGACCAGAGACCCCAGCAACATGGATGGTGCAGCGTGGGCTCAGGGGTGAGAGTGGGGTCAAGTCTTCGCTTGATGACGTGATACCCGTGTGCCACTTGGGTGGCAACGTCATCCCCCCAAGCCTCAGTTTTCTCATCTGTGAAATGGGGGAAGAGGCCTTACCCCGAGGCCTCTGGTGAGGACCAAATGAGGTCCCACTTGTGAGGAACCGAGCGCCTGCCCGAGGGGAGTGCTGTGTGAGCGGTGGCCTCATGACTGCTCCCGCTAGTACTGGTGGGAGCGGCAGTAGTGGTATTTTATCTTAAAGCCACTGATCCCCTTTTCTTCTCAGGGGCGTGGGAGGCGCTCTCTCAAATGCTGTGTGCGAGAGCAGCCGTTGTGGGGACTCTGGCCCAAGAGACCCGGATTCTAATCCAAATCTTGCTGCTTACTAGCTGTGTGACCATGGGCAAGTGGCTTGCCCTCTCTGTGTGCCATTTTCCCAGCTCTGCAGTGGCGGCAATACAAGGGCCCCCCTCGGAGGGCTGTCAGGACACTCGCCTGAGTGGGTGGATAGAAGGGCTTGGAACAGGGCCTGGCCCATTGTGAGCGCCCTGTAGCCGAGCACTATGGCTGTGGTGGTGCTCATGGCCGCCAGATGCCCGGTGGCTGGGGTCTCGTGTCCCCCTGGGTGTGTGCTCTATAAGGACTGTAGCCGCTCCTAGACTGGCTGAGTGATTGATCGTTGGTCGATTGATTGATTGATTGATTTGAGTCAGTGTCTTTCATCTGAAAGGCAACCCAGCAGGGCGGCAGAGAGCAGGGCTCTGAGCTAGAGGGGGCCACTGGTGCCCGCGGGCACACGGCCTCCCCACTCGGCGCCTCGGCGTCCTCTATAAAGTGAAGGTAAGGCTAGGACCCAGTGTCAGGCTCGTGATGGGGAGCAGAGGAGTCCTTTATAAGGCGCGCGGCGAGTGCTGGGCAGTATCCTCGCTGTGCATTCAGCAAGCCTCTCTCGAGTGCCTGCCGTGCGCCTGGCGGGCAGTACGCGTGGGCTTTTCCTGCTGGGCAGAGGGGCTGGGCATTCCTGGAGCGGATGGCGGGAAGCTGTCTGCCAGGGCTGGGCTCAGGGTGGGTTGTGCTGGTCTGAGAGAGGTGTGGCGGAGGAGGAGGCTGGCCACCTTGTCACCTGACCCTGAGCACTGGTAGGCGATGAGGCCAGTAGACCATAGAGGGGATTTGAACCTGGGTCTGTGGAGCATCCCCTTGTGGACCCGTCCTCCACCAGACGTGGCTCACATGGGACTCAGCAGAGCATGGTCTTGCTGGGCGAGATTGCCATGGACCAATGCGTTGGACCAGGAGATGGGGTCAGCAGGCCGTGTTCTGAGGCCTACAGACGGGTGAACCTTGCTGACCACTTGTTGGTGAGAAAAGGCAATTTGGGAGCGTGGGGCTGGTTCTTGTTCCCGGCCGACCTTGAAGGAGCAACGGAGGAAGCACAGTGAGCACATACAGGAACCCATTGTGGGAAATTGGGCTCAGCCTGGGTCCATCCATCCCGATAGGGGCCACCCAAGCTGCAGGGGTGAGTTCCCCGTCACTGAAGTATGCAAGCAGGCCTCACAAGATGCTACTGAACTCCCTGACCTCTGCCTCCTGCCCCTCCCCGGTCCTCTTCAGTCCCCAGGAGGAAGCTCTAAGTCCTTATGAATCTTGAAGCAGGGGCATTCACCTCTGGCCATTGGCCACGCCCTGTCTGGAGCTCAGAAAGACATGTCAGCCTTGTCCAGTGCAGGAAGGAGCCGAGGAAGCAAGAGGGTCAGTGGGCATCCCCTCCTGCTTTACACCAGGCCTGGCCTGAGTGTGGCTATGGGGCTACGTCAGCAGGAAGCAGGATCGGGTGGGCAGGCGCGAGTGTCCCAGAGTTATGTAACATTTGGCATTAGTGACTTCTCCGAGGTTTTCCCTCCCCCTCCTTATGGCCGAAGGTTACCCTTTTCTCCCATCTGTGAATCCAGGCCCTGGGGCTCAGCTTCCATGTTTCTCTGTCTCTGTCTGTCTCAGCCCAGGCCGTGCCTTGCCTTTTGTTTCCCTCTGTTATCCCCTCCATCCGAGGCTGCCTAGGCCTGCAGGGGGACATGGGCTGGGCAACGAAGTGCTTAAACCTGACCTGCATTCAAATCTGGGCTACTCGACTCATGAGCTGTGTGATCTCGGGAAAGTGTCTTTGCCTCTCTGAGCCAGTGTCTTTGTCTATCAAGTTCATTTATCTAAAGCAACAGTTACAGAGCGCCTGCTCTGTAGGTGCCAGGCTCTGTTTCAGGTGGGCTGGGGATAGAGCAGAGAACAGGGGTGCTGGCCCTTCAGGGGCTAGTTCAAGTTCAAGGGACAGATTAACATACAAGCATACAAGTAATCTCTGATTCTGGTCTGAAGGTGATAACGTGAGGGATATAGTAGAGAGTGATTGATGGGGGCCGCAAGGATTAGCTGATTTTGACAGGGTACTAGGGAAGATCTCTCTGAGGTGGTGTCTGAGCAAAGTCCTGATTGAGGTGAGGAAGTGAGTCACACTAGTGTCTACGAGAAGGAGGTCCAGGCAGAGGAATGACCCGTGCAAAGGCCCTGTGGCTGGGGGCCCTGTAAGCATGTTTGCACAGTGAGGCCCGTGTGTTTATAGCAGGATGACCAAGGAGGCAGGGTGGACAGACATTTCGGAGAGGTGGGTGGGCTCCAGATCTAGACCATGCAGGGCCATATGTAGTGGGGAGGACTTGGGGTTTTCTGTCAAGGGTTTCAGTGAGCCCCTGGAAGGTTCGAAGCAGGGAGCAGCGTACTCCGGCTTGTAGAGCAGTGGGGCATGTCAGTTGACTCCATCCAGGAAAACACCGGCACATAGTAGGTACTCAATAAGCAGCAGCTGTAATTATACTGGTTTCGCCAGCATTTCCTGTTCCGCACACGCCTCCTGAGTCTAAAGTATGGGGCCACGTGTGCAAGGATTCGGTGTAATTTCTCGGACGCTCAGTCCCAGCCTCTCAGACCCAGTGTTGGGATTCGAATGTCGACGTCATACTTGCCCCGCTTGGCCTCGAGTCCCCAGGAAGATGTGCATCCCAGCCAGACCCCTGGGAGCCCCGGTTCCCTGCCAGCCTCCCAGCACTGCGGCGTCCCACCCAACCGCTGCCCACCCCCCTTGCCCCCGCCCCGGCAGCCGATCGCCTGCCTCACCCAGCCCGAGCAGAGGAGTGAGTCCCTGTCTGCTAAAAATAGACTGGGGAAGAAGGGGGAACCCTCAGCCGCACCCACAGAACCCACATGCCGCACAACTTTCTCGCGCCTCGTGGGCTCCAGCCGGGCCTCTGGGAGAAGCTTGGGGCTTGGGGCAGGGCCGGACCAGCCCCTGGAGGCGGGGGGATGTCGGAGCCGGGCGTTCCCACAGTGGCCAGGGGACATTCGGCAGGGCGGGGCTATGGCCCTGGCCTGTTGGTGACGGAAACCGTGACTAACGGGCAAACGGACGTTTTCCTTTTCCTCCCCGCGTTCTGAGCGGCTACGCTCAGAGGGACCCCCATTTGCTCAGGAAGAAGGCAGGACAGGAAGCGATCCTGCTCCCAGGCTGGGGCTGGGGCTGGGGCTTGGGGACCCCCCTGTTCCCAGCCCAGCCACAGTCAGGGCCTGGGGCGGGGCGACCCTGCCGGTGCCTGGAGCAGACGGGTCATTTGCCCCAAGAGTTTTGGGTAGGGTGACTTTCTCCAGGGGGCCGGGGGGATTGGTGGAGGGGAGGTGGGAGGCGCGTTAGTTTCCTGTTTCTTGTAACAAAGGACCACAAACTAGGTGACTGAAAACAATAGAAAAGCATTCTCTCACAATCCTGCAGGCAAAAATCCCAGACGGACATGTCCATAGGGCCTCGCTCCCTCCGGAGGCTCCGGGGAGAACCTGCCTTGCTCCTCTAGCTGCGGAGGGCGGCCGTGCTGGACGTTCCTTGGCTTCTGGACACATGGCTCCCCGCGTGCGTCTGTGTGCCTCTGCGCCCAGATTCCCCTCTTGTTATAAGGACGGCAGTCATACGGACTCAGGGTCCACCCTAATCTAGTGTGACCTCATATGAACTAATTACGTCTGCAAAGAGCTTATTTCCAAATAAGGTCGCATTCTGAGTTTCGGGTGGACGTGGATTCCAGGGGAATCGTACTCAGCCCCGTGCGAGGGGCTTCGTGGAGACTGTTGGCATGTCTGAGGTTGTTGGAAGTTCTGCTTCCTTCCTCGGAGACCCTGCGGCTCAGGCTGGGACCCTCCTGTCACTGCGGCTGTATCGGGGTGGGTTGTCCCCTCTTGGGAACCAGTCCACTGCCTCTGGGAGTCCCTGGTCACCCTGAGACCCCAGCAGTCCGCCGTCACATGTACCCCAAGTCTGCCGACTGTGTTTGAGCCCCAGAGGCCGCCCCCCTCGGTCCCTCAGTAAGTCAGCCGGCAATTGTGTTCTGGACCTCTGCCTGGCCCCCCGGGGCGCCCCGCCCAGTGAGGTGCAAAGGCAGCAGCTGCCAACCAGGAGCAAGAAGCTTGTACCCAAGCTGGGGGATGGGCACCCGGCCCCGTGAGTCAAAGAGCCGGGCTTCCGGGGACCAGGGTGCTGTGTGGAGGACTGTGCAAGGCTCCGCGGGGGAGCCTTCTTCCTGTTCCTGGCACACACTGAGCCGGGCCCCACCTCGGGGGTCTGTTCTTGCAGTTCCCTCTACCTGGACCGCCATCCTCCAGGGCTGTGCCTGGCCAGCTCGCTCTCTGTGCTCCCACTCCGCTCAGAGGTCGCCTCCTCCGAGAAGCCTTCCCCATCCGTCTAACCCCCACCCTGTCTGATTCCATCTTGCTCATGTCCCCACCTCTGAAGTGATGTGTTATTGGTTGGTCCCCCTGACTAGAAGACCTCTGTGGGCAGGGACCTTGTCTACCTCATTCATCGTGTGTCTTCAGTCCTGCGGCAGTCCTGGCACGCCGAATGTGCCCTGGAAAGACTGGGGGAGTGAAACGATGAGCTTCCCAAACCAGCCCTGTCTCCTGGGGCTCAGTGAGAGGCAGAGGTGACATGCAAGGAAGTTTCCCTCATTCGTTTGCTCCCCACATAGTGACTGTGCCTGGCAGGGCGTTCTCCGGGGCGTGTGGTCACTGCTCTGGCTGGGGGAGTCTGAGGGGCTGGACCAATCACGGGGGGCCCACAGGCAGAAACAGCCCTTCCTCACCTGTTCCAGAAGGATGTCAGGGCAGCTGATGGGCCAGGCTGCGCCATACGTGTATCTGGGACTTGATGGACGAATAAAGCCCTCAGTAAAAATAACTGCTGGCATGCTTGGCCAGTGGGGTGTGATGGGGGGAAGGTCGCCTCACGGCCACTCGGCTGGGATCGCTGTCCACTGCACCTGTGGTGAGGCCTCGAGCACAGGGAGTCCCTGGGCCGATAGCCCAGGCCCAGGCTGTGACCACCGCTGTCCCTGTGCCCTAGGAGAAGGAGAGGAATGCGCGGAGGAAGAAGAAGAAAGCCCCAGCCGCTGCCAGTGAGGAGGCTGCCTTCCCGCCTGTGGTGGAGGACGAGGAGATGGAGGCATCGGGCGCAAGCGGGAACGAGGAGGAGATGGCGGAGGAGGCAGAAGGTGAGGGACAGGAACGGACCTGCCCCAGGAATGTCTGGGTCCTCCTGAAAAGAGGCCTGGACTGCCTTGGAGGGGGAGCATGGTGCTGGTGGGGTGGTGGTGGTGGTGATGGTGATGATGATGATGATGGTGATAGTGTTGGTGGTGGTGATGGTGGTGATGGTGGTATTGATAATGGTGGTGATGGTGGTGGTGATAGTGATGATGGTGTTGATGGTGGTACTGGTGATGGTGATGATGGTGGTGATGATGGTGGTGATGGTGGTGGTGATGATAATGGTGATGATAGTGATGATGGTGTTGGTGATGGTGGTGGTGATGGTGTTGATGGTGGTGTTGGTTATGGTGGTGGTGATAGTGATGATGGTATTGATGGTGGTGTTGGTGATGGTGGTGATAGTGATGATGTCGATGGTGGTGATGTTGATGGTGGTGTTGGTGGTGGTGGTGATAGTGATGATGGTGGTGATGATGTTGATGGTGATAAGGATGGTGGTGATGGTGGTGATGATGATGGTGGTGATATTGATGGCAGTGATGATGATGATGGTGATGATGTTGACAGTGGTGGTGGTGACGATGATGGGGATGGTGGCGATGATGGTGTTACTCCCAAATGCCCCATTTTGGACGATAAATTACATGGGTCTGTACCTGCCCCCCACGGCATGATGTCCCCGAAGACCCCAACCCCTGCTCGGCTGAACACCTGTGCCTCCCCTGTTCTCTTCCCACCCAGGGCTGCCCCATTCGGGCCCTCGTGCTCCTGTTGAACAGAACCCTCTTTCCTCCTGCCCCTGCCTAGGGTGCCTTCCTATTCCTCCTGTCTGCCTGCCTCTGCATTCAAACTCCCGAGCTTCTGCCCACACAGTAAAGGAAGGTGCGAGTCACCTCCTAGCCCCTCAAGCCAGGCCTACAAATAAATGCGAGCTCTGCCAGCCCCCAGTGCATTCTCGGGCCTGAACCTTACTTTCTGGTTGAGAACGGAGAATTGGGCCACATGGCTGCTCTTGCCTCAAGCTGGGGATAGAGTCCGGCCACCTTGCTGCTCTGGGCCTCTCTGGTCCGCGTTGGTGAGAGGCCTGACCAGTGTCTGAGGGAGGGCCACAAATCCCTCTGCCCTCGTTTTCTGGGTCCTGGGTTTATAGCCAGAAAGAGAGAAGGAAGCAGAAACCCAGTCCCCCTCTTTAAGGATCCTCTCAGCTGTCTCTGCGGAGAGGATGCAGCCTTGGTGGGAGAGTAGAAAGAAGGCAGACTTTAGATCAGAACCAGCATTAAGATCAGAACAGACACTGCCCCGTAAGAGAGCTGTGTGGTAGTGAACTCCCCGTCGCTTATAGGGCTCCCATCCCACGGCACAGGTGGAGGAGGGGCATTCTGTGCTGGGGGTGGGGGGGAAGCTGGTCGGGCAGAGCTGAGGCTCCGAGACCACCTGACGGCTCTGAGCGGATCCCGTGCAGCAGGGTAGAAAACCCTGCACAAAGGTACAGGGTGGTACTCCCACCACATGGGTGAGTTTAGGAAACCGAGGCCCAGAGAGGAGAATCGCTCCCACAGGGTGTCCCGTAACTGGTGAACTTGGACTTGGCCGGTCCAGCCGGTATTTGCTGTATAACCCTGTCCCTTGTGACCAGGAAGGGGGAGGTCAGGGAGGTTCTAGGTTGGGGCCTGAGCTTGCCCTCGTGGAACCTTCTAGAAAGCCCGGCCAGCCCCAGCAGCGTGGCAGACCCCTCCAGGGGGTGGGCAGCAGTGCCTTGCTGCATCCAGGCAGAGAGGAACCATCCGGGGAGGGAGGGGTCATCCTCTCTTCAGTGTCTCTGCAACGATCACAGTCTCCCGGTCCTAACGAGAGCGGCAGCCTTGAGTTGACCCCTGGCACTGTCACGGTGACCCAGGGGAGTAGGTGCTCTTGTCACCCCGTTTACAGTTGAGGAAACTGAGGCACAGAGCAGTCACCCGAGATCACACAGTTGGCTTGCTTGGGGACCAGGGTTCGAACTGGTCAGAGGTGCAGATCCCCGGGCCCCTCCTGGACCGACTGATGAGGCGCTTCGGGGGTGGGCCCCGCAGTCCGAGTCTTCACAGCCCCTGCGCCTGGGTGCACGCTCGCCTCTGAGAACTCCTCATGGAAACAAGCCTCTCGGTGAGCGAGAGGGCCTGGTGATAACTGCCCATTTTGTGGATGAGCAGACAGATTTTGGGAGCTAAGCTCCTTGTCCAAGGGGTGTCCACACAGGCCCCTGCCCCCTGATGTCTGTTCAGTGAGTGGGAAGAAGGGGCATCGCTGGAATCCGCACGCAGAGGCAGAAACCCGGTGGCTAGGGACATGGGACGCGGGGTCAGCCCTTTCCTGCCCCCATGCAGTATGGCCTAGAGCAAGCGACTCGGCCTCTCCATGCCTCAGTTTCCTCATCTGCATGTGAGATGCCTGTGAGATCAGAGTCCTGATCTTAGAGGATTAATTGAGTCTCGAGCGTGAAGGGCTCTGTGCGCCGTGCCGCGCCCACAGGAGAAGTCCTATTGTTCCAATTATGATTTCTGGGAGCAGTGGGGCATGAAGGGAGGTGAGCAGTGGGAGAGGCCGGGGGTGCTGGCAGCGGGGGCTGAAGGAAGCCTTCATCCATGGCCATGGCGGCCCTCTGGCTCTGGGGCTGAGCAGTGGGATGGAGTCCAGGGCCCCAAAGGCCGCTCCTGCCGCCCTGCCCACTTCTGAGGTCGGCATCTTCACCTCAGTCGTGGGGACACAGGTCCAGAGAAGGCCGGTGACTTGTCCAGGGTCACCCAGGAGTGGGAGGGATTGGCTCTTCACCCCGCACCACCCCATTGTTGGCCGAGGCCACTGCAGGTCACCCATGGGTCTGAAGCGAAAGGGCACGTCACTCCACGGTGAGGGCCACAGGTCCCCCTGTTGCCCGCCTCCCCGGCCACCTCCTCTCTGCTGCCTGTTGCTCCTGCCGCCTTGCTTCTAATCCTTCTCTCGCTTCCTTCCAGCCTTACACACCTCTGGGAACGAGGTGCCCAGAGGGGAATGCAGTGGCCCAGGTATGAGTGTGGCCGGCTGGCCTGGGGGTGGGGTCGGGGTAGGGCTGTGCTGGGGTCAGGGGCATCCCGAGGGCACCTGTCCTCAGCGAGGGGCCCGCTTCCGTGAGCATGCCTTTGCAAGTGCCAACATTTGTGCTGCTGCTGCTGCCTCTGTCCCCCTTCCCTGTGCACTGTCTGTTCCCCGTGCTGTTCCCTGACTCACTCTTGCAGATCTGTACATTCGGCTCCACCGGTCTGTTGATTTTCACCAGTATTCTCGTCCGTGACTTTGACCTTGTTTGATTTCCCAACAGCAAGTGCAGGGCTTTTCACATTGTCCCCATTTTACACAAAATGGGGGAAATTGAGACCCGGAGAGGTGACAGGAGTGCTTTTAAGGCTGAAGAGCCAGGTGGGAGGCTAGCCGCCCTCGCCCTTCCTCTGGACGCACGTTCAGTCACTTGGTTACCCCTTCCCTGTGCACCTGCGAGGTGCTGGGCCGTGTGGGCCTCCGACAGGGGATGGCGTGGGGCGCTTTCCCCTCGGGCCCCTCAGAGTTCCCTGACACAGTAGGGAATAGTCCCCAGTGTCACCCCGTGCTCTGGCTTACTTCCCTTGTGAGCCGGGATCTGCTTCCCCACTCTGCAGGTCGGGGGGAACCTGCGTTTCCACAGCCGGGCTTCCGGCCTGGGCACAGCCAGCCCTGGAGCACAGATGCGGGCCCACGGCCCTGGCCACGTAGGGGTGCCAGCGAACCCCGGGGCTGGAAGTTAGGGAGGTGGCCAGGCACCGGGGTCAGCATGGGGAGCAAGTGGCAGGGGGAGGGCACGGCCCTGGGACCGGGAGGGGCCGGCTGCCCATGGCTGTGGGAGCCTCAGGGCCGTTGGTGGTGTCCAGCTGTGGGGACACTCAGGGCATCCTGAGTTTGGGCCCCGGAGCTGAGCCGGGCAGGTCCGGCTCCACCCGAGTCCCCCGGCACCACTCACCCTGCCCCTGTCTCCCCCTCACAGCTGCGGTCAACAACAGCTCTGACACCGAGAGCATCCCCTCCCCCCGCACCGAGGCCGCCAAGGACACAGGGCAGAACGGGCCCAAGCCCCTGCCCGGCCCCGGGACCGACGTGCCGCCCCCTGAGCCACCCACCCCTCCGCCAGAGGACGCTCTGGCCGCCCCCGAGCCCACCCCAGCCCCCGAAGCTGCCTGCCCGCCCACACCCCCACCAGCACCCGCGTCGCCCACCGCAGCCCCTCCTGTGGTCCCCAAGGAGGAGAAGGAGGAGGACGATGCCGAGGCCCCACTGGCGGCGGCGGAGGAGGAGCAGAAGCCCCCTGTGGCCCCAGAGCTGGCTGTGGACGTGGGCAAGACGGAAGAGCCTGTTGAGGCGGCCCCTGCGGAGCCCGTCAAGAGCGCGTGCAAAGAGGAGGCTGCGGAGGAGGGGCCCGACAAGGGCAAGGGGGGCTCTGAGGCCAGCGCCGAGGCTGCGCCCGAGGGGGCCCTGAAGGTGGAGAAGAAGGAGGGCGGCGGCTCTGGGGGCAAAGCTCCCACGGCCAAGGGCACGGGAGCCCCCCAGGACAGCGACTCCAGTGCCACCTGCAGTGCAGACGAGGTGGATGAGCCTGAGGGAGGCGACAAGAACAGGTGAGTGGGCGCGGACGTGGGCCGGTCTGGAAGGGGCGCGTGCCAGGCAGCAGGGCTGGCTTCCCGGGGCCGTGGCACAAAGCCCCCCAGCCCAGGTAGCTGCAGGTGTGCAAGTGTGGCCAGGTCCCCGCTCCCCGGAAGGCTCTCACTCCTCCGCCTTCCATCGGTGCCTGACTGTGCTTGGCGTGCCTCGACGCATAGACCCGGCGCTCCTGTCTTTGCCTCCGTCTTCGCGTGGTGTTTTCCTGTGCGTCTCCGTGCCCAGGTTTCTTTTTCTCGTGAGGACTTCATCACTGGATTCGGCTTTATTCTAATGATTCCATCTTAACTTGATCACATCTGCAAACAGCTTGCTTCCAAATTAGGTCACATTCACGGGTCCCTGGCTGTTTGGGCTTGAGCATGTTTGAGGGCTGGGGGGGGCGGGGAGTGCACAGTTCTATCCTTAACAAGGCAGGAGCAGCAGGTGCCAAGGCCCGGGGGTGGGAGAGAGCCTGTGTAATTCAGATAGAGTCCATAGCCAGTGAGGGTCAGTGGTCAGGGCTAGGTCAGGGCTGCAGTCCATTCTCCGGGGAGTGCCCCATCAGCTGGGTGTGACTTGGGCTCGGAAAGCAGCTGGCTGCCAACGCGGGGACGTCACTGGGGGTCAGAGAGGCACAGGGAGATGGCTGCCGTGTCCCAGCAGACAGTGGTGCGGGTCTGCCTGCGGCTGCTTGTGTCACAGACTCCTGAGATCCCTGGGGGCTTGTGTCCCCTCTGCCAAGGGTCAGGGTGTGGGAACTTGGAGCCCACCGTCCTGGCTTAAGTCATCTGAGCCGTCGAGGCTGCCCTCTTGTGGGGGTGGCCTGGAGGGACCCCCTTGCCGTCCTGTTTGGGTGCTTCCGTCTCCGAGACGTGTTCCTCCCTTTCCTACCTTTGTCTTTGCTTCTGGCGTGGGGTGCCCAACCCCACCTCCCACCCGAGCCCCTGGAGCATTGGATTTTAACCATGTTTGGCACCGAAGCTTGAGGACCCCGAGACCCCCGGCCAGAGCCGAAGCTCATACCCCCAAGTTGGGACCGGCTGAGGGCAGAGGTGCAGAGACCCGCCCCCACTCACATCTGGACACTGGAGGAATGTTTTCTAGTGAGGCAGGCGGGTCGTTTTTATTTTGACTAAAAACAGTGCGGTCTGTTGTCTGTCCTCTCCCGTCTCTCGGAAAAGTTCTGGGCAGAGTGAGAGGGAGGAAAATCTGACTTTCAAATAGCCGAGTTCACTCGGAGCCTTCCCTCTGCCCCGTGATTCACCTTGGGGCATGTTAAAATGGCAAGTTCTAGAACATTGCATGTGAAAATCAGATTCATCCAGAGCTCTTTGAGTCTTCCTCCAAAAGAGGAAGTGAGTCGCGTTGTCCTCAGATTCCTGTGTCCGGGGGTCCCTGGGACCCCTGCTGGCTGGAGCCTCATGCCGTCGTGTCAGGAAGGGGGTCTGCTGGGCGGCTCTGTGACTGGCAAAGGCCTGGCCACAGGCTTCTGAGGGCTCAGTGGCTTCTCGCCCCTGGGAGCAGTACGCACGGGGGCCCGGTCCTCCGGGAAGGGCCCACGGCCAGGGACCGGCTGCCCCGCTCAGTCTTCGTGCCTGGGGAACGGGGTCGGGGCGGCGGCTGCCCACCCTGCTCCTGCTGGCCGCGGGGACGGAGTCGTGTTTCTGCTCCTAGCGGGAAGAGTGCTGAGCTCATGGGGCAACCACGCCGAGAAGCAGCCTCCTGGAGTCTGCGTTCTGGGTTCACATGGCCTCTGCCCAAGACGGGGGGAGCGGGGAAGGCTGGGCCGAGCCCCGCTAGCCCCCAGGATCCCTCCGGCCAGGCCTGAAGCCCCGAAGGCTACTTTCAGCCTCCCTCTCTGCCCCAACAGCCCCACCCAGGGACGTGTCCTTCCCTCCTCCAGCTGCGTCTGGCTCCGTCCACCTTCCTGCCTGAGTGTCCAGCATTCGCTCCCCGGGGAGCAGCGGCCCTGGGCTGGGAGTCAGGACACCTGGTTTGTCACGCCCTGTGTGACCGAGTTTGGTCCCCCGCCCTCGGAGCCAGGCTGGACTTAGGCCAGCTTGCTGACCTCTTCCTGGCTGGCCGCCTGCCACTCCCCCTCTCCCCCCAGCCACAGCCGCACAGGCAAGATGCGTCAGAGCAGGCCCTGGCAGCCAGGGCCTCCCGGAAGGGCTGGCGGGACGGGTGGGCCCCTGCACGACCCCGGGTCCTGGCCGGCCGCCCAGCGCCCCCCTTCCTTGCCAGGCGTCCCTGGACGGGCCCAAGATGCATCTCGTTCCGGCCCCTGCCGGACGACCTTTGGAGAGAGAAATCCTATTCTGCTTTGACTCTCCGTCACCTTCTGCCAGGCGGCTCTGCCTGGGAGTTTTCTTGGCGGATGACCAGAGATGGTGCCTTCGATTGCTAAGCCTTGCACTCACTTGCCCTCCTCTGTCCCAGCTTCCAGAGAGGGCGCCTGGGTACTTTCTGGTGGGGTGGAGACTCCGGGAAGCCCCTTCCCCTGGGCCTCTGTTTTCTCTGAGGTAGGTGTGGGGTCCCCACTTTCAGGCTTCCTGTGAGCATAACGGACGTCTGCCTGGTGCAGGCCTGCACACGCTAGGTGCTCAGTGAGTGGCTAGCGGCCTTCGGACACGCTTTAGGAACCCCGGAAGTTTACTCCGAGAGCGGGCCGGAGTGTGGCTTCTTCCCCCGTGCCCCGGAAATTCTGAAAGAATCCCAGCAGCAATTTCCCTTTTATTTCTTTCTTCCGTAAATGATTGACCGGGTACCAGTGTTTGCCAGGCGCCCTTCTAGGTGTGAGGAATGCTGGGAATGGAATAGATGAGCCCTGATCGCAGAGCGCTTCTGTTCTAGTGAGAGTGGCCAGTAGGGAACGGGAGCATTCAAGAAGCAAGACAGCTGTTCCCATGATAAGTGGGCGATGGGAAGATTGGGGGCACCAGGCAGGGGCCGTGCATGGGGCAGTCAGGGAGGCCTCCCTGAGGAGGCGGCATGGGAGAGTGAGCATGTGTGGGAGGAACAGCCAGTGCAAAGGCCCTGCGGCTGCATGAGCTTATGTTC
The DNA here is from genome assembly GCA_028534135.1 of Potos flavus. Classification (NCBI taxonomy): domain Eukaryota; kingdom Metazoa; phylum Chordata; class Mammalia; order Carnivora; family Procyonidae; genus Potos; species Potos flavus. Next base: position 76,319,784 of record CM052889.1, on the reverse strand, counting down.
GGAGGAAGGCAAAGAGGCCTGTGGCGGAGCGGAGCGAGGGAGAGAGGTGACAGGCGGGCAGGGACCTGGCCTCATGGGAAGCAAGTGGTTCACAACCAGCCTTCCCTCACCCTCCAGCCCCGCATGGCAGCGAGGATGATCTGAGCCTGGTGATCATAGGGAAGCCAAGGGGGCTGCTTAGCAGACCGAGAGGGGCTCCCTGTCCAGACCCAGGGTGTCCCCAGTCCCCCGTTGCCCGTCCCCATCCCCCAGCCCTGGCCCTCCAGCGTGGGAAGGAAACCCACAGTGATGTGAGGGTCACCTGACCCGCTCAGCCCCAGGTGCTGCTGTCCGTGCTTCGTGTGCGGTCCCTTGTTCCACCCACGGAACAGTCCTGGGAGGGCAGGGGTGGCTGTTCTCGTGCCCATTTTACAGATGGGGAAACCGAGGCACAGTGGTTCTGTCCTACAGCCGAAGGTGGGCTTTGAACCGGGAGCCTGAGCCCTGAACTGCTCCCGGCCACGTTGCCAGCTTCCCCTCTCCTCCCGGGTCACATGCCTGGTGCCAGGCTCCGAGAGCCTCTCCCCCCTCCCCCCAGGACTCCAGAGAGGAAAATAAAAGCTGCTGTCTTCCAAGAAAACAAAGGAAAGAGCACAGAGGCAGGGCGGCCCCTGAGGAGGGCTCCTGGAGGCAGTGCTCGCCCCCTGTGGGGGCTGGAATGAGGGGAATTGGGAGTCCTGCTCCTCTGGGGGTTCCGGACGCTGAGGCTTGTCAAGGACTTGAACCCAGACCCTTGCTCTTGGAGGCTGGCCTCTCACGGTGAGAGGTCGGGCTGGCGTCAGGAGGCCTCTCGTAAACTGAAGTGCTCTGCCGGTGGCCCCAGTTGCCGCTGAGCTCCTGCCTCCCTCGGTGGGAGAGTGCGGGAGGAGGAGGCTGGTCTCTGTGTGTGCCTCGAACGGGGGCTTCCCGAGAGCGTTTGAGGGGGCGCTTCCTGCTCCCCTGCCTCTAATGTGACTGTTCCCTCCCTGGGTGTGGAGCTGTGGGGAAACTGAGGCAGGGCCCAGGCCCGAGGGGAAGGCCCTAGTTCCCTGGCAACTGCTTCCCTTTATGTGTGTTATAAAAACATAGTTAAACTGATAGAAAATGTTACTTTTTAACTTTAATACTTGTGTCTTTTAGCGGTTCTGTATGTTGGTACATCCGTGAAATACGGCATTTCGTCATTCGTGGAAACAGTACAGCTAATCAAACCCTTGATTTCATGGCTAGCGTGTAGTTCGTTCTTTATTTTCTCTGTGGCAGCTTTAGGGAGCTATCATTCACCGACGATACGGTTCAGCCATTCCGGTGAGCAGGGGGGCGGATTTTAGTCTGCTCACAGAGGCGTGCAGCCATCGCTGCCGTTGAACCCCCCAACACTTCCGTCCCCCCAGAAAGAAACCCCGAGCCTTTCGGCATCACTCCTTGTTCTGCCCCCAGCCCCTGGCCTCCGCCCGCCTCGCTGCTGTCTGGATTCTCGCCTTCTGGACAGTTCCTGTCCGTGGCTCCCCTCACGGCGCATGGCTTCTCTCACTCGGCATCTTGCTCTCGGGGTCCGTCCGTGGGGTAGCAAGCGTCCTGCTGCTTCCTCGCTATGGCTGGATCGGGGTCCGCTGTGTGGACGGGCCCCGTCGTTGGATATTTGGGTGGTTTCCACCCGTTGGCTGTGGTCACGGTGCTGCTGTGATCTTCGTGATCGGCTCTTCTCGCGGGCCTGTGTTCTTGGTTCTCTTGGGCGGACCCCCAGCCGGACGGCCGGGTCGGGTGGTGACTGCGTTCCGCCTCTAGGGGAACTTCTCCAGACTTCTTCCAGAGCGGCATACTCGCTTTTAAGTTAACGTTTACAAGTGCGGGTCGGTTGAAACAGGTGCTGGGAGGCAGATGGGAGGGGAGGCCCGGTGTGGCATATGCGTCGAGGCAGGTGGCGAGCGTTAGGACAGCTGATGGTGTCACTGCTGAGGCCCGTTAGGGTGCCTGGGCCTGGGGGCCTGAGCGCAGGGGAGCGGGGAGGGGCGGCAGCTACGGGAAAGGCCCCAGAGCTCGCGGTGCAGCGCGGAGGGTGAGCAGGGTCTGGGGAGACAGAGAGGTGAGGGCGGGAGGGAGGGCGAGCAGGTGGAGAGGATCGTGGAGGCTGGCTGAGCGTGGAGAAGTCAGGACGACCTTCCTCTGCGCCCCAGCAGGCGTCGCCGTGTCTGTGTGTGCTCAGCCGAGCGTGTGGCAGATGTGGGTAGGAGGCAGGTACCCGCAGGACAGCCTGTCACGGCCACAGCTCGGTGGCCCTGTGGACCGAGAGCGGAGGGCACCTACGCCCCAGTCAGGTGTCTGCTCGGCTCCCTCCGCGGAAGCAGGCATGGTTTCCTCGTCATTGGGGGTCTGGCAGCAGTTGGGGGGTGCGGACGGGCGTGAGCCCCATCCCGGTTAGCACGGCTCTCACCTGGGAGGCAGTGGCCGTGGTTTAGAATCTGCACGTGGCCTCGCCTGGTATGGCCGCCGAGCACAACAGGGGCTGTGCCCACAGGATCCTCCGGCTCCGGGGACCAAGCCCATGGCTGATGCCCTCATGCACCCTGTTTGGCCATCTGCTGTGGCGTCCTGCAGACCGAGACTGGATGCCAGGTCTCAGTGCTCCCCAGGCGCAGCGCTGGGTCTCCTGTGTGCTCAGCAAGTGCAGATCGTAGGAGGGAGTCAGCAGCTGGGCTGGAACCTGGCAGCGCTGCTAGGTGGATGAGGGTCTGAGGCTGGGGCAGACCGAGCTCCCACCTTGGAGATTTCATGCCAACTGGGGAGCCAGACGGGGTTTGTGGCAAGTCGCTATGCCCACTACTCTGAGAGTTCCTGGAAATCCCTGAAGACTTCTTGAAGGAGGTGACCTCTGTGAACTGCTCAGGAGCCCCACCCTGCAGGGCAGGCTCTGCCTGGGTGCCCCAGACACTGCAGCCCTACAGCGGAGGGACCCTGCCCCTGGCATCCGCTTTCGGGTGCCGGGTTCTGTATGTCCACGGCAGATGGGCGTGAGCTCGCTTTGGGGAATGACGCGTTTACGGGCCCGGTTCAGCCCACGGCCACGCTTCGGGCTGATAGGTGGGCATTGTACTCGCTGACCAGCCCCTCCACACAAATCTCGCGGTCTACCTGCTTTTAGCTTTTCGGTAAATGGTGAGATTCTGGTTAGTGGCGCTTTCTGGGTAAGTGGGTAGGTTCCCCCACACCTGTCCTCCAGTAAGTGGGGTCCACTCAGCTCTGTGCCCTGGTGCCCAGGCCTCTCATATTTGCATGATGAATGATCTCTTACGCTCGCCAAGTCATCATCTAGTTGGTTCTTTGGCTTTTCTTTAGCTCCCGAGGGGCCGTGCGTGGCTCAGGCCCTGCGTCTGGGCTTCCCTGGGACTTTGCTTGCCTCGGGCGGTCTCGGGAGTGTTTGAGCCTGGCCTGGGCCTCTGGGCCGGGGTTGGAAGAGGTCTCGGCTCCTCATGGAGCCAGCAAGGGCCCGAGGAGGGAGAGAGGAGTCGTCTGTCCCTGCTCCCCACCCCCAGAGTCCTGGTGGGTGTCCTCGGCCGGGTGACCCTGGACATTTGCCTCACTTCTGGCAGCCCCTCCAGCCCCCGTTGCACAGGGCTGGAACCAGGAGGCCGCCTGTGAGCCCGCGGGCTGACGCTCTTCTCTCCCTCAGGCTGCTGTCGCCACGGCCCAGCCTCCTCACCCCGACCAGTGACACCAGGGCCAGCGCCTCACCCCAGAAGCCGCTGGACCTGAAGCAGCTGAAGCAGCGGGCGGCCGCCATTCCCCCGATTGTGAGTGTCCAGGAGCCCCCTCTCGCCCCGGGACTCCTGCCAAGGAAGGCCGTGGCCGCCGTGCCCCCCCACCCTTCACCTCTGCTTCGGGAAGGCAGTGGATCAGGGCGGGCGCCCAGCCTTGGGGGGCGGGGGGCAGCACCTGCAGCCTCGCTCTTCCCAGCCCTTCCCAGCAGCCTCCTTATTTCCTGGAGAAATCCCCATGGAGAGGAGGCGGGAACGGCTCCAGGGAGCTGGCGGGCGCGCAGGGTGGGGCTGTGCGGGAACCGGGAGCTTGCGGTTCCCTTCTGCCCTCCCAGCCCGGTGCCCCTGCAGGCCTTTGGAGCTGGAGTGGCTGTGCCCACCGGGCTCCCCCCTGCCCACCCCCGAGGGTTCTCCAGAGCTCCCCCAGGCCGGGGAAGGCAGGTCCCAGCACCCTGGGGAGAAGGCCCCACGCTAAACGTGAGAGCCTTGGGGGAGGCCGTCCAGAAGAATCTCCGGGGCCCTCGGAGGAGCCCTTTCCTCACCATGGCCCAGCTGCTGCCCAGCCACCCCTCTCCGAGGAGGTGTGCCTGGGCTTCCCCAAGGGCAGCGGGGGGCTCGGGCTGAGGGGCTGAGTGAGGGGCACAGGGTGGGCCGGGCTGCACTGCCGGCACCCCAGGGCTGGGTGCAGTCCCGTTTGCCAATCCCGATCTCTCTCAGACCCGCAGAGACTCGGGGCCCGGGCGCGGGCTCCCCACTGGGTAGCTGGGATGCGCAGAGACTTGCTCTCCTGCCCCCCGAGCCGTGTGCCCTCGGGCACCTCACTGCCGTGGCTCTCAGGCTTGTCACGTGCAGGGGACCCGCAAGGCTGTTCCTCGGCTCCGTGGCCCCCGGACAGCCTGTGAAGATACTCACTTCCCCCTGCTTCTCTCAGCAGGTCAGCAAAGTCCACGAGCCCCCCCGGGAGGATGCAGCGCCCCCCGCCCCGCCGCCCCCGCAGCCCCTGCAGCCGGAGAACGACACCCCGCAGCAGCCCAGCAGCAGCCCTCGAGGGAAGAGCAGGAGCCCCGCGCCTCCTGCCGACAAGGAGGGTGAGTGGGGGCCCGGCAGGGTGAGGGGTACGGGGCCTCTCTGCATCCAGAGCAGCTGCTGCGGGCCCCGAGCAGAGTGGCGGGGCAGGCCAGCCAGAGGAGGCGGACAGGTCGGGGGGACGGTACGGCACGGCGGGAACGGGGGCGAATCAGAGGACCCCTGCTCTCTCTGAGGCAGGCCCATCCTGGCTTTCAGCCAAGTCCCCCCGCGGCAGGACAGGCCCCTGTTGTACTTCCGGGGAAGCCGGAAATCCCCGTTTTCACCTGAGGGGCCGCTTCTCAACGTTGGCAACTTTAAGATGTTTTTGGAAGCATTGTATACGCACATCAGCACGTCTGTGGCTCAGCCTCCGACTCCCTGTGAGTCAGCCCACCCGCGAGCTTCGAGAACCGTGGGGGAGGCTCAGCGCCCAGCTGGCAGCAGCTCCCGGGCCTGGGCAGGAAGCACTGCCCCCTGCAGCTCTCAGGCTGACCTTATTCCAGGCCGAGGTCGCCGGGTTCGCGGGGGAGCCCGTGGGGGTAAATCCCTGAGCAGCTGGGCTCCAGCAGCCGCCCAGGCCGCGCTTCATTGTCACCACGTGAAGCTCAAGGTCAGGAGTCTGCCAAGGCGTGGCTTCTTGTTCTCTGGATGGTCTGTGTCTGCCTCACGTTCCCCACTGGACCCAAGCAGCTCCAGGCCTGTGTCCGCAGAGGGGCACCCTCCCCGGGGCAGCCTGGCGTGCCGCGCCTGCCGCGCGTGTCACAGGTGATGGGCGCCGGGCCGGCCTAGGCGTCTGCTGGCTGCTCTCGGCGTCCGAGGGCAGCGGGACCCCGGCCCACCCTCCCTGAGCAGCACAGCGCAGGGGTGGGCTCTCGGGGGTCTGTGCTGCCTGCACCCCCTTCTTGTCTGGAAGGCCAGGCTGGCCTCTGGCCACAGGCCTCCTTGAGGGTGGTGCTGCTTGCCTGTCTGAGGACAAAGAGCAGGGCCGTCCCTGAAGGAGGACGGCCGCACGCGTCCCACAAGTGACACGAGCCTGCCAGACATTCCCTGTTTAATCAGCCTGCCCCCTCGCTTCCCCGCGGCCGCTCCCACCTGCCGCGGGAAGTCTCAGACGCCGCCCACAGGGGCGGGCCTGCATCCCGGCCAGCACGCGGGCTGGCTTGTGGCCACGGGACCGGGACATTTGTGGAACACCTGTGATGGTCAAGTGCCGGGCTAGGGACCGGGGGTTCAGCAGTGAGCAGGATGAGGTGCCTGATTCAGGGAGCTCTTTGTGTGATTGAGAAGGACGCTAAGCCAGGGCACGCACCTAAGGAAGCAAGATGACCTTCGGTTAGTTCATGCGATTGAAGAACAAAGCAGGGTGAGGAGGGGCTCAGAGGAGCAGTCTCTATGGAGATGATGACTCAGTCATGGGAAGATCTGGGGGAAGGGCATTCCAGGCAGAGGGAAGAGCATGTGCAAAGGCCCTGGGGTAGGGACAAGTTTGGTGTGTTTGGGAAGCTGCCAGAAGATCGTTGTGGCTGGGGAGAGGGTAGCATAGAGAATCAGAGAGGGAAGTGAGGGCCCATGATTGCCTAGGGCCTCATAGGCCATGGGACCATGGGGATTTTGTCTCAGGTGTGGGAGAAGTCTTTTCAGGAGGAGTTTTAATGTGTTTGTGTTGTGGGCGAGAATCTGATTTCTGTTTTGGAAAGACCTCTCTCTCTGGTCATTGTTGAGAAGTAAGGGCTCCAGGGAGTTGTGGGGAGGTGGAGGAGGCCACAGTGCCGTCCCTGACCGCTGCAGTGACAGCCTGGACTGCGGGGGGTGACCGTGAGGTGGGGAGGAAGGGGGTGTACGGGGAGTGTGCTTCAGAGGCAGAGCCAGTGGGGCCTGCTCACGAACCCGAGTGGGGATGAGGCCAGGGTGTCTGTCTTCTCTCGGGACCCTGCCAGCCCCCCATACTGGGGGCAGGACAGCCTGTGACGGGGGTGGAGTTTGCCGGCGAGAGCGGGTCTGGCTCTGGAAGACCTTCCGGCCTTGGGGCACCAGCCCGGGGCTTGGCTGTGCGGTGATGTCAGGGGCCCGAACAGCTCCGGCCCGGGTCAGACCTGGGGAGAGCTGTGCTGCTCGTGGGTGGCTGGGCACCACATGGGGCTCGCAGGACCTGCTGGGACAGGTCACAAGCCCTGTCCTGGGAGGAAGGGAGCCACCACCAGTGGTTTCTGAGTCTGGCCTCAGGTTGTGCGGTTTTCTGGAATGGCTCCCCGCCACAGCGGTGCACCGGGCAGCTGGCACTGCGTGCTTTTCTTGAGCGGTCTGCCTCGCCGCTCAGTGCCCTTAGGCACGAGTGTGAACTTGATACCCAGCACTACCTCTCTGGTCTCGCGGGAGCCTTCCCTGCTGCCTGGCTCCTGCGTGGGGCAGCTCAGCCAAGCCAGTCCCTCGGCTCCCCTGGGGCCCAGCTGGAGGAACAGGTTGTCTCTGCAGGCTCTTGGCCTCCTGCCCAGCCTGGCCCAGCCCAAGGTTTCCCTTCCAGCCCTGGAGCCCACCCCCGCCCACCACAGCCCAAGTGGGGCTACAGCGAGCAACCGAGGCACACACAGACTGGGTAGCTGGACAAGCCGGGGCCCGGGGGGATTCCCTGCTCCTGTGACCCTCTCCTGCCAGGGCACAGGTCCGGGGGGACCTCGGTCTCTCCTGGGGGAGGGGAGAGGATCTGGAGCACACACGCCTTCCCGGCCACCGGCTGTGCCCACAGCAGGCATCACTAATCGATGCTAACACTCGGCTGCCATAGCTCTGGGGGCGTCAGAGCCTCCCTTTGTCATCTGGAGGTGGCCCAAGAGATGACACCTGCCTGCTATTCCTGTCCCAGGACCTAGAGAGTTCTGGCGTTTCCAAGTTGTGTCTCCTGCCCAACTTCTCAGCCAGTTCTCTCCTTGGGACTGGTTCCCCAGCCAGTTCTCGAGGGAGAGGTTCAGAGCTTGGGGCAGATTTCAGTAGAGTTGGGAGGTGGGCGGGAGAACACCATGATGACAGACCTGAGCCCCTGGCCTTTGGCCCTATCTACAAGGTGTCCCCCAGGCCCAAGAATCGGGGGCCAGCTGTCGTTCCTCCTCCTGTGGGCAGAGCGCCTAGTGAAGGCTTAGATCGCAGCCTGTCGCCTGACTGCTCGGGCTGCAAGCTCCCTCCCTTGCCAGCCGTGGGCCATTGACCGGGTGACCTCCTCTCTCCTGGCCTCCGTTTTCCCGTCTGTAAAACGGGATGGCGGCAGTTCTGTTCTGGGTACAGCGAGGATAAGCGAGTCGGCACACACAGTGCCCTTGAGAAGTGCCAGCCTGTGGGAGGCTTGGGGCTGGGGGTGGGGGGCGGGGAGGGGCGTTACCCCCTGTTGTGTGATCTGAGCTGCACAGGCCAATGAGTGGTCAAATCCTGACCTGGCCAGCTACTTGCTGGTGACCTTAGAGAGTGCCACCGTGTGTCTGTACCTCTGTTTCCCCCTCTGTTTCCCCCTCTCCCCCTCCGTACAGCAGCGCTGACAGCTGTCTTTTTGGCACGAGCTTACTAAGGAGCCTCCGTCGGTCCGCGCCCGCGGGGGGCGCTTAGCACAGCGCCCGGCACATCGTCTGTGTGCCACAAACAGGCTGCTGTGGGGGGTGGCTCTCCCGAGCGTCTGGACCTCCGGCCACCCCTCCGGCCAGGGTGTACATGTCACAGCAAGCCTTCCTCGCTATGCAGAGGCCAACCAGCTTTTTCTAGAAAGAGCCAGACAGTAAATATTACAGACTTCGTGGGCCAGCCAGTCTCTGTGGCTGCTGCTCAGCTCTGCCGTGGGCCGGTCTTCGGGCGGCGGGCCCCCTGCCTCCGGTTACCAGCCTCTGCTTTGGAGCTCTGTCCAGGGCGCCTTGCTTGCCTGGCACCCTGGGACGTAGAAGCTCCCTAGGATCACGAGGGCTCAGGCCGGTGCCGGCCTGCAGACGTGGTGGGTTCCCAACACAGACCCCCACTCCTGTTGGCCAGGACCCCATCCTCGCCCAAGGCCAGTGCTGTGGGCACAGGAGGGCCTTGTTTGAGCAGGGGTGGCAGGGCCGCTGGGTCCCCGAGTGGGGGCCAAGTTTGGCTGACCACCCTCCCTCGTCCCCTCAGCAGAGAAGCCTGTGTTCTTCCCGGCCTTCACCCCTGAGGGCCAGAAGCTGCCCACGGAGCCCCCGTGCTGGACGTCAGGCCTGCCTTTCCCTGTGCCTCCTCGTGAGGTGATCAAGGCCTCCCCGCACGCCCCCGACCCCTCAGCCTTCTCCTACGCCCCACCTGGTGAGTAGCTTGGCCCAGGCTTGGGCTCCTCACGTGCCACGCTGAGTCCGCCAGCGCAGTCATTGGGTGCCAGCTCTTTGCGGTGGTTTGGAACCGCGTGCAGAAGGAGCTGAGAGTGTGCTGGGAGCCAACAAGAGGGATGGTCTGGTCAGTGAAAGGAAAGGGGGAGATCTACAGAGATTTGAGAAATTGGCAGGATTAAGATCTGAGCCACTGGCAGTAGGGAGCCATAGGAGGTACTTGAGCTGGTGAGGAGCTCTAGAGCGGGGGCTCTGTTTTCTACCAGTGACTTAGAGCTACAGAAGGGACAGGTGGAAAGAAAAGCCTGGGGAGACCACAAGCACCAGGTCAGGCGAACCTGAAAGCCGAGTCAGAGGTTAAGACTTTATTCTGGGAACAGAGCCATGGAAGGTTCACAGCAGCGGGGAGGATGTGAGCCTGTAGACTTACTAGAAAGATCCTTCGGTCCTGTGAGGGGAATGGGCTACCGCTAGGGCGGGGGGAGGGGGTTGGGTAAAGTTAGAACGGGGAGACCGGTTAAAGGGTCTGGGCCAGAGGGGAGGGGCTCAGGCCAGGGACTGGGCTGTGACCGGGTGGAGGGAGGCTTCCCTGAGTTGTGGCATCTGAACTGAAGACACAGGAGCTCATCAGGACCGGGGGTGGGGTGAGGTAGAGGGCGTGGGGGGGGTGGCGGGGGAGGGGCACGTGTGGACAGGGAGCTGCCTGGGGCGGGGGTCTGTCTGGGCCACGGCCACTGCTGGGGCCCTGTGGTGGACAGATGTGTGCCCTGCAGGTCACCCACTGCCCCTGGGCCTCCACGACAGTGTCCGGCCCGTGCTGCCACGCCCACCCACCATCTCCAACCCACCGCCCCTCATCTCCTCCACTAAGCACCCCAGCGTCCTCGAGAGGCAAATGAGTGCTATCTCCCAGGTGAGGCGGGAGGCTCACCCCCCCCCCCCCCGGAGTGTCTGTGTGGCCTGGTGCCCTGAGAGCAGCTCCTTCCTCTTTTAAGGGTTCAGCCTTTCCATCTGTAAAATGGGGGCATCGGAAGTGGTGGGGGCTGTGTGGGAGCTGGGCACCCAAGGGGCCAGGGTCATCTCTCTGCACAGCACCGCCGGAGTCTGAGCTGGCTGGACGTTGTCTCAGGCGCTCAGGACCTTGGGACTCTGGGGCAGTCAAGAGCAGGGGCTCTGCAGCCAGACTGTGTGGCCTTGGGGCAGTTACCGATGCTTTCTGTGCCTCGGTTTCCCCTCTGTGAAATTGAAGATTGAATGCACTAGACACACAGCACGTGGTGAGCCTGTCCGTGACCCCCTGCGCCTTGGCCTCCCTGACCTACCCATCTGTGTGGCAAGGGCCAGGGGCCAGGGGTCTGTTCTGTCCCAGCCCACATACGCGCACCGTTCCCTTTAAACCAAACCAGGTCATGACGGCCACTTCACAGGTGAGGGGACTGAGGCTCAGGAGAGCCAGGGACTTGTCCATGGTCACTCGGCTGAGCAGCAGGGCTGGGACTTCAGGCCCAGTGCCCCGACCTGCGTGTGATCTCTTGGGCTTTTGTGGAAGGGGATGTCAGGGCACTCTGGCTGGGCTTGGGCATGGGGTAGAGGGACTGCGGGGGCTGCTGTCACCCCATGATCTCTGCCTCTCGCAGGGAATGTCGGTGCAGCTCCACGTCCCATACTCCGAGCACGCCAAGGCCCCTGTGGGCCCCATCACCATGGGGCTGCCCCTCGCCATGGACCCCAAGAAGCTGGGTAAGGACCTGTGCCCCCCCTTCCTGGATGGATGGCCCAGGCTTGGCTCCAGCTGTCCATGTTGGGGGGATGAGGGAAGGCAGTTTGTCCACTGGGACCATGGCCTGAACGTGGGGGAAGGGGGGCAGTCCCAAATCCCTGGCAGTGCTGGACCTCAACCCCTGCGCGGGATTAGGTGGGGGCCCTCCCTCCGAGTCTCTATCCCAGGGGCGCGTGGCTCACGGCTCTTGCCCGTCCCCAGCACCCTTCAGCGGAGTGAAGCAGGAGCAGCTGTCCCCGCGGGGCCAGGCTGGGCCGCCGGAGAGCCTGGGGGTGCCCACAGCCCAGGAGACGTCCGTGCTGAGAGGTGAGGGCATGAGGGGCGGGCGTGGGGCCTAGGGTCTGTCCTGCATCCCCAGCAGCTGTGCCTCCGCTCTTTGGAGGAGGGTCGAGGCAGGAATGGGATCTTTTACCCAAAATCTGCTGAGCCTCGTTCGCTCCCAGAGGGTCCAGAAGTCCTTCTTCATAATGGTTCGCCCTTTGAGGGGCAGGGGTTCCTCTGCGTTAAGGCAGCAAGGGGGCCTTGCAGGTCAGCGGGAGCACAGTCCCCTGGGAAGGGGTCGCAGACACCCTTTACCCCCTGTGTCTCGTGTCTTTTAGGGACGTCCCTGGGCTCAGTTCCAGGAGGAAGCATCACCAAGGGCATCCCCAGCACACGGGTGCCCTCCGAGAGCCCCATCACGTACCGCGGCTCCATCACCCACGTAGGTGTCCGGGGGCCCTGCCTGCCGGGGGCAGGGGGAGGACCGGTGGGCCAGCCCATCTGTTCCCTCCGGCGTCACCGCTCGTGGTGGAGGGGGTGATGTCCTGGTGACAGCCGCTCGCGCTGTGCTCATTTACCTTGTCTGCTTGGAGCCGGGCACGTCAGGTGCTGAGCAGCGCACAAAACTCGCCCCCCGGGAGCTGGCGGGGCAGCCGCAGCGGGCAGCCCGAGATACACAGACCAGGCAGAACTGGGCCGGTGCCTTCAGAGCATCCAGTGCCTCCGACGGACTAAGACCCTGCGGTTACGAACGCCTGGGGCCGCCCAGGCCAGTGGGGAGAGTGCTTGGGGCTGAGCCGCCCAGGAGTCGGGAACGGCGTTCCCGGACACGCGCAAGGACCGGCGAAGGGCCGTGGCGCCTGGAGCGGGGGCGGGGGCTCCCTGCAGGGTGTCGGGAGGGGGGCGCTCTGCACTCTGGCGGAGCCGGCCCCCATCCCTGTGGCTCCTCGCGCGCCGTCCTCATCCTCCCTGGTTTTGACTTCAGTCCCAGAAAACAAAGAGGTTTCCTCTTGTGCCAGCCTTGGCCTTGTGGTGTCGGCCGCCCGAGGGCTGGAGTCCGGCATCGTAGCCACGTTCACCTCTGCAGCGGGGAGCGCGGGATGACGTCTCCCGCTCCCAGGCTTTGCAGGGGGGGCCGATCCAGAGGCCCCCTGGTGTCAGGGAGGGGGGATCAGTTCTCTCCTTGACCAAGGTCCAGGGCTCCCTGCGCATCTGGGGCCTGCTGAACTCTCTCCTCCCTGGCCAGCGAGCATGACGTGTGGCTGCGTCGCCTCCTCCTGGGGCCCCGGGCTTTCCTTCCTCCCCTTCCACCTGGCTTCAGACAGGCCACTTTACACGGGCCCAGAGTCCATGCTGTCGTGGCTCGGCTTACAGATAAGAAGACCGAAGCTCAGAGGTCAGACTCGAGGTCACGTAGCTAGTGAGTAGCGGCCCCAGAGTGTTGTGCCTGGCTGTGCCGGGCTGTAGAACGCCGAGCCAGAGATCGGGGAGCCAGAGCACACAGCTGTGTGTGCCCGGAAGCTGGGGCACAAACACGCTTGCACACCCGGACACATGCGCGGACATAGTGCAGACACGCTCACAGACCCATGGCATAGGGACAGACGGACACACGGACATCGGCAGTCACTCATGCACGGCACACCGCGCCCCGCCCACACGCACGCTCAGGGCCGAGCGTCAGGCCATAGGCTGGCCCGCAGTGAGGTGTTTCTGACCCCGGTGGCCTCAGATCACACCACAGCGGGGAAAGCTGTGGATTTTGAAATAACAAGCTTTTGGAGGCGGCTTCGCTGAGTGCAAAGAACAAGGGACCTGGGACAAAAGCCAGGCCAGGGTGCTCAGGTCCCCGCTGTGACACACACTCAAGCAGGGGGCGGTCTCTCTTGTAGAAGTTACTGCCCAGAGTTTTTGTGGTGTCACTGGTGATCGAAGGTTGACATCGGCAGTTCCTGGGCACCTGTCCGTGCCGGGTTTCCGGGCAACCAGACCCACACCGTCTCAGGCACTCACACCCCTTCGATTGTCTTCGGCAGAGGGCAGCAGCTGTCACAATGCGTGAGTGAGACTTGCCCACAGCCTCGCTGCCGGGCAGTGACCAAATCATGTCCAGACCACACACACACACACAAACACACGTGCGTGTTTGGACGCACACATCTGTGAACCTGGAGGGCACTCAAGGAAGCCCCAACATTCTGTGCTCCTCGGTGCTCCCTCCCACCCTGGGAGTGCTCTCCGGTGCTCCCGCCCACCCTGGGAGTGGCGTTCGCTGGGGCCTGTGCCCTGAGGCTGCAGGGCCCTCGTCCGTGAAACAGGCTCAGGCCAACAATCTCCACACTCGCACGATTCTCTCCAGTGTATTGTCCCCGAGGGCAGTGTCACGGCCCCATCAGCGTTTCTGTCCTGTTTGTGGCATGGAGGACAGCCCCTGTAAACTGTAGTTCGAGGACATCGACCGCCTTCAGTCCCAGCAGGAGAGCCCCTTCCTGTCCCCCAGCGTGCTCTTCGATGAGCCACTGCTTTCCCGGGACGGACCCAGTCCTGCCAGCACCGAGACCTGGCTAACAGCGGTGCTGGTGTCAGCGGCCTCAGGGAGGACATCTCTGCCGTGTGCTCCCACCTGCCCCTGGACCGCCACCGCCCAGTGAGGCCTGTCGCTGCTACACTGCGTGCACAGATAGCTCAGTGTGCCGGCGAGACCCCCGCTAGAGCGTTTGCTACGCCAAGTCGGGGGAGCCCGTCTGCATTCCGTGCCTTGCTGTTTCTCTCCTTGCAAATCAGGATCTGGAGCCGAAGGGGCTTGTCACTGTTGCTCGTACCCCACGGGGGGAGGTTTCTCGGCCGAAGACTTCCCACGGGGAGGCTCCCTGGCCCAGGGCTTGGCACACCGAGGGACCCCCATGTCTGCCTGTGTAACGAACGGCTCATGGAATCATAGACCTCTTGATTTGGGGACAGCTTGTTTATGCCGGGTGCCTCTGAGAATCGCAGATGCCAGGATTATTTCTGTTTCGTAGATATACAGGCTCAGAGAGGCAAGAGGACTTGATAGGTCACACAGCCACTCGCTGGGAAGGCTGCTGTTTGTGTCCAGCAGTCTGACTCCAGACTCCTATTCTGATCCCCACATTCACGTTCTTGGAAGCTGCCCGAGGCAGGATACTACTCCACGTGGCTGTCTTCTCTCTCCTTGAATACCTCCCCCAGTGGGGAGCTCACTCTCTCTAAGGCAGTGGTTCTCCGTTGTGGGCAGTTTTGGCTCCTTGGGGACATGGGGCAATGTCTAGGGACATCTTTGATTGTTTCACCTTGGAGAGGGGGGCAGATTAGGGGGCATAGGGCAGCTCTGGCATCCAGTGGGGGCAGGCTAGGGGTGCCCAGGACAGCGCCCACAACAAGGAAGCGACTGGCGCCCATGACATGGTGCCAAGGTTGAGAACCCCTGGTTTTGGGAAACGGGGGTGCATGGGGGGCACGTTCCTCGGCACAGCACGGGGGCCACATCTCAGCACCCCGTCAGCCGACCGTCGGTGGTTAAAGGTCAGGGCTCTGAGAAGGTAAAACCCACGCGGGACCGGCTGGAACACAGACTCCGGGGCTGGACTGCCAGGGTTCCAGTCCCAGCTGTGCCCCTGGATGACGTCAGACCTAACACTCCGTGCCTCAGTCTCCCCTTCTGAAACAGGCATGGTGATCGCACGTGTCTCAGGGTTAAACGAGCGAATATAAGTAAGGGGCTCTCGCGGTTCCTGCTACACCGGGGGCGCTCAGTAAGCTGTCACCCAGTGCTCTGTGTGGCCGCGTCCTGTTGGGCTTCGTCTCCCTCTTTGAAGCAGCACCTTGGTGAACACGCGTGTGCACCGGTGGGCCCGGCACGTGTGAACATGTGCGTGCGCGGAGTTGGAGGGACCCTGTAGGTCTGCTGGTCACGCCCGTGTCATGCCTGGTGAGCGCAAGGGGGGTCCCCGGGTGCGGCCTGCCGGGCTCACGCCCTCTGCGCCTCCAGGGCACGCCGGCCGACGTCCTCTACAAAGGCACCATCACCAGGATCATCAGCGAGGACAGCCCCAGCCGCCTGGACCGCACCCGGGAGGACAGCCTGCCCAAGGGCCACGTCATCTACGAGGGCAAGAAGGGCCATGTCCTGTCCTACGAGGGTGAGTGCTGTCGTTAACGGCCTCGTGGGGCTTGGGGCGGCCTTCCCGCTCCCCGTCCGCGGGAGTCTTCCGTGCCGGGGAAAGAATCTTTATGTGGAGTGTTGATGGGGGCACGGGAGGAAAGTTGGCCCTGTGCCCACGGGGTACTTAGGGGGAGCACAGCGGAAGCTCCCCCCCTCCACGGAGCTCTCAGGACGCCCACACGAGATGCAAACAGGAGGTCACCTGTGAACTTGAGTCATGGAAACCCACCCCTCCAGCATGGCTTGTCCACCAGACCCCAGGCTTTGGTGTTTCTGGAGCTGGTCAGGAGAGGAGGGTCCAGAAAAACACGGTCTGGGTAAAAGGCAGCCAGATGTCTGTGGGAAACACATCTGGGGAGTTTGTGCCCCTCCCATTGGCCCGAGCGGTCAAGAACCAGGCCGAAGCGTTTATCCCTATTTTACGGCTATACCAGGGCAGCCAGTGGTCCCTCTGTGTGGCCACCCTGGTGGCCCCTTGAGTGACAAGGAGGCTTGGGATCAGGGAGGAAGATGTCTGGCCCACAGGGAGCGAGGGCTGGGTGACAGCACGAAGCACAACCAGAGAGGTGGTGAGGTCCCTGTCCCTGCAGGTATGTAAGCCAGCGGCAAGGAAGGGTTGGCCCGCCCTGCTGGAAGCATAGCGGGGGGACTGAGGCCCCGCTGTGCTCTCATTGGTAGCCTGTGGGTGGCCACCAGGGTGTGACGACCAGAGTGACCCTTCCCTTGCCTCTCGCTCCCTCTCCCCTCCTGTGTTCAGGTGCCACAACCAAGGAGCCCTGCACGGAGGGCATTGAGGGAGGACAGAGCCGGGATGTGAGCTCCCCGGCATCCTGGGGCGCCCAGGGCTGTGGGGCAGAACGCAGCTCCCGGGCAGCCCTCTCGGGGGCTGGCCCTCCAGGGCCCTACATCGCCCCTTCCCTGCCGAGCGGGCCCCTTTTCTCCTCTTTGTCCGCCTCTGCCCGAGGCCCCCGCCCCTCGGGCCTGGGAAGCGGAGGTGGTACCATGGAGCTGAGGGACAGGCGGGGGGCTGCGTCTTGGGCACCAGCCACCACACATGACTGAAGGGCCTGCAGTCGAGGCGCACTGGGAGGGCGCGCACGGCCTCAGCTCAGGTCCCCGCACCCGTTCTGCAGCCCCTGTGCTCCTCGGGCTCTATAGGGGGCGTTTGCACCAGGCTTCTCGACTCTCCCGTGCTTCCTGGTTAGGGGGCCAGCAGGCGGGGGGCAGGCAGTGGGGGTGGGGTGCCCTGGCGGCCTGGACAGTGGCTCTTGCTGCCCTGTATGGATGCAAGCCCCCCAGCTAGACTTCTGATCTCTCCATATGTGTGTACGTATAAGTATGTGTAGTTGTTTTTCCATTTTGATCTGAAATCTCCGTGTTTAAATATCAGCAATTAATCTCAAGAAAAATTGAGAGGTGCAGCGCGGTATGTCTGTAGGCCCCCGCTTTGTAGCCTGTGGAGTGGATCCTGTGAAGTAACAAGAGAGGGAGAACCAGTTGTCTTCGAGGGCGGGGCTGGGGCCCTGGGGAGCTTGCGCCTGCCGCTCGGAGGGGAGGAGAGGCCCCCGGAGGAGCCCCAGCCTGCTGGGCGAGGCCAGGCCTTTCCCTGCTCGGGGGCCTGCCTCCCGGCCTTCAGACCCTCAGCCTGTCTGGGGGGCCAGGGTGCCCGCCCCGGGGTTCCTCCCGGCTCAGCGAGGCCACGTCTGCTGTGGACAGCCCCCCCCGACGTGGACTTGTTACAGCGCACACACGTGCGTGTGCACACACGTGCGCATGGACACAGACGGGCACAGGGGCTCCTTTGTGCACCTGGCCTCAGTCTGTTCTCAGTGGGCGGGCCTGTGTGTGTGTACACGCACACACACGTGCACACACTCACACCCAGATGGTTGTGCATACTCTGTATACACACGTGTACGCTGAGGCTCATGTCACAAGCCGGTGCCCGTGTGAGGCCGTGTGTGTGCACAGGCTTGTATGGCCGGGTGTTGTCAGGGGCGCACACCTGCTGACAGTGGGTTGGGGTTCAGGGCGCAGAAAGCCTTTGTGTCTGTTAAATCCCCTAGCCTGGCAAGAGGGGCCCCGGCTGGCCTGCAGGCTGGGGGTTCCCTTGGGAGGGCCCCACCGGGCCCCGTGACAGGGCCTGTTGACTCCGGTCCCGGAGCCCCCGCTGCTTTGCTGGGACTGGGCCCCGTGCACTAGGCCACCGCCCTCACCACGAGCACGGTCTGGTTTCCAGGTGGCATGTCGGTGTCCCAGTGCTCCAAGGAGGATGGCAGGAGCAGCTCAGGACCTCCCCACGAGACAGCTGCCCCCAAGCGCACCTATGACATGATGGAGGGCCGCGTCAGCAGAGCAATCTCCTCGGCCGGCATCGAAGGTGGGCCTAGGACCTGCCCTGGGGCGGCTTCCTAGCTCAGAGAGCGAGCTCGTCAGTGCCCCCCCTGGAGGGAGGTGGTGGGACGGTTCGCTTGATTTTCCAGATGGGTAAACTGAGGCTAGGTCTTGCTGAGGCTCCCTCTAGAGGCAGTGCAGGGCCCAGCAGATGGGACACTGCTTGCTGGGTCCAGTGCTGCCGCCACGGCCACCACCATTGTGGGGACGGCTGTCAGTGGCCGAAGGGACCCGTGCTGGGAGGGGTGGCTCTGACCCCAGCCCCCGTCCCTGCCCGAGGCTGGCCGAGGAACCCACGTAACCATGACGCTCTTGCCCCTCCCCCAGGTCTCATGGGCCGCGCCATCCCGCCTGAGCGACACAGCCCCCACCATCTCAAAGAGCAGCACCATATCCGAGGGTCCATCACACAAGGTGCGCCCCGCCCCCCGCCATCCTCACGGCGGCCGCGGCCAGCATGCAGACGCTTGCAGTCACGGGGGCCGGGGGTGGGGGGTCGTGGCGGGTGACGCGTGTCCGTGGCCCGTACGGGTGCAGGTTGAAATGCAGAGCAAGGGCATGTCTGTCTCACTGAGAAACAGAAGGGGAAAGCAGAGTGCTGCCCGTCGGCCTGACCCTTGCAGACATTGTTTCCCGGGTTTCTGTTCAGGGCCCGGATGCCGCTGTGCCTCCAGTCGGTGGGGGGTGCGACCGGCGGCATCACTTATTAACAGTGCTGTGACCGTGCCCCCCAAATTCTCTGGGCTGCTTGGTGGCGAGCCAGCTACTATGGGGCCCCCTTTTATACTTTCTGTCTACAGCGTCTCATCGAACGTGCACAGTCACTAGTCCCGTTCTATGTATGAGGGGACTGAGGCTCAGAGAGGGCCAGGCATGTGCTCAAGGTCCCACGGCGAGCAAGGGTTTGATCCCAGGGAGTCTGGCTCCAGGGTCACCGGGCCATGGAGCCCCCAGGTTAGCACAGGCCCGGCGGGGTGCGGAGTCGAGTGTCAGCACCCTGTCCCCCTCGGCAGGGATTCCGCGCTCCTACGTGGAGGCCCAGGAAGACTACCTCCGTCGGGAGGCCAAGCTCCTGAAACGCGAGGGCACGCCGCCGCCGCCCCCGCCGCCCCCGCGGGACCTGGCCGAGGCCTACAAGGCCCGACCCCTGGAAGCCCTGGGGCCCCTGAAGCTGAAGCCGGCCCACGAGGGCCTGGTGGCCACGGTGAAGGAGGCCGGCCGCTCCATCCACGAGATTCCGCGCGAGGAGCTGCGGCACACGCCCGAGCTGCCCCTGGCCCCGCGGCCGCTCAAGGAGGGTTCCATCACGCAGGTACGGGCGCCGGAGCCCTGCAGACGGGCCGGGACGCTGGGCGGGAGCTGTTAGTGCTGCTCTGGCCTCTACAGATGGGGAAACTGAGGCTCCGGCTCCGTGGGCACCCCACCCAAGATGGCGCAGCTGCTCGTTACTGAGCCTCTGCCGTGTGCGTTCCCGATTCCATGCCGAGGGCTCTATATCCACGAACTCCAGTGGTTGTGTCATACCCATTATCCCCACTCTTCAGGTGGAGAAACTGAGGCACAGAGCGTTCAGGCAGTCTGCCAAAGTCCCAGAGCAGACTATAAAACTAACTGGCCGCTACTGATGGGGTGTTTGTTACGGATCGGGGGCTGCCTGAGCCCCTGGCGCCACGT
Source organism: Potos flavus (assembly GCA_028534135.1). Lineage (NCBI taxonomy): Eukaryota > Metazoa > Chordata > Mammalia > Carnivora > Procyonidae > Potos > Potos flavus. The sequence goes on along the minus strand of CM052889.1, from coordinate 76,300,335 downwards.
CCTGTCTCGCCCCCACATCCACGCGCAGAGCTGGTTCTCTCACTGCTCCCGGTGTGTCGGTGTACCCGCGGAGGTTCGGACACTTGCCCGGGCTCCCACAGCAAGTGAATGGCAGTTATGAACCTCAAGTCCACAGACGGGCCTCAATCTGCAACAGCTTTGCCTCTGGGCGTCCACTTCCCCCACCGGCAGGCTGCACCCCCCCGGCCACTGCCCCCCAAGAGGTCCCAGCCTGATAGGGTGTGACCAGCTCCAAGTGTGTGAGGAAGGGGCTGGCCAGTGGAAGCCACGGAAGGGCCACTGTCCCTTCCCGTGGTCAGAGGGGCAGAGGGGGCCTGATGGAATGAGGAGGGAGAGTGGGAACATCCCGGAGGCTGCTTGGCTATGGGGTGGACAGGACTGGGGACGGTATCCTGGGGGGCCATCACAGCTGGGGTCAGGGTGCGTAGTGCAGGAGATGGGAGGAGCCATCTTCCGGAAAGTATCCAACGCCAGGGGACTGGTTTGGCGTCCCGGCTCAGGGTGGGAGTCCCCCATGGACCCAAGAAGGAGGCTGGCCTGCTTCTAGAGCATTCTTAAAAGCAGGGTGTTTCCCTTTCTTATGAAAGTGGTGAAAACGTGTGAATAAACTCAGAGCTCTATCCCCAGAGACACGGGCCCCACTGTACCCCGGGTCCCCAAGCTGGTGTCAGCAGGGCGGGGCTCCTCCCAGGTGGCCGGCTTGCACTCTGGTCCATGACCCCCCGTTTCTGGCCCCTTCTGGCCAGAGAGCAAACAAACCTCAGCCCAGACCTCTGAGCCTTGGGCCCCAGGCGGCGGAACTGGGTTTTGCTGCTGAATTTTCTGGCGTGGCATTGAGTAGGCCGCAGACGGTCCCAGATTGACGGGGGTGGGGAGGTTTTCCCACACGCAGGGGCCAACAGAGGGCCCCCCACTTGCTTCAGGGAGGGCTGACCTGTGAACTTTGTGCCCCTTGTGCAGGCCCTCCAGGTGGCTCTGGGGGCCAGGAGAGGGGCGGGCAGTGACGTGTGCTGATCTAGGTTTAGCAAAGTCCTTTGTCCCCGCCCCCGGAGACGGGACGCGCGACTCCCCTTGCACGGCTGCGAAGCGGAGGCTCGGGGTGGTCGTGTAGCCGGCGCTCACACCCCCTTCTCCCCAGGGCACCCCGCTCAAGTATGACACTGGCTCTTCCTCTGCCGGCTCCAAGAAGCACGACGTGCGTTCCATCATCGGCAGCCCCGGCCGCACCTTCCCGCCTGTGCACCCGCTGGACGTGATGGCCGATGCCCGGGCGCTAGAGCGCGCCTGCTATGAGGAGAGCCTGAAGAGCCGGCCAGGGGCCGCCAGCAGCTCGGGGGGCTCCATCACCCGGGGCGCCCCGGTCATCGTGCCCGAGCTGGGCAAGCCGCGCCAGAGCCCCCTGACCTACGAGGAGCACGGGGCGCCCTTCGCCAGCCACCTCCCGCGCGGCTCGCCGGTGACCACACGGGAGCCCACCCCGCGCCTGCAGGAGGGTGCGTGGGGTACAGGGTCGGGGACGGGGGCTGGCTGGACTCCCCGGTTCGGGACATTGCCTCCCCACCCACCCTCCGCGTGGGCTGGAGACCGGGGGCACCCGCGGGCCAACCTCATGCCTTCCACCTGCCCAGCCCACATTAGACTCAGAATTACCTTCGCCTCCGTGCCACCTCCAGACCACCACGATTCCCCAGCTGGCCTCCCCGACGCCCCTCCTGTCCGACTAGCACCTGCTCCCCAAACGCAGCCAGAATTGGCCTTTGAAAAGCTCATGTCAAACCATGCCACCGTTCTGCTTAAATCTTTCTAGTGACGTCTCGCCGTGGCCATGGGGGGCCTGTAGGACCTGGCCCTCCCCAAGCGTCATCTCCTGTCCCCACATTCCTTTATCCACCCCAGGCTCAGCAAGCCGGCTTCTCCTGTGTGTTTCTTGACTTTGCTCAGGGCCTTTGCACCTGCTGTTCCCTCTGCCTGAAACCTGCGCCACCTTTCAGATTGTTACCTAAATGACTTCTTTTTGTCCTTCAGGTCTCTGTGCAAAGTCACATTCTTGGGGAGGCTTTTAGGACCCTCCCCCACTATTTTGGTTACATTTTAAGTTTTCTCTGGAGCATTTATCACTCAGAAATTCTCGTTCGAAGACTAGTTTATCACCTCTCTCCGGCATTTAGTAGCCCGCTCCACGCAGGCCGGGTTTCTTGCCTGTTTTGGTCACCGGGGTGGCTCCAGCTCTTAGGACAGTGCTAGGCCTATAGTAGAGGCTCCATAAATATTTTTTGAATGCTTGAATGAATGAACGAATGAATAAGGAAACAAACAAGAGCATGAATGAGTGAATTTTTTTAAGGAACAAAAACACAGAAGCAAATGAGTAAATGAGAGAACACAGGAGCCGAGACAAAGGAACAGATGAAGGAATCCTGGTCCCCGGATCCCAGAGAGCCCACCCTCAGATGGCCTCCCGCAGACCCTGGCCTCGGCATCCCCCATGTGAAAAGCTGTGACAGCCTTGGCACAGGGATTCGATGCTAACCCCCCTTGGCCCGTCCCCACAGGCAGCCTCTCGTCTAGCAAGGCATCCCAGGACCGAAAGCTGACGTCCACGCCCCGTGAGATTGCCAAGTCCCCCCACAGCGCCGTGCCTGAGCACCACCCCCACCCCATCTCGCCCTATGAGCACCTGCTTCGGGGCGTGAGTGGTGTGGACCTATACCGCGGCCACATCCCGCTGGCCTTCGATCCCGCCTCCATACCCCGCGGAATCCCTCTTGATGCAGGTGATTGTCCTGGAGCCATAGAACCCCACAGTGGGGGGTCAGGGGCTTTGTCACTGTCAGGCCAGGGACTCCTCGGGCACCAACTAAGCTCTGCTAGATGAGGAAACTGAGGCGGAGAGGTGGAGAGATCCAGTAAGGCAATCACGTGAATAGTTTAGGTTAGAACAGAAGTTCTCTTAGGAGTCTGAGAGACGCATGGGGTTATTTTCCAGTGGTTTTCTTTCCCTGCAGAACTTATCAGTGCCTTTGAAATTGCAAATGTACCCAAAAAGAGCTGAAGTGTTGAGCGTTCCTCAGACATGGTCTGAAAATCTGTTTAGAAGGATGCATCCCATAGGTATCTTAGTGACCTACATTTTAGATGCCCTCGGTTTGGGGGAACTTCAGTCTTAAGAGGATTATCAGTAGAAGGTACTCCCATGTGTTTTGGGAAGCGAGGGTTTTCCCATGTCCAGGCCCTCAGTTCTGGGTTGTGGGGGGCATTTTGGGGGAAGCTGTCAGGGACAGGTGCGGGGAGGCCGCCTGACCTCGCCCCTCTCCTCGCTGCAGCTGCTGCCTATTACCTGCCCCGACACCTGGCGCCCAACCCCACCTACCCGCACCTGTACCCGCCGTACCTCATCCGCGGCTACCCTGACACGGCCGCACTGGAGAACCGCCAGACAATCATCAACGATTACATCACCTCGCAGCAGATGCACCACAACGCGGCCACCGCCATGGCCCAGCGAGCAGACATGCTGCGGGGCCTGTCGCCCCGCGAGTCCTCACTGGCCCTCAACTACGCCACCGGCCCTCGAGGTGGGTGCAGCTGGGCAGACCCTCCCCATCCACACTTGGCCCTAGTCCTCGTCTGCCCGGGCCATTCGGCGGTGCACAGGATGCGGGGGTGCGGGCCGAGGCCGTGCGGTGTGGGCCCCTTAGGGGTCTGGGTGGTGTGACCGCCCCGAGCACACACAGATCCCGCAGGTGGTAGAGAGTGCTGTGTGCTGTGAGCGTGCGTGTATGTCTGGTAGCCGTGTGCACCGGCCTCTGCGAACTCTTGGTCTGTGGGGTCCTTGGCATTTAAACAAACAAAAAAAAAGGATCAAAATATGAGGCTGCTTGTATTTCTGGCTCCCTTGACTTGCAAACAGCCTGTGGTTGTTTTGTAAGTTCATTAAAGTCCTCTGGAAACTTCTGGGATGTTCTGGAACAACCAAGTACCAGTTAGGGTCCGTTTGGAAGAACCAGTCATGCGAGGTGTTTTAGACAGTGAGGACTGAATGCAGGGACCTGGTTGTATGGGGTGAGAGGCTGCAAGAGTCGGAAGGACGTGTCAGTGTAACGCAGCGATGCCAGAGGCGGGACACAGCCGCTCCTGGGCTTTGGGAGCCAAGGGCAGGTGGCACTGCGGGAGCCTGGCATTCAGGGCCCGAGGGAGGGAGCGCCCCGGCTCCTCCTGCCCCTCCTGCAGCCCCCGCCCCCACCTCCTCTGGCAGGCATCATCGACCTGTCCCAAGTGCCACACCTCCCCGTGCTGGTGCCTCCAGCACCAGGCGCGCCCGCCCCCGCCATGGACCGCCTCGCCTACCTCCCCACGGCACCCCAGCACTTCAGCAGCCGGCTCAGCAGCTCCCCGCTCTCCCCAGGTAACGCCCCCGCCCCCGCCCCGGGTTTGGGGTCCCGGCGTCCGAGGAAGGTGGCCGGGTGCCCTCTGTCCACCCCAGAGGACGAGTCCGGGCCCTCCCCGAGCGCCGGACTGAACCACGGGACTTTTCGGTTGCTAGGGGGTCCCACTCACTTGACGAAAGCCTCCGCCACGTCCTCGTCTGAGCGGGAGCGTGACCGAGAGCGGGAGCGGGAACGGGAGCGCGAGAAGTCCATCCTCACGTCCGCCACCACGGTGGAGCACGCGCCCATCTGGAGACCCGGTAGGGCGTCCGACAGCCCTGCGCCGGCCTCTGGGGGTCCTCGAGGGCCGCGTGAGGCCCGCCCCCCTAACGCCGCAGCCTGTCCCCACCAGGTACAGAGCAGAGCAGCGGCAGTGGCGGCATCGGGGGCGGGGGTGGCAGCGGCAGCGGCAGCCGCCCCGCCTCCCACTCCCACTCCCACCAGCACTCGCCCATCTCGCCCCGGACCCAGGACGCCATCCAGCAGAGACCCAGTGTGCTGCACAACGCGGGCATGAAGGGCATCATCACGTCGGTGGAGCCCAGCACACCCACGGTCCTGAGGTGGGCCAGGTTGGCACAAGGGAGGGGACGGACGGGCGGGCGGTGGGTGCCCAAGTGGATTGATGAGTCGGGAGGCAAATGGTAGGGAGAATGACGGGCGGGAAAGTCGGTGGATGGTGGGTCAGTGGCTAGGAGGCCGGAGGGCAGATGGGTGTGGCGGGGGGAATAGATGGTGAGGGCTAGGTGGAGGGAAGGGCAGGGGAGAGAGTGGCTGGGCAGGCGGGTGGCTGGGTGAATGGGCAGGTATTTGGGAGGTAGATGGATGGGAGATTGGGTTAGAAGGATGGGTAGGCGGAGAGATGCATGGATTATTCAGTGGGTGGATGACAGGTGGAGGGGTGGATGGGTGGGTGGGTGAACATGACAGTGGGTGGCTGGGGGGATGTCTGGGTGGGTTGGGTGAGGGGATGGATGGAGGGGGATGGATGGATGGGTGGGTGGGCAGGTAACTGGATGTAGGCTGAGTGGGAGGTGAGCAGGTAGGCGGATGGATGGATGGGTGGGCAGGTCGATGGATGGGTAGATGGTGAGTTGGATGGATGGATGGGCAGCAGGTTGGGGGCTTCAGGGGGGGCCCACGGGGAGGAGACGGTGTCCATCTTGCCTGGACAAAACCTAGGGGTTCTCAAGATGGGAGAGGCTCCGCAGGTCCCATGTGTGCCCCCCACAATCCACTCACTCTCAAAAGGGGCCCAACTCCCCTCCAGTGACATCCCCCCCCGCAAGAACTGGGGGCAGAGCTGCCTAATGCAGGGCAGGGAGCTTCCCCGGTGCCCCTCCCTGCCCAGGGTCCTTCCTCCAAGGTTTCCGTTCATACAAGTACCCTCCCCCCATCTGGCTGCTCTAAGTCCTGCCCGCCACCCAACGACAATTCCACTTAGGGAAGATGACAGCCTCGTTTCCCAAAAGCATCGGCTCTGTCCTCCCTGACTCAGATGCACAGCAGTTAGAGAAGCCGAAGCACCTGGCTTCTTAGAGCACGGCTTCCGCTCATGCGTGAAGGCCTGCTGGCAGCTGGAGTGAGGGTCAGTGAAGGGCAGGGCACCTCCTCATGGAGACACTGGGCTTGACAGAGAGGCCCCGAGGGCTGGAGTCGGGCCAGTTTGCGTCCGAGCGCCAGTGTCCTGGTCTGTGACGCAGGGATTATTGTATTTACCCTGTGAGGATCACAGAGTATACGTTTGTGCGTTCCTTCTTCCTGGCCGACCTGTGCCGGGTGTGGGGGACACCGTGATGCAAGCCGTGCCCTCCTGGGGCTTGTCTTATGGCCTAGACCAGACAGCAATCAGGGAAGGCTGCTTGGAGGAAGAGGCATGTGACCCTCAAGAGCCACAGTGCTGGGGTGGAGTGCTGGAGGGCCCTCCAGGCGCAGGGCCTGGCAGGCATCCCAGAGAGCACTGTGTGGCCCCTGGTGGCTGGGCCCTGCTGCCCTCTCCTCTAATCCCCCAGCTCCCGTTGCCGCAGCGTTCTCGGGGCCTGTGCCCCCAGTGTTCGCACTCTCTGCATGGCTCCTTCGTTCCCTTGTGTCCTCTGAGCCGCCCATGGCTCACCCGCCAACTCGTTAGCTTGCGTCCTCTCTTCACCCCGACTCGTTTTTGAGCCACACCCTAAGAGGAGTGCGCCTTCTCTGTGAGCTTGTCTACGGTCTGCTCAACTAGAACGTAAGGTGCTTCTGTCTGTTCGCTGCCGTAGTGCTCAACGTCAGAGCGGTTTCTAGAACAGTGCCCGACACCTAGCAGGCGTTGGGTGAAAAGCCGTGGGCGGATGGAGATCTTGAATAAATGAGCAAATAAATAAAGCAGCCGTGCACAGCAGGGCCTCGCAGGCAGTGTGGGGAAGGCAGGCTTATTCCAGGGCCACGGAGACCCATCGGGGTGCTCGAGTGCGAGGGGAGTGACCCCGCCTCGGCCTCCTGGGCCCCCCCGCCCCCCCCGCGGCGGCTTCCGCAGTCCCCTGACCGCCTTCTCTCCTCCCCCAGGTCCACCTCCACCTCCTCGCCTGTCCGCCCGGCTGCCACATTCCCACCCACCACCCACTGTCCGCTGGGCGGCACCCTCGACGGGGTGTACCCCACCCTCATGGAGCCCGTCTTGCTGCCCAAGGAGGCCCCGAGGGTCGCCCGGCCCGAGCGGCCCCGTGCAGACGCCGGCCACGCCTTCCTTGCCAAGCCCCCGGCACGCGGGGGGCTGGAGCCTGCCTCCTCCCCCGGCAAGGGCTCCGAGCCGCGGCCCCTGCCGCCCCCTGGCTCCAGCCACACGACCATCGCCCGCACCGCAGCAAAGAGCCTCGCACCCCACCACGCCAGCCCGGACCAGCCTGCGCCGCCCGCCTCGGCCGCGGACCTGCACCGGGAAAAGACTCAAAGTAAACCCTTTTCCATCCAGGAACTGGAGCTCCGTTCTCTGGGTAAGACCACCCTGACAGCGGCCACCTTCATAGACGCGATAATCATGCGTCAAATTGCTCACGATAAAGGGCCGCGAGAAGGAGGTTCGCTGGCCAACGACTCCCCTCGCGATGGTAAGACTTCCGGCCCCACCGCCCACCCACCCCGTCTTGTGGCCTAAAGATATTTTTAGATCTCTGCTTTTGATTTTTTTCCCTCATTTTTCGTTGGTTTTGGTATTTTGTTTTTAAACGCGTCCTCGTCGATTGCACGCTCTGATGGTTTATTCCTCAAGCTGCTGCCCGCCCCCGCCTCTGATCCAGGGGTGTCTCCTCATTTGCACATCGTTTTATCATGATTTTTTTTTTTTTTTGGATTTTCGCTTTTTTTTCCTTTAATGAATGGATCTGTGATTTTGACTTCAACTGCGCCTGCCATCTCCCAACCTTTGCGCCTGTGTTTGGGGAGCAGGGAGTGGGGCTGCAGAGGGGCTCGGGGTGCCGTCTGCTGCCGCGTGGGTGAGTCTGGTTCGGAGGACGCCCGCTGAGGCCGCCGGTCCGGGAGAAGACAGGGAGGGGCGGGAGGAGCCGAGCCCTGCACCCTGCCTGGGTTGTGAGGGAGTGCCCCTTGGGGTGCCCCTTGCTGACCTGCTGCCCAGCATCCCCTGGGAGAAGGCAACCCCCCTGCTCCCCTGCCTCCCATCTCTGGCCCCTGCTCTGGGCTCCTGTTTGCTGGACCGGGGGCTCCCGGGACTAAGGCCCAGGCGGGGTCCCGGGACCTGAGCGTCACTCCCTGCCACACCCCGCACCAATCTCACTCCTGCATTCCCTTCCCTAGAGACTCCTCTTCCCCCTGGCCACCACCATCTGGGTGGCTCTGTGTTTCTTAACGTCCCTAGGTCTGTCTCCATCTCCTCGCCTATCTGCCTGTGCGTCCAGCTGTGTTTCTCCTCCACCTGTCACTCTCCCCACCGTTCCGTCTCTCTCTCTCCTTTCTCGCACCTCCACCCCCGGCCGGCCAGCAGCCCTGCTCTGGCTCGCCCCCTCTCTCCATCTGCCCACAGCCCCCCTCTCCAGTCTTGGGGGCCCCAGCCAGCATGGAAGGGCGGGCTGGGAGGGGCGGCCCCAGCCACGGGTCTTGGCGCTGGCCTGACCCAGGGCCTTGCCCACTGTAGGTTACCATGGCGGCAGCTACAGCCCCGAGGGGGTGGAACCCGTCAGCCCCGTGAGCTCGCCTAGCCTGACCCACGACAAGGGGCTCCCCAAGCACCTCGAGGAGGTCGACAAGAGCCACCTGGAGGGGGACCTGCGGCACAAGCATCCAGGTAGGGCCCCACCCTGCCCCTATACCCCCACGCACCCCGCTTACCACAGCCCCGTGAGAGCGGGATTCCCATCGCCCCATCGTGCAGGTAGGAAAACCGAGGCCGCCAGAGGCGCGCGGGGGGTGTGGGGGATGGGCCCCGCCCCGCGGCTCAAAGGGCAGAGCTGGGATTCAGGGACGAGTCCCCAGCCAGGCCCACACCTCAGCGTCCCCCTCTCCCCCAAGCCTGACCTGCTCCCCTCTGCCCGCAGGCCCCGGCAAGCTTGGCGGTGAAGCTGCACACCTCTCACACCTGCGGCCGCTGCCCGAGAGCCAGTCCTCATCCAGCCCGCTGCTGCAGACCACCCCAGGGGTCAAAGGTCACCAGAGGGTGGTCACCCTGGCACAGCACATCAGTGTAACTACTCCTTCTCTGACCTCATCACCTTTGAGCCTGGGCCGGGACGAGGTCCCGGGGAAGGGAGGGAGGAGGGTCTGGGGGATAAATCGAGTCCTGGTGGCCTGGACCGGGGAGGTAGGGGTTGGCGAGGGCAAAGCCATGCCGGGGGTCCCAGAGTCTCAAACTCAGACATGGTGGCCGCCCCCTCACCCAGCTGATGGGGCCCCAGGTGCGTGAGTCTGTGATCCACGTCTCCTGTACGCTGGCTGGTGGCATCTGACCCATCCAGGGGCCACTACTTTGAGACCTCGGGCCACGGCCACCACCCTGCGCCCATGGGGACACTGAGGCTGCGGCAGGCAGGCCCGAAGCACCCGGGGAGCCAAGAACCAAGCCTGGTCCTGTCCCCGAAGCGCAGCCCAGCCGTTGCCCACCCGGAAGGTTCTGGTGGGGTGGCTGCGGCCTGACCCCGTGCCTCTGCCCCGACCTTCGGCCCGCAGGAGGTCATCACGCAGGACTACACGCGGCACCACCCGCAGCAGCTCAGCGCGCCCCTCCCCGCCCCCCTCTACTCCTTCCCCGGAGCCAGCTGCCCCGTCCTGGACCTCCGCCGCCCACCCAGTGACCTCTACCTCCCGCCCCCGGACCACGGCGCCCCGGCTCGGGGCTCGCCCCACAGTGAAGGGGGCAAGAGGTGAGCATCGGGGGCGGGGTGGCCTTGGTCAGATGGCCGCCGCGGGGTCGTGGGGGCAAGCGCCAGGGCCGCCTGCTGTCATGGCGCAGATGAGAAACTGAGGCTCAGGGGTACGGGGGGCTTTACTCAAGGCCACAGCGCGGGCAGGGGGGAGCCGACAAGTACATCACTCTCGGTGGGCTCCGGACAGTGAACTAAGCACTTCCCACGAGTTAACGGGGATTCTCAGCGCGAGCCCAGCGAGGGCAGACGGTGTTGTACCCGTGCCACTGGGGAAGGAACTGAGGTATGGAGAAGCGAGTCCATTTACCTCCAGGGGCACAGCTGGCAAGTGGGAGAGCCGGGATTGAGCCAGAGCTGTGTGCTCAGCCTCCCTGCAGACACACACGCACACTGACTTCTGGGTCCCCCCAGGAGTGCTGGGGTTGGGGGAGGCGCCTGGCTCGAGGGGGGCACTGCGTGAATGAGGCACGAGGGTGGGAAGAAAGCAGGACATCTTTGGAGGGACAGTGGGGTCCCTGGCACGGGGGCAGCAGGGGTCCGCTACCACCCACGGGCCAAATCCAGCCACAGTCCAGGGGCTAAGGTCGTACAAGAAGAAGCTAGAGCGGAGGCCACACGTGGCCCACAAAGCGTGGGAGAGCAGCCCTCTGGCCCTCTGCAGGGAGAGTGGCTGAGCTCTGATGCAGAGCAGGGCAGGGTGGGGAGGGGAGTGGAGAAAGTGACACATCCCTGCGTCATTCCGGGGGAGAGAACGCTGAACTCTGACCGCAGTGGGGACCCTCTCTCCGCTCAGGTCTCCAGAGCCAAGCAAGACGTCGGCGCTGGGCAGCAGCGAGCATGCTGTCGAACCCGTGTCTCCGCCAGAGGGCATGGCCGAGCCCGGGCACCCCCGCAGCGCCATGTACCCGCTGCTGTACCGGGACGGGGAGCAGGCGGAGCCCAGGTACCTCTGTACGCCACCCCGGGACGCTCAAGACTCGGTCCCTTTGCCCTCTCGTGGCCTTGGTCCCTGCTCTGCAGTTGGGGGTTGACGAGGGCTTTAGTGTGCAGCCGAGATCTCTGACGCCTGCTGAGCAGATGTCCCAGCTTGAGGGACCTCCGTGGCAGCTTCATGTGCCTTGGGCTAGAGTGTCTCGGCTCAGGCCAGGCCCCTGCTGCTGGCACTTGCTCTGAGGATCTGAGAAATAATGAGCTAAATGCGGTTGATCAATCAGGCAGACAGAGACAGAGAAAAAGGCCAGGTCCGTGAGCCTTGGGAAAAGATGTGATCTGAGTGCATGTCCAGTTCCTGAGGCCCTTCAGGGGGCCATGCTGTTGTAGGTAGACCAGGACGACCCATGAGAGCAGCTGGGGCTCTCCAGAGACAGCCTGAGCCCAAGGGCAGGTGAACCACAGAGAAGGTTGCAGGAGACGTGGTCCCTGAGAGGTGAAGGCAGAAGGCGTGGGGTAGGAGAAGCTTGCTTCTGAATTTCTAAGGCAGGTCAGGTGATGAGTGCCCCATCGTCAAAGGTGTGCAAGCTCAGCACTGAGCAAACTGACCTGGGGTATCTGATCTTCGAAGCAGGATGGGCTCCAAGTCTCCAGGCAACACCAGCCAGCCGCCGGCCTTCTTCAGCAAACTGACTGAGAGCAACTCCGCCATGGTCAAGTCCAAGAAGCAGGAGATCAACAGGAAGCTGAACGCCCACAGCCGGAACGAGGCAGAGTGTAGTAAGCGGCGCCCCTCCCCCGGGAAGCAGGGGCCCCCGTGGGGCTGGAGGCCAGCACGGTGCTAGAACCCGCAGGATACTTCCCAAAGCTGGGCGGACCCGCCGACCACCCCCCTCCGTGGCCCTTCGCCCCACGTTCAGGGAGCCCTGGGGGGGCTGTCCCTTCGCTCTCGGTGCTGGGCACACGGTGGGCACACGGTGAATACTCGCGCGAGTACTCCCGTGCTCGGCCCCCATGCTGGGCACCAGGGATTGGGGTCCTGGCCGCCCCAGGGCCCCGCGGGTCCCCAGCTCACAGTGCTCATCGTGTTTGTGATTTTTCCCTCATTTATGGGGCTACCGGACGTCAGTCCGAACTCTGCTCCCACCGTTAGCGCAGCGGCCGGCACGTAGCCCAGGAAGAACCTGCCGCGGTCCCCGGCTGGGACTCGTTAGCTGGGGCAAGTCTGGGGGCATCGCAGAGGCTTTTCGGGAACTTTCTGGGGCTGGAGCAGCGACCTTGCAGATAGTCCCCGGCCGGGCTGGTAACTGCAGAGCCTGCCAAGTGCGGTCCGTGGGCCCGGGGTCGGCAGCCCCGGCAGGCCGGTCAGAGAGGCAGATTCTCCGGGCCCGCTCCAGACCTGCTGAGTCTGTGTGCGCTGACGCCCCTCGCTTAGACCAGACGGGGGAGGGCGGGGGGCAGGTGGCTTCCTGGGACCTGTGGGCCTTACCCTAAATCTTGTCCCCCGCCCCTCCAGATATCGGCCAGCCCGGCACGGAGATCTTCAACATGCCCGCCATCACCGGAGCAGGTAACTGTCCGGCCTGGGCTCCACGGCTGCCGACCCCATCCCCGCTCTCCCCGTCCCCCCGATGGCTGCACGCTGGGGAGGTCGGGCTGCTGTGTGGGATCTGGAAGGAGCGCGGCCTGGGAGGTCGCCGGGGCCTCACCCCAGCCACAGGCAGGCGGACAGGAGACCTTTCTTAGTTCAAGCGTGTCCTTCCCTCTGGACTGCGCCAACCCAGCAATGGGGGCATAGACTCGCCCGGAAGGCTGGGGAGGCTTTGCAAGGAGTCTGCGTTGGAATCCCATCTCCTGGCGTGTTTAGGACAGAATCGGGGGCGCGCATGACTATCTGGAAACAGCAGCTCTCTGCCCGGGCTTCTGGGGGGGTCTGAGTGCGGACGGCAAGCGTGGGCGCGGGCCCTGTACGCGGGCTTTACTCAGGGCCCACGTGAGCGCTTTTCTAGAGGGGACATCCGATTTACTCAAAAATTCGAACCAGCTGGGGGAATGACAAAGCTCTAGTACGGAGATGGGTGAAAACCCATAGGCATTTTTCAACAAACTTCAGGCTGCTGTGATGCTGGGGACGTGGGGGACCGTCGGGACTGGGTCCCCAGCCGCTGGTAGGGGCCACAGTGTGTGTTTCTGCTGCCGCCTGGAAGGACCGGGGCGGGGCTGTAGGGCCTTGCCTCCCGAGGTCTGGCGTGAAGAGGCTGAGCGCAGAGCAGAGCTGGGGCTGGTGCCCTGGAGGGCGACCCCGCCTGGCAGGGGTGCAGTGCCGGGGTCATTTGCAGGGCCGTGTCCCTTGTGCCCTGGGCCTTCAGTGGGGGGTCCGAGGCCAGAGGAGCAGAGGGCCGCTGGGCTGGCCTCCTCGGGGGCCATCGGGACCTCGAGCCCTGGGAATGCGGTGAGCAAAAGACAACCGTTGGATTTTATCAAAGGGCCTCCAAGCGGGGGTCTCGACCGGGGCTCGCCCGCCATTCTACCCAGACTAGATCCAGGGGCCGTCGCTGAGCCTCGGACAGCAGGGAGGAAGCAATTTAGTCGAACCGACGACATGGTTAGAAATGAACGTTTCCGGAACGTTGCAGTTTGTGATACAGGCTGTAGATGCACGGGCGCATACGTCCACAGAAGTTCGTGCAGCGCTGCGATGAAAATCTGTGCTAAGGTTCCCATGTAAATCCCATTCCGACTTCTCTGTAAGCAGCTTGCGCCATGCAGGCGTCCCCAGGCCCCGGTCTCTGCGGCTCAGCCTCCCGGCAGACTTTGCCTTTGTCACTGGAGGCGGTCAAGCTTCCTTCCTGTCTGGCACCGTCCGATCGCGCGCCCGTGACCTTGGGTGGGAGGCTCGGGAACATCTGGGATCGCTAGATGCTGCTCTACCAAGAAACCGCCGCGGCCTGTGCCCCTCACGTCATTTTTTCCACTCCGCACTGTTTTCTTAGTGTGGAGGAGCACGAGTACTTTTCCCCCCCGCAGTGCTTACCCCTGCTGGAAATACTGCTTTTTCTTGAGAGACGTGGCCTTTTTTCCCCCCCTTTTATTTATTTATTTTTTTTGAAGTGCCAGTGAAACGTGGCCAAGACACACCTAAAAAGGTGGCAAGAGTGTGTTCCTGGCTGTGACCAAGTTTGAAGCTACAAGGAAGAAAAGAAAAAACGCGGGGAGCACAGGGTTGCCCAGAAGTGTGCTTCTCAAAGCCCCCAAAAAGCTGTCCGTCTGTGGAGTTCACGGGGGCAGAAAGCCCCGCCCGCCGGCCCCCTGCTATTCCTGCTCTTGCCCAGGGTGCACGTTTGAAAATCCGTGCAGTCGTTGCCCGAGGACGGCAGGCGGAGGGGGCTGGAGCTTTGCGGGCAAAGTCTGGTTTAACAAAAATGTAGAGAAGAGACGCGTCCCCAGGTGTGCCAGAGTCCCCAGAATGATCCCCAAGAAAACGAGAAAGGGGCAGAACACCTGGTGAATGAAAAAGGCTGGATTCACGTGGCTGCGATGTAGCGGGTGTCCGCAGGGGTCTGTTGGGGACCAGGCTGTTGATTGGGCCACGCGGTGAAGAGGTGGCCGGGCTGGGGGCGGTCACGCGAGTGTCTCTAGCTCTGCCTTGTCCCCCGCGCACCGTAACCGCATGGCTGCGACCCGCACCTCACCATCCCGTCTCTGCACCTCTCTCTCCTCGTGGCTCCCGGGTGGGGGAGAGGCTGGGGGAGGAGAGTTAGGCCCAGCGTTGGGGGGGAGGTGCGGGCGCTGAGGGTCCCAGACCTCGCGGGGGTCACCTTCCCTCCCGGAGTCTCTTCCTCAGCCCCCACCAGCCCCGGGACCCAGGGTGGACCCCCCATGCCCGGTACGGAGCTCTGGCTTGACCTGGTTTCCCAGCTGTGTCTCCCCAAACAGGGTGTCCCCTCCTCTGCCTTCCACCCCAGACGGACACACACGTGCACACACACACACACACACACACACACACTCACACACACACCCCTTCCCTGACTCCCTCTGCAAGGCCACTTGGAATTTTAAAAGATTAGCAGCCCCAGCTGGGATTTCAGGGTGGGGTGGGGGGCGACGAAGGGGCTTCTGATTTCCCAGAGGGCAGAGTCAGAGAGACTGGGGGGTGGTCATCTCGCCTCCCAGCCCCCCAAACCTCAGGCCCCGAGTCCGAGCGGGCCCCCCGCCCCGTCACCAAGCTGCAGGAGAATAAGGGGGGGATAGGGAAATGAAGAAACATGTTGCTTTGCCGAAATGTGCTCACTGTGTATTCTCTCTTCTCCTCCCTCTTCCCTCTCTCTGCTTCTCTCTCCCTCTCTCCGTTGTCCCTCCGGCCCCTCCTGGCCCCTGTGTGTGTGTCTCTCTCCCAGGCCTCATGACCTGCAGAAGCCAGGCGGTGCAGGAGCATGCCAGCACCAACATGGGGCTGGAGGCCATTATTAGAAAGGCGCTCATGGGTAAATATGATCAGTGGGAGGAGTCCCCGCTCAGCGCCAATGCTTTTAACCCTCTGAATGCCAGTGCCAGCCTGCCCGCTGCTATGCCCATAACCGCTGCTGACGGACGGAGCGAACACGCACTCACCTCGCCAGGTCTGCAGGCCTCCCCCGCCTCGGTCCTCCAGCCCCACCCGCCCCGTCTGTCCCCATCCCAGTGTCATTAATCTTGTGCCTCCGCGTTCCTCTGACCAACCCCCTCCAGCTTTGGAGCTTGTGACTTTATTTTTGTGCGTGTTTGATGTGGGTCTGGAGTTGGCTAATCCCCATCGGGGCGGGCGCGGCCCCGGCCCTCCCCTTGCCCACTAGGTCCAAAGGAGCTGCTGCTTTTCTAAAAACACTCACTGCCGTCCGAGCCCTGCCCTGCCTTCCTCCCCTTCTGGACACAGGTCCCCGGGAGGCCCGCGTCCGGGCCCGTTTTGTGTCTCCTTGGAGGAGATCAGGCTAGAGCAAGGACCCACCTCTGTGTGGGGATCAGGGTGACCCCTCCCGACAGCCAGGCCCGTGGGTCCGTCTGCTGGGGCCATCGTGTGGGACCTGATGGGGAGGACACCCGGGTCTGTGTGCAAGCCCCAAACTCTGACGAGTCGGGGAAAGCAGAGGGGCCAGCCCCTCCTCTGCCGCAGGTCTCCGATCAATACTCTGCACGTCTGAGCACAGAGACCTTGGGCCCATTTGTCTGACCTAGACAGTCTGGTCCCAGGAAGTTTCTGGACTTAGTGGGGGCCCAAGCCTGGCCTCAGGGGTCCTGGCTTCTCTGCAGAGGGCCTCCAGCCTTCCCAGCCCCAGCACAGTCCTGGGGCAATGGTCAGGGTCAAGCCAGAGGCCCGATGCTTCATGCTCAGGATATCAGCCCCTGGGCGGGTGGATGGGCCTCAGGGCAGCCTGAGGGGCCTTTGAAAGTAGTTCAACGCACTCCCCTAGTAGAAACCCACCTTTAGAGTCAGGCCCAGGACTGGATCTGTCCATCTGGTCGACCTCGGTGTCCCGGCAGGGCCGAGCTGCCGTCCTCCCCCTCCATGGGGGTCCAGGAGGCAAGCAGCCAGGGCCTCCCCTCCTCCCCCACTGTGTGAGTGCTGTCTTCACAGTCTGACGTGGCCCTTTCCCGTGTGTCCCCCCTGCAGGTGGTGGCGGGAAGGCCAAAGTCTCTGGCAGACCTAGCAGCCGAAAAGCCAAGTCCCCGGCCCCGGGCCTGGCATCTGGGGACCGGCCACCTTCGGTCTCCTCAGTGCATTCGGAGGGGGACTGCAACCGCCGGACCCCACTCACCAACCGTGTGTGGGAGGACCGGCCTTCATCTGCAGGTAGGCATCCGGGAGCAGGGGAGTCCTGCTGGCTGTTGGCCTGCCAGGTGCAGTGGGGTGGGGGGGTGTCCGAGCACCTACTGTGTGCAGAGTGCGTGGTCTGGCCTCGTCTAAGAAAACTGATGTGGGTTCAGGAGAGCCCTGGGCCGAGGGGCAAGGAGGCCCCCACTGGTCTGGGCCCCAGGTGGCCAGGGCACGGTATCGGTGAGCAGAGATGAGCTGTTTTGAGGAAGCTCGCAGGAGTTAGGAGGGATTGGGACAGTGGCCAGACGGGGGAGGCCAAGGCTCAGTCCCCAGTGTGTAGACGGGTGGGCCCGTGGGGGGGCCCAGCTCACGGGGCCTCCTGACGGTCTCTCCTGGTCTCTCCGGCAGGCTCCACGCCGTTTCCCTACAACCCCCTGATCATGCGGCTACAGGCGGGCGTCATGGCCTCCCCGCCCCCGCCCGGCCTCCCTGCGGGCAGCGGGCCCCTTGCTGGCCCCCACCATGCCTGGGACGAGGAGCCCAAGCCGCTGCTCTGCTCGCAGTACGAGACGCTCTCCGACAGCGAGTGACTGTCAGAACGGGGTGGGGGGCGGCGCCAGGGCCCAGCGAGTGGCCAGAGCAGCCGGGCAAGGAGCGGGGCAGCCGCCGACTCCCCCCACCGAGGAAGGAGCCCCCGAGTCTGCCTGCGCGCCTGTCCGTCCGTCCAGAGCCGGCATCCTTGCCTGTCTAAAGCCTTAACTACGACTCCCGCCCCGGGCTGGTCCTGTGCAGTGACCTTACTCAGGGGATGTTTACCTGGTGCTCGGGAGGGGAGGGGTCGGGGAGGGGGCGCGGCGGTGTGTGGCGGCCACACGCACGCAGCCGGGGCGGCCAGGGACCCAAAGCAGGATGGCCACGCACCTCCCACGCCACTGCCTCCCCCCTTAACACATTTGGAACCAAAGTCGAAACTGAGCTAGCAGCCCCCGCACCCTCCCTCCGTCCCCATTCCGCTTCTCGCTCTGGACAGACGGACACGGGCCCTGTCCAGCCCCGAGCGCGCTCGTCTCCACGGACTCCCCCAGTCAATGAGACTGCTGGAAACCCAGCTGGGCCGGATGGGCGGGCGAACGGGCCGGGTGCAGTCTGGGGCGAGTGGACGCTCCGAGGAACTGGACCGCGTGCCTCCCACGGCGTTGCCGCGGCGGTGGGAAGGAAAGGCAGGTGTAAATGATGTATTGGTTTACAGGGTATATTTTTGATACCTTCAATGAATTAATTCAGATGTTTTACGCAAGGAAGGACTTTACCCAGTATTATTGCTGCTGTGCTTTCGATCTCTGCTTACCGTTCAAAAGGCGTGTGCAGGCTGCCAGTCAGTGACCCCATCGTCCGCAGGACTGAGGGGGGCGGGGGCTGTGGCTTGCCAGCGCCCCTGTGTCCTCCCTCCCTCCCTTCCTTGGGCAGAATGAATTTGATGGGTATTCTGTGACCGCCATCTGCGCACGGTGGTGGCATTCTGTCATTTACACACGTTGTTCTCATTAAAAAGCAAATTATACTCAAGTTACAAAGGCTTCTTCTCCCTCGGCCTGGGCGGCCCGGAGGGCGGGCGACCGGGGCCCCAGGGACAGCGGGAGCGTAACCCTGGAGGGCCAAGGGAAAATCCCCCCGAAACGCACGAGACGTGTCCCCTCTGCAGGTGAGGACTTCCAGCCTCAGTAAGAATGTCACCACGAGGGGATCGAACAGTCACACCCACGGTGGGAGTATCCGATGTTTGTGCCCGTGAGAGGGCGGTATGGAGTCCGCACACCTGGTTCGGGCATCTGACACGCACACCTGGGGGCGGGGTGTGTATTCACGCCCCTGGGGAGGGTTTCCCGCTCTCGTACCCACGGAGAGAGCATCGCGGTCAGGTTCAAGACAGTCACCATCAGTTTGTAATTGTCGAGTGCTTGTCCTTCATTCCTGCCAACGTCGTGTTCAGAAAGAGACCCTTTGCTGTCCCTGCTCGCTTTGAATCCGAGGCAGAAGAGAGAAAAGCCGCACCTGCCTGCATCCTGGAACAGCTGCCCAGGGAAAGCAAACTGCGGGAAATTGCTGCTTCCCGCAGTTTCTGTGGAAGGTATCCCCGAAAGGCGCCCCACGCCTCGCCTCCCGCATTCCTTACGAGCAGAGCCCGGGTGTCAGAAAGGCCGCGGTCCTCGGCCACAGACAGAGGCTATTCTTGGTCGGCTCTGGGCGCCGGCAGCCTCCCTGTGACCCGTCACCCCCGAGGCCACCTCGTCTCCCGCCCCGACCTGTGCCGTGTTCTCCAGACTCTCGCCTGGTCCTGGTCACGGGTGCGAATCTCAGCCCGCACCGCCAGGCTGGGTGCCTGACTCTGGAAGGGCGTTCAGGAGTCCTCCCCGCCCGCCGTCCTGTCTGCAGGCTCGGCACGTGTGCGGGTGTGTGCCGTGGGCCCTCGGGGGTGTCCGCGGCCTGCTCACCAGTAAGGGCTCCTCCCCCCTGCTCTGGCCTGGCCTCAGGGCGCCCTGCAGCCAAGAGCCAAATAGCCACCTGCCGGCCACCCCCATGCGTCACTGGCCTGAATGTGGACCTCGTTCCCACTGCCTCCTCAAGCAGAAGTCCGAGAACCTCCAGTCCGGCAGAGCCAGGGTCGCCCCTCCTTGTGGGCTGAGAGGCCGTGAACTTGTGTCCCTCTCGGGCTCCGTCTGCAGAGAGCTTGCCCGACGTGTGGGTAGCACACTGTTGGAAGGCCTCTGGCTGCCATGCCCAGTCCGGGGTCTCCTCTTGGGGGCGGCCCTGGCTCTCTGGGACCCTGGACCCCTTGGGAGCTCTGAGGAGTTCGGGAGGTGGGCTCTCTGCCCCCCATGGGGGTCTAGCACTAAAGGGAAACCCACAAGATCTGGAGGGCAAGCTCTTTCTGCAAGTCATGCTAAGCCTGGGCGTCATGGTCCTGGGATCCACCCTGTCCCTCAGCCCCTTGGCCCAGGGGTGCTGGCCCCTTGGCCCACCCAGGGACAGACACCCCCAAATACCCGAAGAGGGGCCCGGCCCGACCCAGCCAGCTCGCTAACAGGCCCATGTGTCGGGCCAGGCCCCTGGGCTGTAGTACTGAGACCGGCAGGCAGGTGGCAGTGTCGGGCCAGCAAAGGGTCCTGGCCTGCCTGCGGCCTCCTGCCCCTCGGGGCGTAGACCAGCCCCCATCTGGAATCGGCCCGTGTTGGCCACACCAGCCACCAGGGTTGGGCCACACAAGCTGGTGCCACTCCAGGATCCCGTGGCACCTCCCTCAGCCGCAGTTAGACCAGAGTGGTCTGGGAGTGGGGTGCAAGTCTCAGCCCACGTGGTCCCCTCCACCACCCCCTGTCTCCATGGCCTCAGGGCTGACGCCATCTAGCACCTCTGTCTGTCTTCCTCTGCGGGCCGGTGGCCCTGACCCAGCACGGGGGTGTTTGCGGGTGTAGGGAGAGCTCACAGCCACCCTATATGTTCCAGCCCCGACCAACCAGTCCTCAACCCCCAAAGAGTTCATTTCACCCCCGTCTTGTTTGCTTTTCTCACTGCTCCATCTTTTTTTTTTTTAAGATTTATTTATTTATTTGTCAGAGAGAGAGAGCACAAGCAGGGGAGCAGCAGACAGAGAAGGCAGAGGGAGAAGCAGGCTCCCCGCTGAGCAAGGAGCCCGATGCGGGACTCGATCCCATGGACCTTGGGATCATGACCTGGGCCGAAGGCAGTGGCTTAACCGACTGAGCCACCCAGGCGTCCCATCACTGCTCCATCTTTGAAACCGAGGCCTGTGCTGTTCCCCAGACCCTCATCTCCCTGGAAAACTCCTACACGCACTTCAAAACCCAGCCGGGACCGTGCCTCTTCTAAGAACTCCTACTTCACTGTGTTCTCTCTCCTCTGGGTCTCTGATAACACACTGCAATCTACTGTGTCCCGAATCGGACAGACCCCCCTCAAGTTTTCCCCTCCTGCCCTGTCGCTGACTGAGCTCTCTTGGCGACGGCGTTGGGCTGAATGGACTCTGAGAAAAGCAGATCTTTTTTTTTTTTTCCAAGATTTTTTATTTATCACAAGTAGGCAGAGAGGCAGGCAGAGAGAGAGAGGGAAGCAGGCTCCCTACGGAGCAGAGAGCCTGATGTGGGGCTCGATCCCAGGACCCCGAGGTCATGACCTGAGCCAAAGGCAGAGGCCTTAACCCACTGAGCCACCCAGGCGCCCAAGAGCAGATCTAATAGAAAACCAGCATGTGATCTGTAAAGCGAAGGACGGTTGTTGACAAAGGTCCACATTGGGAAGTTGGCTAAATGCACATTCCTGGGCCCCGCCTAGAGAATATGAATGTGAACCCGTAGATCTAGGATTCGGCCTGAGAATCTGTGTTCTCAGCAACAGCCCTAGTGTTTCTGATGGGGTGGCCTGCAGCCCTCAGGACGGTGGCGGGGGTGGGTGCCCAAGGTCGGAGCTTGACCCTCGCCGAGAACCTGTCTCCTCCCTCTGTCTGGCCAGGAGGTCGCCATTCAGGGCACACACGGTAGAAGGAGGCCCGGCCTGGAGAGCTGCCGCTCACAGGGAGGGCAGGGACAGACTGGTCCCTAAGGCACTGGGCTTGGCTCAGGACAAGCCCTCCTGGGGCTGGGGGATGGAGACACTGTGATAACTGAACTGGAGCAATCACGGTGGCTTCCTGGAGGTGGTAGCTCTTGAGGGGGGGAGGGGAGGATGGGCTGAATGGAGGAAGGACGGGCTGTGTGGGAGGGGAGACCCAGCCAGGGACATTTGGGAGCCACACATAACTCAGTGTGGGGGCCCAGCCTTTCCTGAGAAGGAATGGGCCCAACAAGGTAATTTGCTGCTTTTCTGACACTGGGTGATACTGGTTTGCAAGCGTGTTGGACGGGTTGAGAGAGAGAAGCCTCTGAGACCAGTGGGGGGAGGGCTCCCTGCCCGTCCTGTCCTTGAGAAGGCGAAGGAGGGCCATCGCGTGGATGGATCCCTCAGGGAGCCCGGGGGCTTGGGCGCCATGTGATGGACCAGTGGCCGGGTCCCGCGTCTGCATCAGGCTTTCTCCCCAGCGGCCCCCCGGGGTCCCCGTGAAGATGAATGGGCCAGGCTGCCAGCAGATGGAGAGAGTGCTCCGAGGCCTCTGGGGAGGAGGGGACGGGACTGTGTTGTGTCCAGAGGATGGGGACACCCAGTTGGAGTTGGGGTGGGGCGGGGAGGGGTGCTGAGTTTGGTTCGAGGCTGGTGGATATGAACCTGGAGATGGCAGAAGTGACCGCAGCAGAGGGTCAGGAGGGGGGTTAGGGCCGCGTGAGGGGCTTCCGCCGGGGGGGGGGGGCAGTGGAGGCTCGACAAGCGCCAATTCTCCCCCCGCCCCCCCGCCACAGCCTGGGATGCAAGAGCGTGTGCCCATCTGGCAGACGCTTAGAGACGTTAAGTGGCATGCTCTTTCCCAGCCGCCGGGCTGGACACCTGCCCCTCTGGGGCCTCCTAGTGCAGCTAGGTCCGGGCCGTGCGGAGGGCGGGGCGAGGTGGAAGGGCCTTGGCAGGCGGCAGCCGGAGCGCCGGCAGCAGGGGGCACTGCGCTCCAGTCTCTTTATTTTGGGGCGGAAATCCCAAGGATCTAGACGAAACTGGCATCTCTTCTGCCTGGCCTCCAGGTCTTCTGGTTCCCAGGAAAACCAGGGTGCACTTGAGGGCCTTCCGGGCAGCTGCCCTTGCTCCCCACTTTCTCCTCCTCCCAGGCCGGGCCTCACGGAGCCCCCTGCAGACAGGAGCAGTGGGGAACTCCGACTTGCTGTGCTCTCCGGAGCCTCTGGGAGACCCGGCATGGAGGTGACGCCCGGAAAGAGAAGGGAGAGGCACGGTCTCAGTCCCCCGAGGGCGAGGACTCGTGCTGGGGGGGCCCAGGCAGGGGCCGGAAAGCCGCAGCTGGAGGCTGTTGGAAGTTGCTTCTTGGGTGACCCCAGGGGCACCTCCAAGGTCGCTGGATTCATTGGCACCCTAAGTGCACAGGTCCGGAAGCCCAACCCATTCTTCTTCCAAGTGGTAGGAGATCAAGGTCATGGTTGAAATGGAGCTTGTGCAGCTGGATTGATTAGGTACAAATGATGCGACCCCCAGCATGCATGTCTGCACAGAATCCCATCTCTAAATGGGCTGAGTTCTCAGGGTCCCTAAGGCTTGTCCACACAGCCCGAAGAGGCCCCGGGAGTTTTCCTCACAGTGACAGAAGCCTGTCCTTGACCTTCCTGGTTTTCACCCCCTGGCCCCACCCTGCTAGAGAGCATCCTCCTTTAAAGACGTGTAGCCAAGCGGGTAAGATCCTGGCCCTGCCTCCCACTCACTGTGTGACCTTGGGCAAGTCACTTAACCTCTCTGTGCCTTACTCCTCTGTAAAGTGGAGATATAGGAGTGCCCATCTCAGCAGGTACGGCTGAACCCAGTGAAACCATACGGGAGGGTTCATCTAGCATCGGGGGCATACTGGGTGCTGCATACTGGGCTCGTACAGCTTTACCATTGCTGTTATCTTACACACCAGCAGGCTCAGGGCCCAGCCTCAGGGGGCCACAGATGACCCTGCCCATTGCACTCCTGCAAACCACCACCTCGAAGGAGGGATCTGTCCCCTACAAAAAGCTTCTATGTCAAAACACACCCCACTTGCTCGGCCCCCCAACTCCAGAGGCCCCAGAGGGAGGGGTAAATTCCTGTCTCACTTTGCAATTCCCAGAGGACAATGTCCTGTGGCTGCCGAGGGTCTCCCTAGTAGCACTCACAACCTGGGGCCCCAGGGGCCCCTCCAAAGCCATGGACAAGATGGCAGAGAGACGAGTTGTAACATGGGTTGGGACGACCTTCTCTGCAGAGGCAGCTGGGGCCTGTCTCCGGGGAGGGGGTGGGGGGCTCTCAGGGCAGGGGGCCGAGATGCCGGGCACCCAAAAATTCGGGCACCCAAAAAATGCAGGTTCCCAGGATCCCTCGGACCCACCCTCAGACCCAAGTCCCACGGTGGGGCCTGGGTCTCTGCATTTATTCACCAGCTCTTGGGTGAAGCTGTGCCCGCTGAGGCTAGGGGGTGGGGTACGGGGTTCTGAGCCTTCTGAGCTCCTCCTTGTCCCCTGTGTGCACAGGAGAGGCTGAGGGGAGGCAGGGTTCCCTGAACCTAAGCCTGGATGGGAAGAAAAGGGGGTGGCCACAGAGTAGAGGCCTCTGAAAACCTGCCTCCCACCCCATGGGGTCTGAGGGGCTCAGAAACACAGAAGAGGGAGCCTCTCTGGGTTTGCACATTTTATTAAGATAATCGGTCAAGTTCTTAAGTTATTTCTTTGTTAATCAGACTGTGGGGCGAACACGCCCCATCTGTGCAGATATATAAAAATATATCAAGCACTTGGCCTCTCTTGGACGTGAGCTCAGACTTGCTTCTCTTACCCCATGTGGGGCTCAAGCCCCAGAGGGCCTTTCTGCCCCATCCCCATCGTGGGGGGTGAGCCGGGGGTGGCGGGGCAGCCCCCGACCCGCCGGGTCCGTTCAGGCCACACTGGGGGGGCTTGGGGCACCCGTCCGGGGCAGCACCAGACCGTGGCCCCCAGCCCCGGGCACGTCCTGGCGTCCCCCGCGAGGTGAGCCCCGCGGCCTGTGTGGCATCGCCACGTGCAGAAACCCCCATGGGATCTCTTTAAGCCGACAGCCGAGCCTGGACCCTCACGCAGGGGACGGCGGACATTCTGAGAGCTTCGACGCTCCCCCTCTTGGTACTTAGCACGAAGGCTCCGGGCTGAGGGTCCTGCTCCTGCTGGGGTTGCCCTGGGGGCAAGGCTCCGGCTGCAGAGCTCAAAGGCCTCCGTTCAGGCGGGCTGTGCCCTAAATCTTCGTCCCTGGGGCCACAGGACCCGGGAGCCACTCTGGCAAGGTCTTTACCAGCTCGAGCCCTGGCTTCAGCGTCCTCTGCCCAACCTCCCAGCTCACCAGAGGTCGCTCGGCCTGGGGCTCCAGCCACGCCGCGTGCAGGTGAAGGGCCCGTTTGGGAGGCACCTCTTCCCAGGAGTGTGAGTGTCTGGATGGCACCCCTCTTCCCGTGCACATGGCCTGGGAGCCAGGCCACCAGCCCCGGACAGACGGGGTGGCTGGGGTGTTGAGGAGCCGCAGTGGCCCTCCAGCCAAGGCTGCTCTGGGCTCCAAGGGCGCGCCACCGACACCCGCCTTCCTCTCTCCAGCCAGGCCCCTGAGGGGGGGGGCGCCCCCCACCACATCTTCAGAGGGCCATGCCTGTGCGGCCTCCCCCGTTTACATGCTAGTAAAAGAGACGTGTTTATGGAGTCCGCCACGCTGGAAGGGGCCTCCCCCAGCTCCCTCTTGCCCCGGCTCCAGGCTGAGCCACGGAGTCCGTCCTTGGGCAACCACCCCCAAGGTCGCTGGTGGAGGGGGGGCCAGCCCCGCCCCGTCAGAGCGCCGCCCTGGGCCCCAGGAGCCGGGGGTGCCCGCACAGCTGGAGCTGCACGCTGGAGGTGAACCAGCGGCGGGGCCGGCCCAGGCTGCAGTGCAGGGTGGTCCGGAAAGTGTTCCTGGCGTGCTTGGGGAAGATGATGGTGGTGCTGCGGAAGTGCAGGGCACGGGGCCGCGGCTCCAGGGTCAGCTGGCTGCGGTAGTTGCGCCACGTGCAGTTGGGCGCCGCCACGATCGTCTCGCTGTAGGCCGTGACCGTGGGCACGGGCACGTAGAAGACATTGTCCCGGAAGTGCTTCTCCGAGGCGTACTTGACCTCTGAGTTGCAGCTGGGGAGGGCGGGGGGCAGGGGAGGCAGGGTGAGCCTAGGACGGGACCGGGGGGGGGGGGGCAGCGCCCGCTGCCCACCTGCGCCGTCTGGGGGTGGGCAGGGGTCTGTGAATGTGGGGAGGGCACCCCTGAACAGAATGGCCTGGGCTCTTCCCCAATGTCAAGGTCAAAGGGCAGCGGGGGGTGTGCCCGCTTGCAGGACACGAAAGCGGTGGGATCCTGAGTTGGGCTGAAAATCCACCCTGAAAGGACATGTGGGGACAGCGGACGAAATCCGTGCCGTGGGGATGCAGGTGGCGGTATCACTGCGTAAGAGGGCTTCCCTGCTCTCGGGAAGGGCGCCAGAGTACCACGGGTTCAAGGTCGGGATGCCACCAACTGCCTCTCTCCAATGGTTCAGAAAAACAGATTCGTTTGCACAGGAGAGAGCGTGCAGATGTTCCAGCAAACGGGACAAAATGTCAAGAACCAGTGAATCTGCTTAATGGGTATGCGGGGCCCCCTTGAGCTCTCCCTGACGCTCTCCTGTAAGTCTGAAATTGTATCAAAAGAAGTTTCCCCAAAAGTAGCTTCGGCGCCCCGCTGCTCTGCTTCCAGACCCCAGAAAAGCAAACTGCAAGCAACGGCTCCGGGAGGTGGGGGTTGTACCCACCTCATCCCCCATCGCGGCCCCACGGACGGTCATTTCGCGAAGGGAATCCGAGGGCCCGAGAGTCAGCTCTCGTGCACCCACGTGGGGCCGGCTGGTCAGCTCAGTCCACATTGAAATAACCAGCTCTTTGGGAAGAATGAGCTGTGCAGCCGAGCCGTCTCCTGGGACCACGTCCAGAGCTGGGGGGAGGGGGCAGGAGTGGGTCTCCCTGGCTGGCCCAGGCTGACGTGGACAGATCCTTCCCAAGGGTGCTGTGGATATGCGGGCAAGACCCGTGGCCCCTGGACTCCACCTTCTGGAATCCTGATCCCCAGAAGCCCTCCCAGAGGGCAAAACGATGCAGGACATCTCCTGCTGGGGTCACCGTAGCCCGGAAGTTCAGATGCACCCGAGATGCCCCCCGCCCGGGAGGGCCCCTAATACGTGTGCGGTCAAGGAGTCCTCAGTAGACACACGAGACACGAGAGTCCCGGGAGCGCAGAGCGACTCTGCGTTCGCGTGACACTGGCAAGCCCTGAGCAGAAAAGGCGGTCCCCAACTGTGTGTGGGGGGCGGGTCACGGAAACCGAACCGGCTCGCAGGACTGGAGGAGGGCGGGAGCCGCGCGAGCTGTGTGAGTGCTGCTCATTGTGCAAACTTTCTGCAAGGCCGGATTAAAATAAAATCGGCCGGATTTGGGGAGAAAGGCAGTGGGGAAACGGCCCGGGGCAGAGCCGGAGCACGGGGGGAGACCGAGAAGGTCCCCTCGGGTCAGCGTCTCTTAGAATCGGTCCACCGCTGGCCAAGACACGGTGTTGCCTCCTCAGGAGCGGCAACCACAGGGGCGCCCAGAGCAGGACGGGGGAGCCTGCCGGGCCCACGGCCGGGCCAGCACCTCCCCCAGCGCCTGCCGCGCCCCCACCCCGCCCGGCAGCCCCACTCACCGGATCTCGTGCGTGGGCTCCGGCTGCACCTCAATGCTCTCCCCAAAGAACACAGGCAGCATCCGGGGCCTCATCTCCAGCGCTGGGGAATTCGGGGGGAGGGCAGGGGGCTGTAGGGAGAGCCAGGGACACGGGGTTATGCAGCTCTTCGGCCCTGTGGCCCCGGCTCCCCACGGGGCACCCGAAGGCCGCCCCATATCCCTCGAGCCCCGGCTTGGTCTGGAAGCCTGCTTTGTGGGGTCCATCAGGAAGCCCACCCCAGCAGAACCACCTGGGCCCTCGGCCCCCCACCCACCAGCTGCCCCCTAGTTCCCAGACACCTCCATGTGGGGCTGCGGTAACAGCCTCTTCCTGCAACCCCCGGCCCACACCCCCCCCCCCGGGAGCCGGGCTCAGAGCCCTGGAGCACTGCGACCCTCTCGGGGAGGCCCCCCGAGCTGCCCCCGTGCTGACGCGGGTAGTCGGGAGCTCTGCGAGCGGCTGAAACTGCGTCACCTTTGCTCCTGACCTTGCCTGGTGCCCCCCGAGGCTGAGAGTGGACAGAGCCCCCGCCCCACCTGGGTCTGCGCCCCCTCCACTGGAAGGAGGGACACAGCGGCGCAAACGTCCTCAGGAAGTGGCGACCCAGGAAAGGACCAGGACCTGCTCCCTCCGAGACCGGCCCCCAGCCCTGCCTCCTGTTTTACCTCCAGTGTGGCCAGTGTGGCCCGTTACTACCACCGGCCCATCAACTGCGAGTGCCTGCTCTCTGCCTTCCACTCCTGTGGGGGGAGCCACACTTCCCAGCCCCCCTGAGGGGGAGCAGCATGGGGGAGGGGCACATGGCGGCGCCTGTGACACGGGTCACCTCTGGGCCCAGGACGAGGCCCCCCATCGCTAACCTTTCCTTCTGGGGTGACATTCAAGATGGCGGCCTCTTTGCCAGCCTGAGACCCTCAGTTCTTCTGGAAGGCTGATGGCCCAGGTCTCAACGTCACGGTCAACCCTCCGATAAATGTGGAGTGAACGCCAGAAGGAAACCTCTGCTTTCGGTACAACCCCACTGCCATCTGGGGATGCCTGTGACACAGCGTCACCTCGCGTAGCTAGCCCTTGCCAATACAGCAGGGGTCCCACGTGGGGACACTCACCAGCCTCTAATTCCCCGCGCCCACACCCTAAAGGCACCAGGCACTGCCCTGGGCACTCTCCGTGCATTCACTCATTCAACCAGACGAGAGCTGCTATCAGCATGCCCATTTTATAGATGCTGAAACAGAGGCCCAGAGTGACCAAGTAATTTGCTTGAGGTCACACAGCGAGGAAGAGGCAGAACTAGGATTCGAACACTGGGGCCTGGCTCCAGAGTCAGAGTCCGGGACTGGCCTCTGCCCATGCATCCCTCACCCCCTCGGCCACACTCCGAGGCCCCTGTGCCCGGCTCATGCTGCTTGCTGCACCGGGAATGCCCTTCTGGTTCCTCCTCACCTGGTCCAGTGCTGTGACCCCTTTGTGCGCCTGTCACCCCCAGACCAGGAGCTCCGTAAGGTTCAGGACCTGCTGAGCTGTCTAACCCAGGGCTGGGCACCTCATGGCCGGTGCTGTTGAGAGGCGAGAGCTCTCACATGCAGAGAGGCCCCCACTGGCTCGTCAGCCCCAGGGCCGGGCCCGAGGCTGTCTGGGGTCAGCCTATGGACAGGATCACCCGCAGCCCCGCCCCAGCCGACCACGGTGTCCCCAGGGCAAGAGCCAAGAGCACCAGGGAGAATGGATACGAAGCTTGAAGGAGGAGGAGGTCTCCCGAAGCCCCCAGTCACTGTACTCAAGGGGACCCCATGTCTCACTGGCATTTAAAGAGGGAGTGACCCACAAAGGGCCAATGCTGCCCCCTTCCTCGGTGCAGCAGGTGGAATAATGTCCCAAACACGTGCGTCCCCTAACCCCGGGGACTGTGATGTGGTTAGGCTAGGGGTCTTGAGGGGGGGACGGGACCCTGGGCTACCCAGTGGCCGGGCGCGATCGCGGGCATCCTTATCCAAGCGAGGCAGGGGGTTGGGGTCAGACTGAAGACACTGCACTCCTGCCTTAGGATGGGGGAAGGAGCCACCAGCCAAGGGACGCAGGCAGCTTCTAGAAGGTGGAGAAAACAAGGAACGATTCTCCCCTCACCTTGCCCAGACCCTTGATTTTAGCCCATAGCACCCACTTCAGACGTCTGACTTTCGGACGGGTAAGACAAAGAATTTGTGTTGCTTGAAGCTACTACGGGACGGTCTGTCACAGCAGCACTAGAAGCCATCCATGCCCCGGGTGACTCGGGGCAAACACCCCCTCTCTCTGGCCAGAAGCCTCCTGCTCTCCGAAGTGGGCGACAGGTCACAGGGCCTGCAGATGCGTGGGGCAGAGCCTGGCACCGAGTAAGCACTGTATAAAAACTGGCTTGTATTAGGAGTCCTCCTTCATGTGAAGGTCCAAGGGAGGGGGGTCCTCCCTGGAGAGCAGCACACCCCACACCCTGGGAGCTTTGAGATGACACTTCCAGAAGCAAGCACACACTGTTTCAGGCAACTGAATTTAAAGGGGGTAAGGGGACAGTGATAAGATTTAAGCACTTCTGGCATCCTGGTCTCATCTGGTTACGCCAACTGACCCCCGCTATAAAATTCCATGACTTAATATTGACAAAAATAATGCTCTCATCCCAAAGGCATTATCTAAAGAGTGGCATTTCCCCAAAGGTGTACAAGCGTTTGTGGAGCACCGAATGTTTGCTGAGCACCTGCTGTTTGCCAAGCACCTACTGTTTGCTGAGCACCTGCTGTGGGCTGAACACCTACTGTGTGCCAGACCCCATGTGGGTGGGATGAGACACAGCGCCTCCCAGGGCGCCTTTTGTTCAAGAGGGCATGACATTGGCTATAGAAGAGAACAGAATGATGCAGGCATGTGAGGGGATGTGAGCATGGGTGCTAAGGTTTCTGGAGAGGTTTCTTCTGTCCAGGTGGGTGGCACGGCTGGAGAGAGAGAGCGGAAGGCTGACGCTGGTTTTCATCACCCCACCCTGCTCTCCTCACCCCTCCCGAAAGAATAACTCCCAAGCTAGGGAGCAGGGAGGACAGCTTTGAGGGCAGAGGCTTCCGTGCTATTGCCGAGTGGAGCAGCACCGTCCCCTGGGATCGACCCAGGATAAAGAAACTGCCAGGCCTTCTGGTACCTCCCCGCACGCCCCGTGGGAGCAGCCCCATTCCGGCCGGATCTCGCTCCCTGACTGGCTGCCAGGAGAGGAGACAAGACTCACTTCACAGGCTGGGCTGGGAAGCCGGAGCTCTGGGCACCGTTTTCCAAAGGGCCCCAGTGGAAAAACATCTAAAATCTACCCAAACTGGAAGTGCTGTGCAAGAGATACGAGAAGCCAGCGAAAACCCAGACGCAGGCTGGCATCCAGCGGGGCTGGGTGGCGAGACAGCTCCGGAAGTCACCGCCGAGGGCCTGGGACAGCCGTGTGGGGCTCCGGGGACAGGCGCAGGGGAAGGCGGTGGCGGCCGCACGGCGCTCGGTCTCCCCCGGCAGCCACTGGCCCATCCGGAAGCTCAGAGCTGAGTCTTTCTGGACTTTTCTGGGGTTATTTTAACATCAAAATGGCAGTGCCAGCCCCGTGGAACCTGGCCAGCCTGGAGAGTGGGCGAGGGAAGCGCCTCTCACGGCCAAGAAAGCAGACCGCTGGCCCTGGAAGGACTTTCCGACCGCCCTGGAACAGCTCCTCCAAGATTGGGTCACATTCTGATGGGAGTCGCCGGGCTGGGGGCCGGCTGGGCGGGGGCGGGGGGCTCGCACACCCCGGGGGCCCTCTGCCGCTCCAGCCGGGGCCCCACCGGGGGCAGAGACAGCCCCCAGACAGCCCACTGCCCTCACCCACCCCCCAGATATTCCCCCCACCCCGATGCCCGGATTCTGGTTCCGTCCTAAAGAGAACCCGCCGAGAACAGCTCAGCTACCTGTAAAATAAGGCCGTGCCCTTTGTGAGGCCTACCCCACGGGGCTGGCCGGTGACCTAGGGGGATTCAGACCCCCTGGCCACTCTGGGAGGCAGGGGCAGGGGAGGAATGAGCAAGTCCCACGCACAGACGAGCAGAGACCAGCCCCCGGGGCCCCCTCAGATGCTGCCGTCCGCACCCCGGATGGAGGAACACGGCTGGGAGGGCCCTGATGTAGTCTGGGGGAGCCGGGCCGGGACCCCTGGGCAGGTGGAGGTGGGGTGGGGGGCTCAGGGCGGGCCGCAGAGGGAGCGGGATCTGGAGGCCCCACTCGCCCCGGCAGTGATTCACGGGCCCTCCCCAGGGGCCGCGGGGGCGAGGGTAAATAGGGGCGGGCTGGAAGTACAAATACACGGGAGCTTCGGACCCCCCTCCCCCTCCCAGCGGCCAGACCGGCGCGGCCCACAGGACGGCAAAGGAAGATAAGGGCTCCGCCGCGAGAGCTCCGTGCCATGCGGTGACAGCCCAGCCCGCCCAGGAGGCTCCCAGCCTGGCCGCCGGGGACACGGAGGGACAGCCCAGCGGCATCTGTGCCCAACCCGGGGGACGCACGGTGGCCGTGAGCTCTCCGTTCCATCAGGAAGCAACCAGCCCCCTCCACGAAGTGGGTGACGGGAGCAGGGGTCCAGAGTGCCCTGCTGCTCCTGGAGAGAGAGAGACCGCTGAGGACCCCCTCCCCTCTCCACTGACACGGCGGAGAAGGGTCCTCACCAAAGCCACGTGGGACCAATGCAATGGCAAGAATGGCCTTCTCTCTAGGTCACCAACCTCAGCAGCCGGCGATGGCTTTTGCTGCTATCCGAATTAAACTGGATTATCTCCGGGGTGCACTTGGGATCCGTTGACCATGACCTTCACCCAAGAGGAAAGTGACCCAAGGAGGAGACATTCAAGAGTTCCCACACTTCTTAGGACAGGGCTGGGGCCATGGGACAAATCCTGGGCAGTGGGGAGTTCCTTAGGCTCACTGCCCTCCCCCAACACGGCACCTCTGTGGGGCTGAACAGGCCTGGCTGGGGGGGCCCAGGAGACCCCGCACGGAGCCGATCACCCCCTAGAGAGCCACGAAGCGTCCCGGGCTCAGCACACACGCCACAGACCAGAGGTCTGACCCCCGGAACAGGAAAGCTAAGCAAACCCCAACATCAGCTTGCAGGCAGGGCTCGAGGACCAGCAGCTCCTTGTGACAGGCGGCCGGACAGACCCAAGCCAGTGGGACGGCGGGTGGCAGGTTGGCCTGTGACCGCTGCAAAGGACGTGACCTATTTGGAAATAGGGTCTTTGCAAATATGAGGTCCTACTGGATAAGGTGGGGCCCTGAATCCCTAAATGCAATGACTGGTGTCCTGGTAAGCGGGGAACCTGTGGGATACACGCAGGGAAGATGGCCGCACGAGAACCACCAGAAGCTAGAACAGACACATGGGATGGACCCCCCCCCTCGATCCTTTGGAGGGAGCGTGGCCCAGCTGACACCTTGACTTGCGACTCTCGGCTCCAGAGTGGAGAGAAGGAAAGTCCGTCGCTCTAAGCCCCCCAGTTACTTGGCTGCACAGCTCCAGGGAGCTTGGGCGGGCACCTGCGGGGTTCTGGCACCCAGCGAAGCAGGAAGGGGGCTCCTGCTGGCTCCCTCCTCTCCAGAGCACCTGGAAGGGGGCAGCTGGAGTTTCTCAGACAGAGAACTGAGATGGAGGGGGGGGCTGCCGGAGACTTTGCCCGAGGCCAATTCATCCAGGGTTAAGCAGACAAGGGCTGAATGGAGGCGCCGTGTCCCAGCTCCCTTCCTGCAAACAGGCTCCTCCCCCCTCGGCCTGGCACACCTGGCTCTCTGCCCCTGAGCTCACACACCTTGGGCTGACAGGGGACTGACCGCTGTCTCCTCAGTCCATCTGTCCATTTGTCCATCTGCGCATGCATTCATTCCTCTGTCCAACTGTCTTTCCATCCTTCCATCCTTCCCGACTCCGGGCACTAAGTCCCGAAATCCCCACCTCCCTCTGTGACCCTTGGTATCACCCTCACAGTCCAGACACAGAGTGGAGAAAATCCGGGACTCCTGGCGGGGAGGGGGAGCGGTGACAGCCCAGCTCCCAGGAGGCGGCCGTGACCATGCGTGTTCTCAAAGGGCCGGGCAACCCCGGGACATTTCCCAGGGTGGGGCACAGAGCTCGCACTCCCCACCGCGGGGCCTCCCCGAATCGGGGTGCAGGGAAGCGGCACCCCACCCTTAGGGAAACTCTCAGGCGTGCCGCTCAGAAGTCCATTCAACGCAGAGACAGTCCCGGGAGCCGGGATGGGGGGACAGGAGCCATGCACGAGGGAGCCCAGGCCAAGAGAGCCCCATGTCCACATCTGAGTCACCCCCGGCCACCACGACCCAGCGGGCTGAGTCCCTCCCCTGCCCCAGCCTCCAGACCGTCCACATGTCCCCACCCCAGTGGTGCTGTTCTCTCAAGCACGCCCCAGAGAGCACGGCCCGAGACCCCAGAGGCTGTTGGCGGCCTCCCTGAGCACATAAGACAGGGGAGGGCTAGTTCCCCGACCCGCCAGTGATAGTGGTCTCTGGCGCACACGCCGCTCGCCCTCCCAGGCAGCCCGTCCCTCTCCCCACAGCGTCCCTCTGTCCCCACAGCTCGGCCGGGCAGGCCCGGGAGGCAGGAGGGAGGACATCGGGGCTCTGCTCGACCTCGAGCGGCGGTCCCGGCCCCGGGAGCTCACAGGCGGCACGGACGGATGGCGTGGGTCTCGCTCACTCTGTGTCCCTCGCCTGGCCTGCTTCAAGCATTTGCGGGATGAGTGCAGCGGACAGGTGAGCCCTCCTGGCCCCAGGGCAGCCATGACTGTCCCTCTGCCCTGCAGGGGAGCAGGGCGCCCGCGTGGGGCCCGTCCCGCACGGACCCCATTTCTCATGGCATCTCTCTCAGTCAAGTCTGACTCGGGTCTCCACCTTGAGGGGCTGTGGGGGCTCAGGATGCCTCTTGAAAGATAAAAATAAAATAGTCACAAGTACGTGTTTAAAAGACCAAACGGAATTTTACTTTCTGGCCTCAGCTTGGCCCACAAGTCCCTGCTCAGGCCTCCGCCAGCCTCCTCGCGGCTCCCCGCACACACCTATCCTGCTCCCACTTCAGGACCTTTGCACTTGCCATCCTCTTGGACTATCACACACTTCCGCCCTAGAACCACCATCACGTCCACGCCCTCACTTTGTTTTGGTTTCTGTTAATCACCACCTTCCTGACCACCCAGCTACGGCATTCCACCCTTACCCAGGCTTTTAATGATTTTTTAAAAGATTTTATTTATTTATTTGAGAGAGAGAGCACGAGCAGGGTGGGGGGGAAGGAAGAGGGAGAAGCAGGCTTCCTGCTGAGCAGGGAGCCCAAGGTGAGGCTCGATCCCAGGACCCTGGGACCATGACCTGAGCCGAAGGCAGAGGCTTCACCGACTGAGCCACCCAGGAGCCCCCAAGCCACTTATCAAGCCACCCGGTATGGTGTCCCATTTAAGTTGGTGACTGTCTCCTGCTAGAACACCAGCTCCGTGAGAGCGGGGACCCCAAATATCTCATTCAGTACTACTCGGTCCACGGTCCAAAAACAGTACACGGCGCCCAGTAGGCCCACAGTAAGCACTGCAGGGACGAATGACGGGTTCCTACCTCGTCATCTGATTTGGGAATCACCAGGAACAGGACTCTCTTTGCTCCCGAGAGGCAGCAAGGAAATCCCATGGTCGAGGCGGGGTGGGGCGGTGCCTTCGCAGCCAGCCAGACCCCCAGCATCAACGGGGCACTGGGCAGACGGGGAGTGAGCCTCTAACACCAAGAGCAGGCTGGGGAATGGGACCTCTGTGATGAAATGCAGCATGAGCAAATTTAACACTCGTGTCCAGCATCCCGAGCAGGGTGACACTGGGGACAGCACTGGCTGCTCACGCCCCTGACCGGGGCAGCAGCGCCGGGAAGCGGGTGTCAGGTCAGCCGGTGCAGACCAGGCTGACACCCAGATCCACATGGTCCCGTGCGGCGCATGGCACCGAGGGGACGCCAGAGGAAACCGGCCCTGCGTGCCACCAGCCTCTCTCTGCTTGGGTGTTTGAAACCATAGGCTCCAAGATGCGGGACGGGTTTCTGTCCGTGTCCCCAGAACCGTGCAAGATGGGTGGAGAACCTGCCTACATCTGCGCCCCGAAAGCGCGCTCTGTGAGTCAGCAGCGAGCAGGGTGCTGTGAAACAGCGGGATTTCACCGGGAGGTGGGGTGCCCCGTGGGTTGGGGGGGCGGAGCTCCAGCTGCAGCCCCCCTGGGCCGAGAAGAGGTTCCCTGTGGCAACCATTTCCTCTCTTTTTATTAAAAACAGCATTACAAAAACCCTATAGGTTCCCGGGCATTTTGTTTTTCAACTTAAAAAAATAATAAGAAAGCCATGCAAGGTAGTTAATTAGCTAACGAGTGAAAAGTAGGATAATAGAAGGTTGAAGCGTAAAGATTCCAGATCCAGATTCCCTGGGTTCCATCCCAGCAAGGCCACTTACCAACAACTGGGTGACCTTGGGTAAGTCGCTAACCCCTGCCTCAGCTTGGCCCTCTGGAAAATGGGGTCATAAGGGTGCTTACTTCCTCGGGCTACTGTGGAAAGCAAATGAGCCAATGGACGTGGTCGTCAAGGGGTTAGGAGAGTTTCTGGCCTGGGGGAAGGGCCATCTAAACGCCAGAAGGCATCAGCTGTGCGGAAATAGCCCCAGGTTTTGCCTTTGAGCCAAATTAAAAGATCAGGGACAGCGCGGTTCCTACCTGGCTGCTAGCTGAGCAAGGAAGGGGAAAAGAAAATAAAATCAACCAGAACAGCCAAGATGAGGAAGCCAGGCACACGGCCCTTATGGCTGCCCCTGGCTGGCCTGGCTGGCAGAGAAAGCTTCCAGAAAACCCTCTTTAAGGAGGACTCTAGGTCATCCAAAAAATAAAGGGGAAGATTGCTCCCTGACCCTTTCTACATCCCGTCCTGTCGGACACCGGATTGACTCACAGCGTGTGCGGCCCAAATACCCCCCAAGGAGCCGCGCCGAGTCCGAGCCCCTCCTGCAGGAAAGCTGGCGTGTTCATACCGCAGGATCGATTTTCCTGCCAATAGCCTCTGTCACCCCTGCAAGTCCTCAATGCCCCCACCCCACCCCTGCCCCCAGACCAATGCTCAAATTCACCAATGCTCAAATTCGCACGATTTCGGTCTGAGATAATAGTTCCCAAACTAAGCTGCCCATCAGCATCATCTAGGGAGGTTTTTAAAATCCTGGTGCTCAAGGTCACAGTCTCTACCAACGAAAGGTGCATGTCTGCTGGGAGGTGGGCCTGGGTATTGTTCAAAGACATCTCCGAGAAATGCCAACGCCCGGGCAAGTTTGGGACTCACCGGCCTAAGGAGCAAAGGAGGCACAAGCGAAATTCATGTCGTGAGGCTTGAGGCAAGGCCAGCGTTCCTTCCTGCTGTTGGGAGGATTTTCAGCCGGGGAGTGGAGGGGGCATTTTGTGCCCTGCGGGGTGCTGGGCGAGCATCACGGGGGCTCCAGGAAAACCGAGCCGGGCTGGAGCTGAGCCAGCACATTCACTTGGCAGGAAAGATATAAGGCGTGCAGAGAGCAGGCAGGAACGGGGCAGGGGGGAATGCCACTGGGATCCTAAGCGACTTCCCAATTTCATTTTGTCATTTCTCAAGTCAGGAAGGTGCTGGATGCCGCCCACTTTGCTCCCGCCAGCCAGGGGCCACCCCCGCGCGGTCCAGCCGCCAAGCTGGGTGCCCACCCAAATCCACCTGAAGGCCCCACACTAAGTCCGGGGGAAGAGAACACTCTTGAGTCTCCAGCCCTGAGGTTCCGGCCTCCCCCAGGCCCGCCTCAGCTCCACGTCAACATCCCGCAACATCCAGGGGAGGAAGGGTTACTGACTGGGTTTGGTTTTCAAAAAAAAAAAAAAGGTCTTTCACGCTGGCAGCGCTGGGAACAGTAAACAGGGACCCGGGTCAGGAGCAGAAGGGACCTGGCTAGGCTGCCTGCAGCATGCCTGGGCCTCGGGTTCAAGCCCACCTAGCCCGGAGCCAACTGCTTGGGGAATTCTGGACGTGCTCCCTCACCCCCCAGCCCTTCGGGGCTGACAGCAAGCCGATCACTCCGCAGGGAGGCCCACCGCTGGGGACACGTCTCCAGGTCCCGGGGCCAGGCCGGACCACCTCCACCTCCGTGCCCCGGTCCCTCCCGAGAAGCAGCGCCGTCGCGGATCCCCCTTCTGGCCTGGAGCCAGGGGTGCGGGGCGGGGGGAACCCCGTCCGGCTTCCGAGGCGCCGCGTCTGGGGGCGCGGCGAGAGCGGCCCCTCGCCCCTCGCTGGCCCCGACCCGGGGTGTGCGCGAAGGCGCGCGCTTACCGCTCTGGCCTCGCCGGGTCCCGGGGGCTCCGAGGAGGCGCCGGCGCCCCCCGCGCGGGCGTCGAGGATGCCGGGCGCCAGCGAGTAGAAGGGCGGGCTGGGGCTGGGGCTGGGGGGCAGCCCGGAGTCGGGGCTGTCCAGCAAGCCCTCCCGGCTCTTCTCCTTGAGGCTCTCCTCCATGCCCTGCAGATGCAGGTGGCCCACCATGTCTGGGGGGCGCGGGGCGCGGGCCCCCGGCTCCTCGGGGGGCTCCTCCACCGCGCTCCGGGGCCCGGGCCGGGCGGCGGGCCGAGGGCTGCGCGCCGGGGACCCGCGGGCAGAGCCGAGCGGCGGCGCGTCTGGCCCGGCGCCCCCCACCCCCCGGACCCTCCCGCTCCCCGGCTCCTCCGCGCCCTGCCGCTCGGTGCGCGCCGCCGCCGCCTGCGCCCCCGCCCGCCCCGCCGCGCGCCCGCCCGCCCGGCCTCGCCTCCGCGCTCCGCCGCCGGCCCTCTCCGCACCTTCCCGGCCCGCGCCTCCTTTTCTAGGCGCCTCCTCCTCCTCCTCCTCCCCTCCCCTCCCCTCCCCGGCCCACCCCGCCCGGCCTGCGCGGTGGGCACCCGCCCCGGTCCGGCCTCCGCCCGCCCTCCCGCCGCCGCGCCCAGGGACGGCACCGCCACCGGCCAGGCCGAGCAGGCTTTCCGTGCGCCCCCCCCCACACACACCCCGGTGCTTGGGGGTCCCCGAGGCACCCCGAGTGATGGTGGTAGTAATGTTGGCTGTGGCCACCGGAGCTTTTCTCCCCCTCGCTGAAGTCAGAATGCAGCGATCTGTAGAAACCTCTATTTTAGAAGATGTGGGACTCAGGAGAGACGGGAAACAAGGTGCCCGAGTGCCCCCCGGGGCTTCAAGACCTGCTCCCGAGCTGCTGTCTTCCCACACAGAATGCCCACCCTTGGTTTAGGTCCTGAAGGGCTCGCGGCCCCCCTGGGTACCTGGGTCTCCACCATCTGATTATCTGGCCTTTGGGGTGGAAAGCATGGGGTGGCAATGGGGCTGGGGGCAAATGGCGGAGATGAGAACCCCTTCCCGGAATCCTGTGTGCATCTGTCCCTTTCCACATTTCCTCCTGGCACGTTCTTTCTCATTAACAAGGGGCTCGGTCCCCTGTCTTTTCTTTCCTCCCAAGGGAGAAGGGCACTTGCTTCCTTTTCGTCAGGTGACGGAGAAGCCCTTCTTCGCTCCCGAGCTCCCGTCCACCCACCCACCACACAGACACCCCCACACCATCCCAGGCCTCCAGGCTTCTGCTGGGAGCAGAGCACCCAGGGTGCCCACGAATTGCTTTGGAAAGGGTAGGCGTGGGAGGGAGGCCGAGGGAGCAGAGGAGAGAAGGAAGGTGTGGACAGATGTCTTCCTTAAAGCACACCCATCGGGCCAAGAGTGATCAGGGCCCCACTGCGCCCTGAGCTCGGGGTAGGATACTCTGGCCCTACGGCACCCTGTTTGGGGAAGGGGTGGTGAACACACCAGGGGCCAAAGGGGATGAGTTTAATGGAGGAATTCATAAGGCACTGCAAGCAGGTAGAATTGGGGGGCGGCTTATGGCTCTCGTGTCAGGGAAGGCGGCTCTGAGGTGACATTTTAAGATGAGACCTCGACCATCCAGCCGAGAGCTGGAGACAGAATTTTCTTGCAGCTAGGGGAGCCGTCAAGGACCTCGGTGACGCAGCCCCAGCCCCTGCAGTCAGAGAGCTGTGAGGTACATTCCGGAAGGCCCGGGCAGCTTCTGAAAGTGCTGGGAAACACTGAGGAACCTGTGATCAGGTGGCTTTACAACCCATTTCCATATCAACCAGGAAGGACATGGGGAGTCTGCTGCCCAAACACACTTAACCAGAGTTTGAATATCTGGAACATTCTGGAGGGAAAAAAAAAAACCCCACAAAACCAGAACTGACCCCATTTGCTTCACATCTTAGTAAGCAAGACAGGCCTTCCAGGGGCACCTTGACCAGAGGTGGATGTTGGGGGGGACTGCTGTCATCTCATAGGGCCAAAGCGGGAGGCCAAGCTTTCCAGAACATGAACACAGTAAGAGTCACCTTCTTCTCAAATGCCCACAGGAGAGGGCTTGCTTCATCCGCTGCCATGGCCTGGCCGCCCGGGAGAGAAGTCTTCGACAAACAAGTGATCTCAGGGAAGTGCATGTTGGTGCCTGGACAGCAGCATCTCCCAGGGCCCCATGGGGAGTTGGGGGGGGGGGAGGCGCCGGGGCCTGTGTTGCCTAATTGAAGGGTCGTCCTGACTTTATTTAAAATGTTGAGATTCTGCTCACCTTGAATTTTCTCTGTCAGTTTTGACCATCAACATGACCTTCAAAAGTAAAATCGTATTTGTCCTGATTTCCACATCATTTGGGACATTTCCATGAATTTTGTGTCATTGGCGAGTGCCTCGCTCCTCTCCTGACCCTGGCCCTCTTGTGCCATTCACACTTACCAGGAGTAAACTTGATGACGATGCCCACGTAGGTTCCGGAAGTTTCCCTGCACCCCCACACACAGCTTCCCCTGAAATGGACTCCGGGGTGTGGAGTCATGTTGGAGATGTGTATACACCCAGGGGCAGGAAAAACTTGCTCACCCTCCAAATGTCAAACACCCAGTTAGTGGCCCACGCGGATGACCCCAGTGACCATGACCTCTGACCTCATCGGATCCACTGCTGCAGGCTGGGGGATGCCCATCGACTGAAAGCTTGTACTGTAGAAGCTTCTATTTCTCACAGAGCCAGATGGTCTGCAAATGTCAGAGAGGGGAGGAAAGGTCAAAATTTCCATAAGTTAGCTTGAGCCAGGGGCCGGGCGGTGGGTGGGTGGTTCTCTTGGCGCGTCTCGAGAGGAAAAGGGGCTTGAACCTTTCCTCTGCGATGGGAAGGCACAGGAACCAGAAGGGGTGGTCTTTCAAGATGTAAGTGTTTGCTCTGGGCCAGGGGCTGCGGGCGGAGCAGGAGCAGGAGGAGGCGAGATCGAGTTTGCAGAGATGAGTACGTGGCGCTAAGGGATTTGGCCTTCATCTGCAGGAGATCGGGAATCCGCAGAGGGAGGTTTTGAAGCGGGTTTTAGGAATGATCTGATCCAAATTGCTTCCAAACTTAGATCAAAGAAAGGAGAGGAGAGAGAGAGATTGGATATTTAATAGAAAAAAAGTAGATATTTAATAGAAAAGAGGTATTGGGGTACACTACGAGGGGTCCTGAGTGTGTGTTCCTTAGAGAAAAGGGTGGGCCCCCATAGTGCTCACCTCTGCAATGGAACCCGTTCGTCCAGGAGCTTGTGAGGTCACCTGCGCTTAAGAGCACGTGGTGGGATGATCTGGGGACTCACCCAGCACCCCGGCATCCCGGCCTCAGGGGGACGTCCCCGAGCCGCTCTGTGAGAGGGAAGGTCAAGGTTCCGAGAAATGCCAGAGGATTAAGGGGAAAGGCACACAGGAATAAAAGCTTTTTCATTTCGTGCCGTCAGCCACTTATTCCAAGCAACCTTGGAGAACATTCATAAAAGTAGGGCCCTTCATTCACGGACAGCTTACAAAGGCCTCTGCACACGTTATTGTCTTGCACTTGAACCCCACAAACTACCCTGATGCCCAAGATGGATGTGGATTCCTTTTATTTTAAAATAAAGCAGATCAAGCCAGAGAGGCTCAGAGAGGGTAAGTGACTTGTCAGAGGTCACACAGCTGCTCAGTGTGAGCCAGACTGGAGGCCTTGAGGATGGATGCGGGGGAAGGCCGTCCGAGGGTCCCAAAGTATCATGAGATCGTGAGGCAGGAGGACTGAGGTTCTAATGCCTGACGATGAGGCCGGTCTGTGACCAGCGGAGACCGGTCCGAGGCAAGCAAGG
Organism: Potos flavus; assembly: GCA_028534135.1. Lineage (NCBI taxonomy): Eukaryota > Metazoa > Chordata > Mammalia > Carnivora > Procyonidae > Potos > Potos flavus. The sequence goes on along the minus strand of CM052889.1, from coordinate 76,259,127 downwards.
CCGTCTAGGGGATCATGCCGAAGTTCCCAAAGGCCCAGGCTGGGTTGAAAGCAAAGATCCCACTCTCGTGTGACATGGCTGTTGTTTACAGATCACTTCCCACTCTTGCCAACGGCCCTGGGGGTGCCTTGAGGGCAGGGCTGGGCACTCCTGTTTCTTGGGGGGCTGTGTGCACCGGAGGGAGCAAGTCTAAGGAACAGATAGCACCAACTGCTGCCCCCCCCCCCCCCCGTGGGTCCTGGTCACCCACACAGCAGTCCCTGGGGAGGTGCCGGCTGGTTGGTTTCATCAGATTTGTCTAGCTGCCGTGATCTAGAAAGACTGGAGTGTTGCATCACCTTCGGAGATGGCAAGCGGGAAGCTTAGAGAGGGTAACTGTTTCACCCGCCCTCACACAGCAGGGCGCGGCCTTAAGGCCAACACTTCCCAGCTGTGTGACTTGGGCAATTTGCAATGCCCTCTTGGTGCCTCCGTGTCCGCTCCAGAAAGGGGGGTCTCAATAAAGAGACTGAATGAGGATTGACTACACTGGGATTAAGTACGACTGGTGTAGGCGTCTGGGCAGGCCAGGCTCGGGCTGTGCCCTCGGCACGGCGCCGGTGAAAATTCTGCAGGCTTTGTGGCCAGCCCTCGCTCGCAATCACGGCATCTCCTCGCCTGATTGAAGTGACCGAGGCGATCAGTAGACAAAGTACACACACGTATACACACACACATGCACACACACAACACAGACGTATACAGCAAGCACACACACACACATACACACAACACAGACACACGTGTATGCGCGTATGTATTTTTTTTTTTCCTTAGGAGGAGAAGAGAAGGAGGTAAAATGTGAGCAAAATCTTTATCCTCTCCGTGGAGAGCCCATAGATTCTGTCTTCCTTTAAGGAATCAGGGCTGGCAGGAATCTCGGGTTATTTAGCATTTGAAGGGAGCCTCCGGAGACTCTGAGTGGAATTCCGACAGGCAGAGCGAGGAGGGCAGACGGTTGCTTTTTCATCACAAGCTCTTGACAGCTCTTACTCCAACCGCTCCGAAGGGCATGGGCTCCAGTGAAATGCGTCTTACGTTCAAGGCCCAATGCTGCACGACCGTGACTTTGGGACCCTGCGTCTCCGGCAGGGCCCGGGTCTGGGGTCTGGCCAGCGGATGCCCCTCCCCGCCCGGCCCAAGGGGAGAACCCGATTGTCCCCAGCACCCTCGCGCCGTCCCTGCCCCGGGACGCAGCTTCTATAATGAGTCACGGCCTCATTTTTAGCTCGCGTCCTCCCTGCGCCCACGACTCTGTCTTTGCCGGGCAGCTGCCTGTCTGGGGGTCGGGGCCTGCATCTGGCCCGTGCCCCCGGCGGGCAGGGACCGGCGTCGGTCCCTGAGACCGGCTCTCGCCCCCCTGCCGGCCGAAGGGAGGGAAGCGGGGACAGAACAGACCCAAGGTGCGTCTGTCAGTGGGGGCATGTCCTTCGGCTGACATCTGACTCTGTGTGTGTGTGTGTGTGTGTGCGTGTGTGTATCTGGAACAAACTGGGGATTCCCCACGCTTCGGGTGAAATAATGAGAACTCTGCCGCCAACTTCCCGGCTTGGAATTCCTGCCGCTCTTCCCCCTTGGTGCTCCCGAGAAGGGCTGGCGGTCTCCAGGCGGAGACTGCGGGGCCCACAGTTGACCCGGCTTTCCCGGCTGCTAGCTGGCTGGTTCGCACCTTGGGGTTGAAGGAGTTTTAGCTGAAAAGGCCTTTTCTTGCCAGCTTCTCCCAAGCTTGAGTAAACAAAAAACCTATTTATGTCCTCGGAGCACTTAATTAAGGCAGGACAGAGCACAGTTACGAGGTGGCCCCTAATGTCAGGAGAGGCCGCCGGCCCAGGCCCGTGGCACGTTCCTGGGGAAGTTGAAAGAATACTATACTGAAGGTCCCAGCTCCCTTCACCTCCGTGCATCCCTGGGGGACACGCTGACACATCTGGCCTCTTTCGATCTCTCTTTCCCCCTACTCCGTGGGCGCGTGCGTCTGCGTGATCCCTATGCGTTGTCAGTTTCTCTGAACCCTTGAAAAGTGAGTGGCAGACATCGTGACCCTTAACCCCCAAACTTAAGTGGCATCTTTGAGAACAAAGATGATGCTCTCCTACACAGACACAATAGCGTGACCGCCCCGAAGGAATTCAACATTGGGGCAAAGATATTATATGACCTGTATTTTGTATCACGCCCCTCCTCCCCAGTTATCCCCATAAGGCCCCTGAAAGCTGCTTTCTTTTTCAATCCAGGACTGTGGGGAGACGGTTCCTCACGGGGCTCTTGTGTTTCTGCCCATCTTTCGGGGAGAGGCCTCAGCGTCCCCCTGGCCAGACTGTCATTTCAAGGACGATTGTATGGAAAACAGCCTCAAAAGGTGGGGAGAGTGTCTCCCTCCCAAGCAAAGGATGGGCGTGCTCGCGGGCCAGCATAGGGAAAGTGGCATCTCCCTCTGGGGAAGATTAGGCAGGCTTGTGCCCATTATAAAGCGTTTGGGTTCCCTCAGCTCAGACTTCCTCTGCCGTGAGGACACACAATGTGTGTGCAGGGGGCACTTCACCCTCTTTGAGTGGCCCGGTCGGAACGGGGGCCTGAGAAATGACCCGAGAAGATGTCGTTACGCATCCTTAGTCTCCTGCCAGGTCCAGGCGCCGGCGGCCGGCTAACTACTCAGCTGGTCAGGAAGGTGGAATCACAGATTCCTGACGGTCTTTGATTGTCCTTTTCAGACACGGGTGTGAGTCACTTAGCCCCACAAATCATCACTTCTCTCTTACCTCCTTTAATCTAGATGAGTCCCAGGCTTTCCTCTGTCTCTCCAGACAGTGATAGTTTTAAGAGTTCAGGTCCGTAACTGTGCAGAAAGTCCCATGATCTGGGACCCCCAGGTGGCTCAGTCGGTTAAGCGTCTGCCCTCGGCTCAGGTCATGATTTCGGGGTCCTGGGATGGAGCCCCAGATGGCGGGTGGGGGGCGGGGGGGGTCCCTGCTCAGCAGGGAGTCTGCTTAGTCCCTCTGCCCCTCTCCCTGTTTGTGCTCTCTCTCTCTCTCCCTCTGTCTCAAATAAAATAAATAAAATCTTAAAAAAAAAAAGTCCCACAATTCTCATTTGTCTGATGGCTCCTTTGAGGTTGGACTTAAGATGAACACTCATCTAAGAATCTTACAGGGTTGATCTTGAGGCGTCTGCAGCTGGAGGGACGTCACGTCGGCTTGTCCCAGGATCGACCCCGCTAACATCTTGGCACCTGGTTGAGGTGCCATCTACCACGTGACTTTGTCCTAAAGCTATCCTGCCCTTTGTGATGGATCGGGAATCGGTGGGGGGATGCTGTGAGCCCACCGGCATAGCCTGCTCCCCGACAAGCTTTTGCCACTGCAAAGCCCGCTGACCCAGCTGCGGAGGGCGCTGGGCTGGGCGACAGCCCCCATCCCACGGTGACGGTGAGGTTCGCCGCCCGCGGAGCCTGACGTGGTTTCCGCCCGGCAGCCTTTTGCAGAAAGAGTTTGCAGAGCCCCATGAGTGAGTGTTGGGTGATCAGGGCAGAAGGTGATTCCCGAGTCACCTCCCGTAGGTCGCCTTTGACACATTCATCTCTCTTCACTGCTTCCGTTACTATTTATCAAAGGTTTAGGGGTTGAGGTTCTCTCGCTCTTAAGCTGCACTTAAATGCAAACATCTTCAGGACTTGACCCAGCAGACCAAAGTCTGCCGAAGCCGCCCTTCTGCACGCCCCCCGCTCGGCAAATCTACACGAGGCCACATGTTCCGGCATCTTCCGAATGTGAGCCACCACCCATCCGGGCCCCAGATTATTTCCTCTGACCTGGATCTCTGCTACCAGCCTGTCTGCCCGAACCCATAATGCCAAACTATCACTGGCGGATTGAGAAGGTTTGGGGGAACGCAAAAGTTGTAATGAAGGAGTTCTCCCCAAAGGGCTCTGGCTTTTCAAGAGGCATCGCAGTAGACGTTCAGTTACTCCAGCGGCCGTTTTGAGCTCTGTCTGAATAAAGAGGCAGACAGGGCATCCGTGCGCATTAAAAATAACCCAAGACCGAGTGTGGCTCGATCAGAGCCAAGGTGGGACCGGAGTGGCTGCGAGGCACTCAGAGGAGCAAGCGGGCCCTGCCCGGGCTCCTGCCGAATCCGGAGCACGGAGAGACTGCTGGAGGGCACATAACAGCAGGGGCCCGGGGGCCCCTCGCAGGCGCCCCCGGGGTGAGCACATCGCAGAGCGGGGCAAATACGTTTCTAGTCCTTCCTCAAGGAAGATACAAGTCCGGGCAGATAGTCTGGTCGTGCAGTGTTCAGCGGAAAGTGAACACAAAGGGCATCGAGTGGGACACAAAGGAAAGGGCTCCCGCTCCTGGCGAGATGCCCGGGGGCCTGCGGGGAGGGCAGGGACCGCACCAGACTCCAGGGAGGGCACGGCTCGGGGGAGGCGAGGGCTCAGCCGTGCTGGCCGTGCACTGCCGAGATGCCACGGGAGAGGGAGAGGGGCTTCCTGACATCCCTTCAAGCTGCAGTTATTAATTGAGCACGTACTGTATGCTCGGCACTGGGATACAACCACGGACAAGGCAAACCTAACCCGCATTCTTATGGCGCTTCCAATCGGGGCTGGGGGGAGAAAATTAGTAAATAAGATAGTCTCAGAGTTATAATACTATACATATAAAATGGGGTGTTGGGATGGAGAGTAACCAGGACTGCTTTAGATGGGGGTGGGGGGCCGGGAGCATCAAGGAAGGCGGTGACAAGGGCCTAGCTCCGAGGAGAGCCTAGCAGAGGACTCTGAAGGTGCAAAGGCCCTGGGGCTGCCACAAACTCAAAGGTGTGCTTTCTAAGGGGAGGCACGTAAGGAGAGGCACGGAGACCAGAACAGGGACATGAGCCAGGAGGACGGGACGGGGGCTATGAAAGTGGATGAGGCTAGACCTGAAGGACTGGAGGGACAGGGACAGGGACAGGGACAGGAGGACCCCCGTGCCACGCGCGCATGAAGGAGGAAAGAGAGATGGGCTTACGTGCAGAGCAGGCCATGTTCCCTTTGCTCCTGAGGGATTCCGACTTGTCTCTACGTGCCGGACCTGGCATCCTTGCTAGTGTTGTGCGTGTGTGTGTGTGGATCTTATTTCCCAACTGGGTTATAAATGTCTCCAAGGCAAAGCGCGTGCCTTCTTTTTCCTCTCTCCGCGCGGCGCTTTGCACAGGGCTCTGCCCACGGTGGGCTCATTAACTATCGTTTGAACGAAGGGATGGACAGACAATGTGTGGGTGGATGGATGGACAGATTCTCCAATTAGCACGCGTCTCTCTGCAATTAGCCTTGTCGTTCCTATTCAGCTCAGGCTAGATCCGTATTTTGCGTGTGCTCGCGTGAGGCACAGAAGTGAACATGCACACTCACTCAGCTCACGAAACATTTCGGACACTCGGGCTTTTCTAAAGCAAGGATCAGCGAGTTTGCCTTCCTGCCCCGTAGGGGGACGCACGGGTGCCTTCCACAGACACAGCAACCCAGAGACGAGCAGGAACCGGGAGGTGATGTCGGAAAGAGGACGAGAAAGAGGAGGGAAGCGAGGCGAGCTGGCTAGCGGGGGACGCGGCTGGACTGGGCACTTAGCTGTGGCCGCGTGATTGAGCTCTGACCCCTGGCACGTGGCTGGGGTCGACTCGCCCTCCTCGGAAGCCTGGGCCACAGAAGCTTCTCTCGATCCCTCCCCCATCCCTGGCTGGAGGGGGAGGACCCCAAAGATGTCAAGGGGGATGGAACCCCAGGCTGCGGGCCCCCAAACCGCTGTGTGGACAAGCCCCGCCGGTGGATAGCCATCCAGGCCCTGAGACCAGAGGTAGTGGGTGGCCCGCCGCTGGCGCTGCTTCCCCTCCAGTACGGAAGAGGAGGGGAGGGTGAGAAGTAGGGGCTCGTCCTTTATACAGCAGATCTGGAAGAAGGAACCTCAAGTCGGTGGAGTCTCGGTGCCGACTTGCGGGACGCAGGACAGGGACGTGAAGTGATCCTCTCTCGGATCCCAGCCTGGTGGATACTCACAGGGAAGGAAGGGCAGTGCGGGAGAGGGACCAGAGCCAGGACGCCCGACGCAAAGCCACTTGATGTGGGGTCAAAAAGTCCATATATTTTATTATCATTATTTTTAAGATTTTATTTATTTGAGAGAGAGAGCACAAGCAGGGGGAGCAGCAGAGGGGGAAGCCGACTCCCCACTGAGCAGAGAGCCTGACGCGGGACTCGATCCCAGGACCCCAGGATCATGACCTGAGCTGAAGGCAGATGCTTAACGACTGAGCCGCCCAAGCGCCCCCCAAATTCCGTATTTTAAAAATGAACGGATTCAAAAAAAAAAGGAGAGAGGGGTTTGATGGGAACTTCATCTTGAAAAATAAATCTAAAGTGGTAAAAATTCCAAAGGAGCGAATTTCATCTTAATTTCACCAAGTGTGGAAAGGCTGCCTTTACTCTTGGAGCAAACGACGAGGGACGACTTCTCTTCTGCCAGCCCTACTTTCTCCCAGCGAACTTTCCTCTGGGCACCTCCGTCCCTTCACGTCTGCCTTGTTGGCAGCTCTGTGCTCCATCACTGTTTCCACGGGCTTCTCTCGATCCTTTGGAATTCAGCTCATTGTCTTACAGGCTTGATTTAACGGCTAGCTGGAATTGGGATCCGCCAGTGTCCCTCGAGTGACTGCCGGATACAAGGCGCCCTTGTCACCACCCTCCCACAGCAGACAGGTTCCAAAGGGCACCTCTTTGTTCCCCCTGGGGCATGACAAACAAGTCACGTCCCGCTGAAGGACTTTAAAAGTGGCGCCTTGGGGCTGCCTGGGTGGCTCAGTTGTTAAGCGTCTGCCTCCGGCTCAGATCATGATCCCAGGGTCCCGGGATCGAGCCCTCCATCGGGCTCCCTGCTCGGCGGGAAGCCTGCTTCTCCCTCTCCCGCTCCTCCTGCATGTATTTCCTCTCTCGCTGTCTCTCTCTGTCAAATACATAAAATCTTTAAAAAGCAAAAAAAAAAAAAAAAAAGATAAAATAAAAGTGGTGCCTTGCAAAGTGGGGGACCTTCCGTGGAACTTCAGCAGCCAACCTGCCTTTTGAGCCATTGGCCCACATGAGTGAAGGCTGGAGAAGCTGACCCCAGTTCTTCCGGGAGCTTCCCAGGCGGCTGTTTACCCTGATTCCCGGCCATCCCCCGCCTTTCCTACTACTGTTTTTCTAGCCTACTTAGCTATTCAGGGGGAAAATATCACAGTGGGTAGGAAGTTTTTGCTCAAAAGCCAAACAAAGAGAAGAAAAACAAGAGCAAAGGGAAAGAAGGTTTAAAAAAAAAAAAAAAAGAAAAAAACCTTTGAGAAACAGCGAATGCTCTTGTTAAGCAAATAATTTCCTAGGGGCTTCTTAAGGTGCAAGGAAACCCGATAGCTGCAAAAATAAATCCAAGTTAAAGAAAATGATTCCCCCCACCCGCCCCCCACCCCCGGTTGCAGATTTACTTTCTGTGCCCTCGCTCGAGTTTCCCCACTGGGGCTCCTGGCACCTGCCGGTGCTGAGGGCCCGGTGAAGACGGCACAGAAGCCAGCTGGCCAGAAGGCTGGACACATCTGGAAGCTTCTTAGACGCTCTCCTCGTGCCTGGGCTCCGGAAGCGGATTCTCTGCTGTCCTTGGTGCCCTGGCTTCTAATCAAAGAAGAAAAGGACGGTGAGGAAGTGTTTGACTTGGAACCACCGGCTGGATTCTCCTCACCGTTTAGGGCTTTGCTCAATGTCATCTCTTCGGGGTGCTTTCCCCGACCATCCTGCCTAGTCGGCCCTCCTTCCCTCCCCAGCCCCAGACTCCCCCTCGGCTCCCTCCCTCCGCCGACCCCCCAGATCCTGTAGACTTCCTCTGAAAACCTCAAAGTTCTGCCCTTTCGTCCCCAGCACTGGGGGCGACACCCGAGTTCAAAATCCAATCACCCCTCCTCTGGACCCATGAAATCACTTCCTCATGGACCCCTGGTCTCCCCTCCTGCCCGCCCCAGCCCGTCTTCCTCCAACTGCTTGGGGGATCAATTCAAGGACACCCTTTTTTTAAACCTTCAGCGGATGTTGTGTCTTGAGATAAGGAGATTGATTGACATGAGATAATGCATGGAAAACACTTAGCGAAGGGTCTAGCACATCGTAAATGCTCCAGCCAATACTGTTATCCCAATTATGATCTTACAAGACCCCATTCGAGCCACATCTACTCTGCCCCTACCCGCCCCCGCCCCCCGCCCCCAACCCCCGCCCCTTTCCACCTTTGGGCTTTGGCGTCATCCCCGGGACACGCCATGTCCTTTTGTGTCAGGGCTTAGCTACCAGTTCCTTCGGCTTCAAATGCCCCGCTTGCTAGGAAAACGTGGGAGTGTGTGTGTGTGTGGGGGGGCGAAGTCTCCAAATCTTATGGCCACTTTATTCGTGGCTACCCGATCCTGGAAGCAGCAGAGACACGCTCGGGAGGTGGGCGGGTAACTGACACACCCAGCGCTGGAATATTATTCAGTAATGATACTTGCTGCCACGACAGCAAAGAAAAACCTATCCAGCCACGAAAAGGCGTGGAGGAACCTTAAATGCATATCACTAAGCCAAAAAAGCCAGTCCAAAAAGGCTGTGTACGTGTGATTCCAACTACAGGACATTCTGGAAAAGACAAAACTACGGAGACAGTCGAGAGATCGGTGGTTGGTCGGGGGCTGGGGTCAGGAGGGAGGGTGAACAGCTGGGGCACAGGGGGGTCTGGGGGGCAGGAAACTATTCTGTGTAAGAGTGTAAAGGCAGACACACGACATTATGCCTTCGTTAAGGCCCCTAGAGCAAGAGTGGATCGAACAGGAGAGTGACTCTTAATAGAAGTTAAAAACAATATGTCAAATATGGATTCGTCAACTGTTTCCAATGCACGGCTCCAATGTAACTTTAGTAACAAACGAGTCGTCTGAGCGGGGAAGAGCGTATACGGGCAGGCTCTGCTCACGTTTCTGCAAACCTAAAAGTGCTCCAAATAACAGTTTATTAATTTGTAAAAAAATGCCTCTTCCACCTAAGGAGTCTGACTTTGAATTCTGCCTCTGCCTCTGACGATGCACATCGCCATCTAATGTATTACTTATTGCTTGGGCCAGTTCCTTAGCCCCTCTGAGCCTCAGTTTCCCGGTCTGTAAAATGGCGCCATGACAGCGTTTTTCCCATAGGGCTGCTGGAGGAGTCGAGTGAGTCGGCATTGGCACAGACGGGCTATGCGGCGCCTGCCGCCTTTATGCCACCGTTAGGTGGCCCCAGCAGTGACGTCTAGGGGGATGTGTAACGTGGCCAGCGCAGGGGGGCCAGAGAGGGTGGGGACGCCGCCATCAACACCTGTGTCCCCAGAGCAGACAGAACCCGGGTAGCCGGGAACCTAGCAGAACCGGGGTCTTGTCCCCTTCTCCGAGAGAGGGCCGCTTGTTCGGTCTTCCTGGGCAGAAGGCTGAAGCTGGGAAGCCCCAGTAGCCCATTCCGTTTGGCTGAAGAGGGACAAGCTCTCGGCCAGGCAGACCCGAGGTTCCCGAAGGGCTCAGCAGGGGCAGAGCGGCACCCGGGGTGGGCAGCCCCAGGCTCAGGACCCACGCTGGTTGCTCCAGACTCTCTCGGCGGCTGCTTGGGACCCCCTCTGCCCCTTCCTGCTCTGGCTGCTTGGGGGAGTGATCAGCCGGTGTGGGGGGAGGGGGGACACACGCAGGATCCTGGACCCCCCACCCCACCCCGTGCATGCGAAACCCAGGAACCCAGGAGTGCGGTGAGTTAACGTCCTCGGGGCCGCCAGTGGCCTTCCCATCTCCCTGGGGGACAGTTCTGAGGTTGCATTTCCTGGGTGGTCAGAAGGCCCGTCGGACGGTCCACTAGTTCACGAGGACCCTCCCTGGGGCCTCCTCCTTCCCGGCTTCCCTTCTCCCCATCCCCCGCTCCTGCTCTCTGGGACCACAGTCCCAACAAACTACCTGCTCGCAAGCCTCCGTCCCCAGCTCTGCTGTAGGGCTGAACGCAGGCTAAGACCCTGGCCATTCCCAGGTGATTCCTAGTCTAATCCCCTGCTCTCAAGCGCGGACGTGCATGCACACACACACGCACACTGTTGCGTTCCCGCCCCTCCCCAACACAAACCAAACCCCGTGGACAAGATTTCCCATGTGACAGCCACGAAGACCCCAATGACATGGAACCAGTTCCCCGGGGTTGGGGGGGGAGTCTGTGACCCTAACCACAGGTGAGGCGGGGGGTGTACAATCAGCTGGGACACGGAGGTTTCTGGAGGAGGGAGGGGTGAGGTCTGGCGGACGGGCCACAGACATGCGCCCTACATTACGAGATTTTCCCTCAGGCTGTGGAATGAATGCAGCCTCAGACAGAGGCTGCCCCGCAGCTGTTTGCGGCCGGGGGGCCCCGTGGCAGGCCAGCGACTTTGAAACAGGGGATTGGAATGGAATCTGACAAAGGGGCCACTGTCTTTGAGGGAACTTGACATGAGCCCAGCAGACCCGAGCGGCGGGAGTTTGCACAGCTGGGAGCAAACATAGGCTTCTAGCTGACCTGGGTCCGCGGCCGTGGGCATTAAACCTGACACTTTCCAGATGCACCGAGCCCTCCCTTTGGCACCAGCCACGGCACTCTGTCCTCAGGTACACACACACACACACACACACACTCACACTCACGACCCGGCTCTGTCAATGCCGCCTTGTGCTGGAGACCCCCCAGGCCTCTCCTGGGAGCTCCACGCCCAGACCTGAAGGTGAGCCCCCCACCCCCATGCTGAGCTGCAGATTTATGAGCTGCGTTTCAAAATAGTTCAAGTTCAAAGTTGGCTCAACAGCAGCTGCCACTCCGACCGCCACCATTCTTCAGGCCCGGCTCCAGGTTGGGTGGTGAGGGGATGCTGAGCTTGCCTTCCAGAAAGTTCTTTTCAACCAGAGGAAGGGTGAATCCTGAGATCTCCAGGACAGGGCAAAGGGGAGGTTTAGCAGGAGTTTGGGGGTGCAAGAGGGTATCCCTACAATGCCATTCCTTCTCCGTCCCCATCTGGGCTTGAGCAAAGCCCACGTGGCCCCCGGCGTCCGGGCACGGACAGGCCATGTGCGGACCCCGCTGCCCTGGGAGCCCCGGGGTGCGGTGTGCAAGCCCCTGCTGCGGCACAAGCCTTCCCTGGCTCTATCCGCTCTGGAAATCACTCCCCTCAGCGGCCCCGATTGGAAGGCGGGGGACAGCCACGTGCTAGAGCGCCACGGTGCTGGGGCCCGAGAGACAGAGGTGGGCAGGGACACTCGGACATTCCCTTGCGCAGGAGGCGGCTTCCTGGGCTGGACGACTCCCCAGGGACGACCCCACCTCGGGGCCTCTGAGCTCACACGGGCAGGAGAAGCCAGGCAGGGGCCCCAAGTCCAGAAGGCCGTGGCCTCCCTGTGGGGCCAGATACAAGGACAATCATCCTCCTCACCCAGCTGGCTCGTGGCTCGTGGAGGCTCGTGGCTCATGGAGGCTCGTGGGTTGTGGAAGGTAAAAGTGGGGGAGGGGACAGGTTGCAGGGAGTCCTTGCTGAGTCAACAGCCCGGACTCACAAGGTGTGTTTCCTCCTGGGACAAACCTGAGGACACTGGGGATGCTCGTCCACTCAGAGGAGCTGGAAAGGAAAGCCAGGAGGCTCAGAGGTCCCAGCGCTCGTGCTCCAAAGGCCCCGGGAAGCAGCGAGCACACTTTCATCCCTTCATTTATTCACGTGTGCTCTTCAGTGGGCTCCGAGTGTAGAAGAAAGCATTGCTTTATCGTCCTCATTTTTACTGGGATGTCACGTCCACGTGTCGGGGACACACATCTCAAATGTCCAGCTTGACGCATTTTGCATGTGTAGACACCCGTGTGAGCCCGGCTCGGCCAAGATGTGGCTCATGGCCATCACCCAGAGGGCCCCTCACCCCTGCTCCCCCGTCAGACCCCCCAGGGTCCCCACCACCTGTACTTCGACCATCACCGATGACTTGTGCCTAAAGACAAGTGAAGATCGATCTTTTTTTTTAAACATTTTATTTATTTATTTGACAGAGAGGAGAGATGACAAGCAGGCAGAGAGGCAGGCAGAGAGAGAGGGGGAAGCAGGCTTCCCGCTGAGCAGAGAGCCTGATGCGGGGCTCGATCCCAGGACCCTGGGATCATGACCTGAGCCGAAGGCAGAGGCTTTAACCCACTGAGCCACCCAGGCGCCCCAATATTGATCTTTGTTTTGCCTAAAGACGGATAGAAGAACTTAGTAAAATGTAAATGACGTCCTATAACCTGTGCTTTTTTTTTTTTTGATGAAAAATAACCTGTGCTTTTTTATATCAGCTTCTTTCTATCAGAATAATGTTCTTGAGCTTCACCCATATCGTAGAGGAGATTCTTTAATGGGGTTGGGCCGAGAGCCAAGATTCCCTGGGGTTCCCGGTGGAGGTGACTCCCGACTCCCCTGAGACGTCTGGATTCCCTGTGGGGACGAGGCTTCCCACCGTCGGCCCCGACCACGCATTAGCACCGGCAAGGAAAGGGGACGCAGGTGAAGGAAAGCCAGACAGGTGACAGGCGACGTTCTCCGTCTCGCCTCCCCTTGGAGCCGGATCATGGAGGATCCGTCACACGGTGGTTACAACGACGTCTGTGTGCCCACCACGTGCCAGACCCCATTTCCGGCACGTGGTGTGTGTCCCCCCACGCAAGCCGCACAGCTGCTCTGTGAGGTCACCCATTTACAGGGGGCGGGGGGATGGCACCTGTCCGGGGTCCTTCAGTTAGTCAACGGTGGGGCCAGGATGCACGTGCAGTTCTGGAGGTGTGTGCGTCGACACCGGACTCCTTCCCCAAACTCCGCCCCTGGCACGGCCGGGGAGCCTCCTGCACGCAGGAGCCCAGACCTCGGCCCCCAGGGACTGAACGCTGGCTCGCCGCCCGGCTCGCTCCTTCCCAAGTGGTCCTTGTCTTGGCGGCTCTGGTTGCTCTCATGGGAGACGGTCCGCTGGGCGCCCAGACCACCATTCGTTTCTGCACGATCCGGAGGCTGAAGTCTGAGATCAGGGCGCCCGTGTGCTCGGCTCCCGGGCCACATCCTCTTCCTGGACGTTCCTTCCTTTACCCTCACGTTGTGCAGAGAGGCGGAAAGAGCAAGCTGTCTCGGGTCTCTTATGGGGGCACGAATCTCATCACAAGGGCCCCACCCTCAGGGCCCCATCGCCTCCCGGAGCCCCCGCCCCCTGGTACCAGTGTACTGGGGGCTGGGGTTTCTACCTGTGAGTTTTGGGGGGGACATAAACATTGTATCCATAGCAGTCATGGTGAAAAAGGGGGTCTGGAGCCTCAAGATAATCATCAGAGAGGTTCTTTATTGCATCGAGGGGGGTTAACCTTTCCATTGCCGCTGTCAGGGAAGCAGGGGGTGAGTGCCCCTAGGAGTCACTGCAGCGGGCCTGCCCCCCGTCAGCCCAGGGCCGTGCGGGGAGGACTCCAGGCTGGGAAGGCCCCAGTTTGACTCCTGGGGCTCTGTCCACTCCGTTCGATGGGGAGCCCCGATGTGGGCCAGTCCCCATCCTCCCACGGGAGGCTGTGTCCCCAAGGCCCTGGGGAACCCCTGTCGCGGCTCCTGGCTCCTCTGGGCTCTACAAATCTGGCCCGTCCAGCCACCCAGACCGCTTGCAAGAGCCTGGGGTGAAGCAGACCATTCCCCTCCCCACTGACAGACCGCCTTATCCCACGCGCCTCCTGTCCGGCCACCCCCAGAGCTCTGAACCCCCCTTTTGTGGGAAAAGAGAGCTCTTCGGAGCCCTGGAGAGACACTGAGCCCTGCCTGAGGACAGGAGTCGACGGGAAAGGCGTCTTCTGGGAAAGGAATGAGCAAACCGAAATTCAGAGCCGTAGCTTCCAGACTCAGAGACACGAGGCTGGCGGGCCCGGCTCACCGCACCCGTGAACGACATGCCGGCTGGGGACTCTGGCTGTCACCAGCCACCCGCTGGGCACTAGCGAGTGTGAGCGTCTGTGGCCGGAGCATCTGATGAACACGGCCCAATTAAACACTGAAGTCCGTGACAGGAACTTTCCTGAGTTAGTAACACGCACACACACGTGTGCACACACGCACACACACGGGGGCAAATCACTGGCAAATAAGGGCCCCGTAGTGGGTTGAGTTGTGTTTCTCCCCAAAAGATATGTTCAACTCTTGACCCCAGGGACCTGTGAACGTGACCTTATTTGGAAACGGTCTGCAGATTCGGTCGGGTTAAGATGGGGACTGCGGGGGTCGGGCGGCTGGTGTCCCCACAAGAAGGCCATGTGAAGACACGCGCAGGGAGGATGCCACGTATCCCGTGACTCGGTTTCCTCACCTGTAAAACGGACGGTAATGGTGCCCAAGTCTCCTTGGGCGGCCCCGGGGATTAATTAATTGACTTTCAGCCCGTGTACGGCTCTAGAATGGCACCTGGCCACCAGCGAGCACGCAGTTCATGGTGCGGGCCACTACCTCGGAGGCGTCATGCTTGCTTCCGGTCGGGTCCCTGGGCGCTGGGCGTGACTCAGTTGTACCTCGGGCTCCCCACTTCCCTCAAACCCTCAGGGGACGTTTATCAGGAGAACAGCTTCTGTGCCTGGTGTTGAATTCCCAGAGCCATGACCATGGCAGCGACGGAATAATCCGGAACCCAGCACATGGCGTGTGGCTGAGAGCACGCCCTTCTCCGTGTCTACACCACGGGGAGAGCTCCGTGAAGCATGTGGTTAGGGGGATGGAGCAGTCAGTGAGATTCCCAGCCTCTTGGAAGCACCAAGACCTTCCTCACTGGCTGGACCAAACGTGCCCCCTCCCTCCCTCCCGCATGAAAGTTCCACAGGCCTCTCTTTCTTAAAATAAACCTTCTGTTGTCTTCGAGCGAGCTGAGATGAGGGGGCTGCTCGCTGCTCTGGGCCTGCCCCAATTCGCCAAGTTGAGCCCCTTTCTGCAGAGCCCGAGCCCCCTGGCCCGGCCGCCCCAGCCCGGCCTGCCGACCAGAAAGACCCTCTGGCAGGCCGGAGCTGCACCCAGGCCTCTTTCCCGGGCACGGCCCCCCCGTCTCCCTCTCCCTCGGGCTCCCAGCACAAAGCTCCCTTTGGTTCTCCATGGCCAAGGTGGACATTCTCTCCCCTCTTCTTTGGCAGCGTGGTGCTGAGATGTTGACACTCGGGGTGGAGGGCGGGGCTCGGCTGCCTTCGGTGCCTTCAGACATTCCTGGGAGGAAATGGAGGGAGGGAAGACCAGAACAGGCTAGGTGGGGAGAGCGCGCCGCGAGGGGCAGGCTCCTGCTTTGGCCTCACAGGGGTCCGGGTGGACACGTACACTGACACGGGACCCGAGGGGCAGTGGCTAGGAGAGGCTGGTGGCCTGAGCGCCGGCTTCACGTTCCAGGCCCCCACCTAATGGCTGGCTCTGAGCCTCTGTTTTCCCATCTGCAAAATGGGCACAAAGACAGCATCTACGGCTGTGGTGGCCGTGGGGTTAAATGCGTTAATGGCAGTACTGCGCCTGGCCGCCCTGTGGATCTGTCTCTTGCTTCGACCGTGTTTGGATGGAACAGACCCAGGGACTCCCCTCTACCAGCCTCCAACCACCCTCTAACCTTTTTTCCAGTTGCAACCTTCCGAGCCATCTTCTCGGCCCCCCTGGGCCTCCGGGACCAGCCAACCCACTAATCTGAGCTGAGTGCCTTCCTACTCATCAACCATGAGCTCCCAGGTTCGTCGGAATTATTGCACCTGCGGGCCCCCTGCACCTGCCTCTCTGGGCCTCTGTTTCCACTGCAAGGACGTGGCTCTGCAGGCCTGGGCCACTTCTTCCAGGAGCTGGCACAGCCCCCAGTCCCGGACTTCCTGGAGAGCAGGTGAGCTAGTCAGAAAGACAGCCGGAGACCCCCTGACTCACCTCCGCAGGCCCCCAAGAGGCTGGGCGAGCCTCTCACCCTCGAGCATGACTAGAAGCCTCTGGAGCCCTGCAGGCTTTGAGGGCACCCTGCAACATCCCCCTGGTGCCGGGGGTTTGCGCCCGAGCCTGTCCCTGCAGCCCCCAGGCACCTGTCTCTCCGTCCGGAGCCCTCGCCCGCTCCGTGGAACAAATGGAAACTATAAAGCTTTTTGCAGCAAAAAAAAAAAAAAATGCGTCAGTGGTGTCCAGCACTCAGCGGGTGTTCAATAGAGCGTCACCATTGATGTCCTTGTCACCTCTGTGTGACAACTGGTGCTTCCTCTGTCCTATTTGACATGTTTCTATAGATTTCGCATGTCCTCCACTGAATCGGTGCTCCGTTTAAGCTGGGGAAACAGAACAGTAGAAGGAGGGAGGGGCAGGGACGGAAGGCCGGTGTGCGTCAGCTAAAGCTGCGTCTGGTTGCCCACCACAGACCATCCCAGCTTCTGGAGCCCCATCCCCAGGCCCAGGGCAATGGCCTTTTCCAAAGAGCTGGTGCAGGGGCGACCCCAGCAAAGGCATTTATGCCCATTCTGGGAACGGGAGTCTCAACCTGAAGGAACGTGTCCTCAGAATGTTCTAGAAGGCTCTTGCATTTGGGTAGGGGTGGGGTGGGGTGGGGTGGCCACACCCTGGTTTCTTGTGGAGAAAGAGGCTGAAATCTAGAGACAGATAGGGAGGTGGTGAAGCTGGGAGGTTTTCCTTACAGACAGACTTTAAAACGCATGTTGGCTAATCGAACATGATAATAATTTTAAAAAAACCCACAAGGAGGGCGAGTAAGGAGACCGTCCCTCCGCCAGTCAAGGTCTAGGCTCACAAGTGAAAACTGGCGACGGGCCCCCCAGTGTCTGTGGGAGCTGGCGCTGGAGGGGCAGCGCCTCCTCTGGGCCCCCCGAGAGCACGGCCTTCCTTCTGGGCTCTGAGGAGGGTGCTGCCCACCAGCCCGCAGGGCCTGCCTCTCTGCTGACACCACCTCTGCCGGCCCACCTGTGGGGGGGGTCACGCAGACAGCACTTCCCTCCACCCTGCGGGCACCCGGAAGGGACTCAGCACAGTACCCAGCCCACTGCACACCCCCCGCCCCCGGAGAAAAACAGAATCGGAGTAAAGAAAAGAAGCTGCTTAGCAGGTGCAGCCAGAGGACAGGCTCTGTGCTGCCCTCGCTTCCGCTCAGACTGCTGCCCCTGCCCCCGGGGGCCCTGGGGGGTGGGGAGGTGACCCCGTGTCTAGGCTGAGGCCCCGGCATCATGGATGGGGCATGTTTGGGGAACGCTGGGCCTGACGTTAGGGGGGAGGGAGGAAGGTGCCACGTTCTGGCACCCAAAGTGCCCTGATCCAGATGCTGCACACCTGTTTCGTGCCGCGGGCCCCTTCAGTAGACAGTGGGGCCCCGAAATGTGCCCTTGTCAAGCCCCCTGGAACTTGTGAATGTGACCGTATTCGGGGAAAGGGTCTGTGCAGAGACGTGATGAAGCTCTTGAGACGAGGAGATAATCCCGGATTATCTGGTGGGACCCTAAATAAAACCACGAGTATCCTCATAAAGGAGAAGAGGAGCGGAGAATTTGACCATTCTGGGTATATCATATACGTGGAATTGTACTACGTTTGTCCTTTTGTATTAATTTAATGTAGCTCTTTATTAACGTAATAAACAAGATGTGGCACCGACCCTAACAAATGCTATACCTTCAAAGAAGTGAGGTATGACTCATTTAGGACTCTTCTGAGCATAAGGGACTCATAAAGG
The DNA here is from genome assembly GCA_028534135.1 of Potos flavus. Taxonomy (NCBI): domain Eukaryota; kingdom Metazoa; phylum Chordata; class Mammalia; order Carnivora; family Procyonidae; genus Potos; species Potos flavus. The sequence goes on along the minus strand of CM052889.1, from coordinate 76,241,316 downwards.
GATACTGTAGCTGATAAAGCTGGAGAAATGGGGCAGGAAGTTAAGAGCAAGAGTATAGTGAACAGACTGGAAAGGGCCAGACTGAAGGAAAGAAATTCAGTTGGTAGGCTACTGCACCGGTCCCAGCAAAAACTGATAAATGCCTGAACCAAGGTGACAGAAACAGGAATAACAAGGAGAATCAGACCAGAGACGTGCTCAGGAGAGAGTCTGGGTGTGTGCTGGCAACTGACCAGGTAGGGCTGACCAGTCTCCAAAGTAGGGGCCTGGGAACCGGGTGAATGCGGTGCCAGAGGCAGAGGAAAATGTACAAGGTTTGAAGGCACACGAGTATGAGCTTCACTTGGAAATACCAAGAGGAAGGGCTGGATGACTTCCAGGTGGTGGGGCCCAGCATATGACCGGCCATGATCTGGGGAAGTTTCCAAACGTGCCCTGATGTCAGGAATCACCCTTGCCCCCCTGCCCCACCCCAAGGCCAGCTGGGTTAGAACCTCTGGGGATGGAGCCAGGAGTCTGTGCTTGATGGAGACCCCGGAGATACTCGGAGCAACCTCAGTGACGGCACTACGGGCTTTGGAAGACCAGGTCAGAGGCCAAGCTCATTTACCTAGCGGTGATTTCAGTGGTTCTCAAAATGCGCTTCGAGGACCTACACGCCCTGAGGCACTCGATGCCTGATGGAGCGCCACAAGGGAAAAGCAGCCCCCTTGCTTTTTTTTTTGTTTCGAAATGAAATGCAAAGCCCCCTTTGCATTTTGCCTGGGAGACCAAAGGCTATTCTCCAAACAGATGTGGAATCCTACCCCCTTTAATAAGCCAAGAGGGAACTTGACCAACCACTCTGTAGAAAGCACCTGTTAAGGAGTCAACCGTGTCCCCCAAAAGACAAGCTCAAGTCTTTGTAGACGTCACTGAGTTAAGGTGAGGTTGGTAAGGTGGGCCCTGGGCCGGTATCCCTGCGACCTTGTATGAAGACAGTGGGAGAAGGTCTCGAGACCGTGGACCCAGAGGAGGGCCACGCGGCTGCCAGCCACGGAGAGCCATGGATTGCAGCAGCATCTGGAGCTGGGAAAGGCAGGCTCACACCTCGATTTCAGACTCGGGTCCCCAGAAGTACGAGAGAATCAACACGTTGCTTTCGGCTACCCCTCCCCCCCACACCGATTTGGGCTGCTTTGTTAAGGCAACCCCAGGAAGGGGACACAGGATCCGGGATGCCTCGGATTAATCATGTATGTAGGTTCGTATATTCGTGGGGTCCAACCGAGACCACCATCCATCTCCAGAACGTCTTCATCTTCCCACACAGAAGCTCTGTACCTCCTCGTTTTCCCTCCTGTGGCTCTGGTAACCTCCGTCATCTCCAGGCTCCTCTCTGTCTCTGGGTTTACGTATTCTGGGCAGCTCAGACCCGCGGGATCATACCTCCTTTGTCCTTCTGCATCTGGCTTCTACCACCGGGCGCCACGGTCTCGAGGTCCATCCACGTTACGGCGTGGCTCAGTAGTTCACGCCGCCGCGTGGCCGGACCATGTTTCCTTTCTCCCTTCCTCCATCGAGGGACACGGGGGTTGTTTCCACTTTGGGGCCGGAATGAAAGGAATGCTGCTTTTACAACTGTACGGCTTAGTACCTTGGCATTCTTGGATCCCCAGTGCAGGGGTTGGTCGGCTGTAAAAAACGAACACAGGGGTGAGTGTCTTTCTTGTCCCCAGAGAGAGCCGCCCCGTGGGGTGGGGAAAAAGCATGACGTGCCTGGGGTCGGGGACGCAGCCCACCATGCGGGGGAGGGAGGAAGGAGCAAGGAGACCGGCGTCAAGGGAAAAATAAGGCACGTCGGGGAGTTTGCGGCCTGGGGCTGCTTCAGAGACGTTTCTATTCTGAATCCCAAATGCCTGCAACGAGTTCCAAATCTACGTTTCTTGGAGACAGAGAAGGCTAGTCTCTGAGTTAAAGACTCTTGAACAAGAGTAAGCTTCAGGGGGCGCCTGGGGGGCTCAGTTGGTTGGGCGTCTGCCTTTCGGCTCAGGTCATGATCCCAGGGTCCTGGGATCGAGCCCCGCATCGGGCTCCCTGCTCGGGGGGGAAGCCTGCTTCTCCCCCTCCCTCTGCGCCTCCCACTGCTTGTGTTTCCTAGGGCCCAGAAGTGTGTTGGGAGCGAGGGAGCGGAGAGGCAGGTGGGGTCGGAGATCACATCGCAGGCCAGTTGTGGCTTTCTCTTCCCTGCGTCCGAGGTGTGTCCCCAGGCTGAGTTCATCAACACCCAGTGACTCCCTGAATTCTCCATCTTACACCCCCCTCTCCCTTTGGCGTTCGCGCCCCTTCGTATTTCTAACCTCACCCACTTTGCTCTCGGAGTGTCCCTTGTAGACAGCATACAGCTGGATTTCGTGGTTTGAATCCACACTAACGCTCTGTCTTTGGACCCACTAGCCGACTTTGCATTCTTCCCCTCATCTGGCCTTACCTTGTTTGGTTACCTTCGCCATGTCCATTATTCAATGCCTTTTACAGATGGACAATATTTCCTGCTTTTTCTCTCTCGTGGAGAGGTTTTAGTTACCCTAACGCTAGCCTTTAAATAAAGGATAGTCAAGTCTCTGTAATTATCAAGGTCAGGAATGAAATGGTATTTATGTAAAATGAGACAAATAATGTTAAACAATTTTCCACTTTCCGCTGCCGGCTCCTAGTTTTGGATGTCAACTGTGATTTTAGAACATTATCTCTATTTTTAAACATGATGAGATTTTTCTTTCGCCAATAATTTCCGACAGATCTGATTTTGTTGGCCGCCATACTTTCGCGAGTTACTGAGATACTGTCGTTCATTTCCACCAACGTCCTCTTATCAGTTTTCATCTGTTTATCTTTTCCTTCCCAGAACTGGGCAAACCCTTGTTTGCTCCCTTCTAGGCTGTCTTCTCCTTTGATTTCTCCAACACGCTGTTCTAAGGAGCCACTGTGGTTTTCCTTTTGTATGAATTCCTCCTTCTCTTACCCAGATCCCTGGTTATCTTGTCCTGTTTTTCATCTCTGCTCGCAGAGACTGGGGTCTCGTGAGTTATGCTAGAGTTTGGGTTTTCTTCCGTGGCCCAAAGGCTCCAAACGCCTGTCTGTTTCTCGGGGCCCGGACTGGACAGGAGTTTTTTGGTCTCGGATGAACCAAGACAAAGAAAGCCACGAGGTTCTGCTCTAGTCGGTTTTATTCATTTGGGGGTGTGATCATTCATTTGCTGTCATTTCTTTTGAATAAGTAGTGGAGATTATAGGTCCCAGGGAGCTTTTCTTTTTGGCCACATTTTTATTTTGGAAAATAAAATGTCAGTAAACGTTGGTATTGCATCTGAGGTCTAGAACAAACAAAAAACTATGCCCGTGTCTGGCACCCTGACGTTTGCAGTAAGAGGATACCTGGGAACCCGAGTCATGAGCCCAGGAGGCCGGGACGCTGCAGGAGTCATCCGGGTAAGAATCGATGAAGGTCTGGAGCCCACGGCGATGGCGGGAACAGGGAACAAAGGGCGGCTTGGAAGACGTTGATTCCATCTGCTTACCAGGTCCCGCTCACCTACTGACAGAGGACTCTGGAAAGTCTCCGCGGGCACCGCTGCACGGGGACACAGACCTGGCTCCCAGGACAAGCGCAGAGCTGCGGGAAGGTGCAGAGCGCCCGCCTGGGCGGGGCTGGGAGGCAGTCACGGGATGGGAAGCCCCCTCACTGAGACTCGACGGCACACCGCCCGGCAGCCTCGCAGCCGGGGGCGCTGGCACTGGTCACAGGTCAGGCTGCTCAACAGAACCCCGCAGCCTGGGTGGCTCAAACCACAGGCAGAGGGCTGCCTTCTCCCTGTGCCCTCCCGCAGGGGAGGGAGGGAGCTCGGATGTCTCTGCCTCTCCTTATAAGGGCACTGGCCCATCCCGGGCGGTGAGGGGGGATGGGGGCTGGGGTGGAGGGGTGTGTGTGTGTGGGGGCCGTGCTCATGGCCTCATCGAATCCCTATCACCCCCAAAGGTCCCATCTCCTGACACCTTCCCTTCGGGGCTGGGCGTCCAGGTATGAATTTGGGGGACAGGACCAGTGTCATTTACAGCTCCAACCTTCTGCCTCATTCCACTCTGACTCCTGGGGGATATTGTCCACTGCAGGAGTGCAGCCTACACCTCCTTGAACTTCAGTGACGGCTGGATGAACGTTCCAGATAAACTGGACCCCTGACATCCTCGGATGCGTGACTTAAATATCTGAATTTTGCTTAAGATATCCCAGATCCCCACACCACCCAAATGTCCACCAATGAATGAACAGATAAGCAAAATGTAGCTCATCCACACAATGGAATACCGTTTTCCATAAAAGGGAATAAAGTAGAGACACCTGCTCTCGCATGGATGGCCCTTGAAAACATGATGCCGAGTGCAAGAAGTCAGACACACAGGCCACGTAAGTGTGTGATCGCACTGATAGGAAACGTCTACAATAGGTAAACCCATAAAGACAGGAAGCAGACGGATGGTTACCGGTTATGGGGAAAGGGAGAATATAGGGAGTGCTTGTTTAATGGATCTGGCATTTTCTTTTGCATGATGAGGGGGTCTTGGAATGAGAGAGCCCAGCATGGGGCTCGATCCCAGGACCCCAAGATCATGCCCCGAGCCCAAGACAGACACTTCACCGACTGAGCCACCCAGGTGCCCCTCAAGTTCATATGCTGCTTTTCCTGCCTCACCTCCCCGTCTCAGAGACCCCCAACCTTTCCTGTCCCTTTTCCGGACGGAGGTCACAGCCCATGATTTCAAACCATGATGGGGGCAAATCTTCTGCCCCTCACCTGACGTGACAGCTCTGTTGTGATCGATAGTTTGCCTGTCATTGGTCATTCTATGCAGATGACTTGATTCTAACATTGCATGCCCGAAAGGCAAGGTCACGGTCAGATTTCTGGCAGGATGAGGTTTTACTCAGTCTCATCTCAAACTGGGGAATAAAGGCGGGATCTCAAGGCAGCACCCCAACGTGTGCCCTCATGAGATCTAGTGATTTCATAGGGAAATCGCAGCCCCCCTCTGCGGCCCCTCGAGCCACCCATGAGAGAGCTGGCTACAGCTGGCAGGAGAGGGCCGGGGCCATTTCAAGGTGAGATGTTCCCGCCTAAATCCACCCTGTCCCTGTGGTTTTCCGCATCAGTGGGGCCTTATTTTCTGTTCTTGGAAATGTTCCAGAATCCTCCCAACCTGGGTCCCTGAGTAATAAGACACATACTACCTTAATTTGCTCTCCGAGTCCCAATTATATCCACACATTCCTTCTTTCTTCCTGCTTCAGGTGCCTCGCCGCTAAGCCGGTCACTTAGTCCACAGTAGCTTAATTTTGTTGTTTATAAAGGCCAGGCTGCTATGGGGTCTTTATTCACTGCTTCCCCACGAAACCTTTTACAAGAGACCTGGAAAGAATTTGTTGTGGGGAAAAGGGCTGGGGGCAGAGTCGTAGTAAATAGCTGAGCCCCCTCCTCGCTTTCTTCATTCCTGAGGTCATTAAATATATAAAAGAGTGCGTGTTTCTGAACAATCTTTCTTAGTTACGGGCCCGGGGCCAAGAAGTGTGCTCCAGATTTTCCTGTATAAATTAATACATTGTAATGTGCAACATAAAATGAGCATGGAGTACCCGAGGTGCGCTCGGGTTTTCCTGCACAGCACTTGTCACTGAAAATTGTGTAAAGGGTCTGAGCAAATTCTCAGTTACTAAGGGCTGGCAGGTAGCAGAAACGACCCAAAGTGGCATGTGGGTAGCCGGGAAGTCGGAAGAGGGGACTCCAGGTTCTAAATCCTGTTATCTTTCGCTGGATGTTTTAAACAAAAAATTTTTAATGATTTTATTTATTTATTTGAGACAGAGAGATACAGAGAGAGAGAGAGCATGAGCAGAGGGAGAGGCAGAGGGAGAGGGGGGAAGCAGGCTCCCCGCAGAGCAGGGAGCCCGACGAGGGGCTCGACCCCAGGACCCTGGGACCATGACCTGAGCAGAAGGCAGAGGCTTAACCATCTAAGCCTCCCAGGCGCCTCTGGATGTTTTAAGGAATAAAAGCTACAGATGATCAAAACGGTCTAGAGACTAACCACACCCTCTATGGGGTGAAGGATGGAAACATCTCCAGACAAAACGGCCAAAGTCCTGGGGTCCGACCAGAGTTAACAGTGATCCTGAACTTGGGGTTAGTTATTCCAATGGATTTCTGTAAACATGTCTACCTGTATATAAATATCTCCCTGAATAGGATATATAGATATTTAAGTTGTATATACTGAAGCTCTCTATTAGTTTCCATATATATTATATATATAACTGTATCTATTCTACAACTTGCTTCTTTGACTCAAGATTATTTTGTGAGTTCGTCCACATTCATACACATTCTGCTGGTTCGTCGTGTCCATTAAGTACAATTCCCCTTTGCGTGAATGCCCTACATTCGTACTCCTCGTCACCAGCACTTGGTTTCCTGGTTTGGTTTTATCTGGTCTGTTTCTCCTATCATGAACAATACTGTTATAGACACTCTTGTCCCCGTCTCCTTGTCTCTCCAGGGTAATATTTTTCGAAACGAGGATAGTGCCCATTAATGAGTATCGAAATCAACTTAGTGAGCCCTGAGCAGCATTTAAATAACGAAAGAGGGGGCGCCTGGGTGGCTCAGTGGGTTAAAGCCTCTGCCTTTGGCTCAGGTCATGATCTCAGGGTCCTGGGATCGAGCTCCACACTGGGCTCTCTGCTCAGCAGGGAGCCTGCTTCCCCCTCTCTCTCTGCCTGCCTCTCTGCCTACTTGTGATCTCTCTCTCTCTGTCAAATAAATAAATAAAATCTTAAAAAAAAATAAATAAATAACGAAAGAGAATAAAGGGTACTAGAGGGCATCACACACAGTAAGATTGGTCACTAGTTATGAGACTTCTGTATCAGGGAAGTGTGTGTGTGTGTGTGTGTGTG
>CM052889.1:76176197-76233825 GCA_028534135.1 Potos flavus | reverse complement strand
GTCGGCGGAATCACACGGGATGCACGCTTCCCTGTCTCCCTCAATGTCACGGTCATGATTCATGGTGTCGTGAGCAGCAGACGTGGGCCCACTCCCCTTCTCCATCACGTTGCACCGTGGGGAGACACCGCATCGGTCCCCTTCACCTGTTGATGGATCTTTGGATGATTCCCAAGATTTGGGCTGTTTCAAAGAGCCCTGCTATGCACGTTCCAGCACGTGAGTTTTGGTGAGCATCTGTGCACATTTCCAGAATGGCTGGGTCCCAGGGTCGGTGTATGTTGAGCATTTTAAGAAACTGCCGTTGCATTTTCCAGAGCGGCTGCAGCGGCTTGCAACTCCACCTGCCCTGAAGAAGAGTTCCCGTCGTTCCGCATCCTTGCCAACACTTGGTGTGGGTGGGTCCTTCGGGTTCAGCTGCTCTGGTGGGCATGCCCTGGAGGGTGTGCGTGTGAGATGTCCATAATGAAAATGTTGGGAGTTTGCCGGGAGGGCAAGGCTACTTTCTATGCGTCAGGGGCTTAGGAAGGCGCAGAGGGAAGTTGGTCTTGTGTGTTTGCTTGTTGGTAGTTCTCCTTGATTTTTTTGAGCAGGTTCCAGCCTCGATGAGTATAAAAAGGAGTATGAACGCACAAGGAGGCCCAGCTCTCTGGCCCTGTCCCACTCCTGGGCTCCCCGCTGCGGCAGCTGCTGTCTCCCCCGGGAGGCGTACCCCAGTGGGTCAGGCGTGCTCCTGGCGGGCACCCTGCCACATTCCCATCCCCAGGGGAGCATGGGAGCCGTCGCAGGCCAGGGGAGGACAGGCTCATTCTCAGCTCATAAACTCCCTCCCTGGCATTTACAGCCGGTGTTTGATCTTTCAAAGGAGAGCTCTCATCGGCTCACCAAGTACGCCGTGTGGCAGTGTTATTTATGGCCTGGGCGGCGTACCCTTACTCTGCCCACTTTATTTAGTTATTTATTTATACGGACGTATATTTTCTACCGACTGCCTTTGGTGCCAAGGTGATGAAAGTGGAACAGGCATGAGCTCACAGGCACCAGGCGTCCCAGCAGCTGCAGGGACTTGGGGACTGAGCTGATGGGAGGCCCTTCCTTGGTCGGCTCGTTTTAGGGGGGGGTCCTCTCTCGGGCTGGCAGGGGCAGGGGGCTGGGATCTGAGCACTGTGGGTACTGGAAAAGCTTTCCACACCTGCTCAAGATGCAGGCTAGCTGTAGGGCTCGCAGCCCGGACTTTGGGGGTGAAGCGTGTGGGTTCAAAGCCTCTCCCACTACCTAACTTTGTGCCTCAGTTTCCACATCAGCCAAATGGGACTGCCGCGGGATTCAGGGGAATGATGACTACCAAGTGTTTAGAGCGAGATCTGGGCGTCAGCAAGGGTACTGGGAGGGTCAGCTGCTATTATTAACCTCCGCATGACAGGGTGGATGTCACAGCACTCCAGTAGCTAGCCCGCCCTGGCTGCCAGGCCCTGGACACGCTAGATGTGGTGCTAAGCCCAGGAAAGTCCCAGCACACTGGGCCAAGTTAGTCACCCTATAGAGTCTTATCATTGGATGAAACCCTTCTCTTTACAGCAGCAGAAAGCACCAAAGAGGAAATAAATTTTGATTAGGCACTTGTTTGTCCAATAAGTTTATTTTTTATTAACTTCTGTCCCGTGCCAGGAACCATTCAAGTTGCTGGGAACATGGGAAGGAATAAAACAATGTCTCTGCTGGCCTCATGGAGCTGACATTCCAGTGGACGGGAGATGTAATGAACAAACGATAAAGAAATAACACCAGGCAGGGGTGGGTCCTGAGAGGCAAAGCTAAATGTGGTGAAGGGAGACAGCCCGATGGGTACTCGCTAAAATGAGGAGGGTGAAGAAAGACCCTGTAAGGAGATGACATTTGGGCAGAAAAATAAAGTCAGAGAGCAAGCCACGAGACTCTCTGGGGGCTGAGGGTTCCAGGCGAAGGCACAGCAAGTGCCAAGGCCCTGAGGGAGCGATAGGCTATCTCTGAAATGCGTTAAGAAGGCAATAGTCGGATAGGTTTCATGTCAACCAACCTTGATCATCACCATTTGGAAGGCAATGCCAGGCACTGGAAGGGTGCAGAATGAGCACCATTGGTCACATCTCCGGGAAGTTACGGGTGGGGCTCAGGAGAGCGTATCTGAGGAAGGCAGTATGGATGGCGCCATGAGAAGGACATCACAAGAAGGTCAAAGACGAGGGAGACCCAGGCCTCCATTTCGATGCTGGGTGACCCTGGTCAAGTCATGGAACCTCTCTGGATTTCCCTTTTCTCAGGCTTCAAACGGGGAATCCGAGAAAAAGTCCTTACTCTGAATCGGCCACAAGGCCTGATTTTAAGATGCCACTTTAGAGGGTGGTGACAGAGCGGGAGGGCCTGTAGTTCCCTGAGAGCACTTCTCGCTGGCTAGCACTGAGGCCCAGGGCAGGGCTGTGGACTCATAGTCTCAGAGCTCTCTTATGAGAGCCCCTCGGTGCCTGTGCCCATCTGAGAAATGGGACCATTGAGGCTCGGGAGCAAGTAGCTTTCTTGCTACCCAGAGTATGAGAAACGGATGCTTCGGTTTGTTGGGGTCTTCCAGGCAGAAGAGAATAAATTGCAAGTTCATTTCCTAAACCTCCTTCTGATTTTTGGCTTGATGCTGGGGGTCTAGGTCTAGCATCCAAAGCTGCTTTTTTTTTTTTTTTTGGCATGAAAACACACAGCTCTGCCTGTGTCTAAAGTGGGTAAGAAGTCTGATTTCCTGGCTCGGTTTCCACAATGGGATAGCAGTCCTGCCCCTTGTCCAGTTGGTTGTTCAGACAAATTGTCATGTTCTCTGTCATGATGTGGCCTTTTCCTGGCTCTCCTTAGAGAGGTGGAGTTGGGGCTGGCCAAGTCAATGGTGTGCCCCATGATTCAAGGAGGGGAGAGGCTGCCCCACCAACAGACATTTCCTGGGGGGCAGAGCCCCGACCCATACCATAGACCTTTGGCCTCATGGCTACAGCTGATAGCAAGATATGGCAATTCAATGTCAGTGGCCAAGCCATTGGTTGGCCGGCTGCCAATGGGGAAGCTTCGCATGAAGGTTCTGCCCAAACAGGACAAGCGAGACCAATAGGATTTTCCTTCTGGAGAATTTCAACTGGGGATGTGGAGGGGACCAGGTAACTGGTGACAGGAACAGAAAGGCATGGGGCTAAGAGGAGACATGAGCAGGAGAGGCATAGGTGAGCTATGACCAACCTAAGACAAACTTATGACCAAGATAATCTGAACAGAAGTCAAGGGCATCTAAATGACAGAGAGAGGATATGCAAAAGGACACACAGAGAAAAGCTGAAATAAGGAGAGTAACTGAGTCTTGCTGGTGGGTATACTCTGGAGGGAAACTTCTCAGGTCCTGTATCTGGAGTCTTTGTACCCTCTTTCTTGGTAATTAGGGTTTTCCGGTTCCCATCTCTAGGAGGACCCATACCCCATGGTTGCTGCACGTAGACATGTAGGGTGTGCAGCATATGTCTTGGGAAGGGGAGCACCATACCTAAGTAATAGCACCTCCTGCAACTGTGCAGTGTACAACACCTACAACTGTACATGACAGCACTGACCAGGGCTCATATTCTTGCCGTTCAGTGACGGCCAAATATGCATTGTATGTTAATTTATTCACTCATTCAACACACAATTTTTAGGTACGTTCTCACTCCCTAGCACTGCTTAAGGCACTGGGGATTCAGGAGTAAGAGACATGATTCCTGGTCTCATGATGGGAGGGGAGGAGATATCAAACAAGTAAAAAAGATAATTTCAGAGTAACAACTGCTATGAAGACAAAATGAACCAAAGTAATACAACAGATAGTGACTTGAAGGTGAGAGGGGCCATACTTATCAGGTGGTCAGGGCAGACCTACAGAAGGTATTTCTAAGGAGGGGACCTTTGGGCATAGATTTAAAGAATGAGTAGGGGTCAGCACTCAAAGACCTGAAGGAACGATGTTCTCTGTGTTCTGTGCAAAGGGCCTGAGGCTGGAATTGACTCAGACAAGGCCAGACCAAGTAGAGCCTTAGAAGATTTATGTTAAAAAAAAAAAAAAAAAAAAAAAAGACTTATGTTAATTGTGATGGAAAGCATTTGGAAGGCATCAAACATTTACTGTAACTTGGCAGTGCTCCCATTATCTCAGCAAGCGTGTTCATCCCTTTTCCTTGCAACCACCATGGCTGAAGGAGTAGTTTGCTGGAGTATTATGATTCCTCTACTCCTCAAGAAGGGTCTGTCTTGGGGCGCCTGGGTGGCTCAGTGGGTTAAAGCCTCTGCCTTCAGCTCAGGTCATGATCTCAGGGTCCTGGGATCGAGCCCCGCATCGGGCTCTCTGCTCAGCAGGGAGCCTGCTTCCCCCTCTCTCTCTCTGCCTGCCTCTCTACCTACTTGTGATCTCTCTCTCTGTCAAATAAATAAATAAAATCTTAAAAAAAAAAAAAAAAAAGAAGGGTCTGTCTTCAGATCAAATGAGGTTTCAAGGAGTCTTTACCCACCTACAGATTAGCTCCTTGAAGAACTGCTTTTACTGGATTGACTTTCATCCAAGATTATTTCAAGACGCTATCATGGGAATTCTATATTTGCATTTGCTTTAAAATCATTGTCAAGAGCATTGTAACTCGATGTCCCTCATATAAAGCCAGACATCAGAAATTTATTTTAGTACTTGGTATCAGACACAAACTAACAAGTTGCTTTCTTTAGTGAGAGAGAAGAGATTTCCTGTGTTTCCCTTTTTGACCTGGCTACCAGGAAGCTTGGGGCTGAATCCTATGCTTCTTCATAGAAACTGTTAATCCTTATAGTTGGCTTAGCTGCTCCCTCTTTCACTGGCCCTAACTTGCTCTACCTGTTATACTAACCTTTTTCATTTTTCAACGATTCTTGGTTGTTGTAAGCTCTCCCCTTTTTTTGGAAAGAAGTCGGGAGGGACGTAAATAAAAGCTTTATTCATCTGATGTGTAAGCGTAGGCAATGTCTGCCTGACCTAGTTCCCCAAGACTTAGGACTTGTAAATTCAAACATACCTAAAGAAAAACAAACACAAATTTCATTTCTTAGAATTAGCTTTAGGGTTAGAAATGAAAACAAATATATCTCCTGGAATAGCTCATTATTCTCCCAGGCCCTGACATTTGCTGCTGTTTGTGGGCTGAGACAGGCCCACTTTATTCCTAACACCGCCTCCCCGGGTGGCATTTGTGTCTGAGCAGAGTGACCCGACCCTTCTAGAAGACAACGGTGGGCCCAGCAAAGCAGGACAGAAACCATTTTCCTGCTGCACAGCCTGACAGCTCACTCGAGCTCCCTTGACAGCCTGGTAACCTGTAATTTTTCTTTGCAAGGACAATTATGTCCCTTCAAATGGCAGCATAATGAACCGGGCCTATTAAAGGCTCCCACGTTTGTGTCGTTTGGCTGGGATGTTTCCCGGACCTGGGGCCGGGCGAGACGCGTCACTGTGCCCGCTAATGAGCCCCCGCGAGGAGAGGCCGTGGCAGGAGGAGGTGAGGCCGTGGCTGGCGTTTCCTCCGGCACCCCCCAGGCCCCCGCAGGCTGCCTCTATCTTGTAACATCTCGATTCTCACTCCCGGTATAGGAATTAGCACCAGCAATCCACTTATACTCCTTTTCTGCCGAAAATGCAATCGATCCCCTACCCCCAAAATAAGCGGGAAACGTTAAGGAACAGTCCAGAATGCAAACCGGTGGTGTTTATGAGTTAAAAGCAGACCAGCGGTTCTCAGAGTGTGGTCCCCAGCCTTGCAGCAGCATCCCCCCGGGTCTGAAAGCTCACAGAAATGCAGCTTCTCTGGCCCAACCCCAGACCTGCTGAATCAGAAATTCAGGAGTGGCCCGGAAATTTGTATTTCAGTGAGCCCTCCAGGAGATCCTGAGGCACGTTCAAGTTTGAGAAGCCTGGGATGGAGCAAAGCATCGTAGGTTTGTTAATTTTGGAAGGCTTGAGATCTGCTAATCCAATCCATGCACAGAGCCCGAAATGGGGGCTGGGAAGTTGCAGGAAGGACTGAGCCTCGGTTCTGGTCACCCAGCTCTATCCCATGGCTTGTCTGTGCATTAACAGAGTGAGGGAAAGGCAGGGGAGAGGGGAGAAGGAGCTGAGGGCGGGAAAGGGAAGAGGAAGGGAGTGTCAGAATACACAGCTGTGTTTTCAACCTCCACGGGTGATAGACAGAAGACGAAGAATGCAACAAGAAGATTACTGGTCACAGTGAGCACAGTGGAGAAAGGAACAAGGAAGCAAAAGTGGGGCAAGACCACATTTCATAAGCTTCTCATCTGGGGTGACTATGCCCCCACCCCATCCCTGGGGACACCTCGTCACTCTGGCCTCCTTTTTGTTCCAATTTATGCCTTTTGAAGGTCACTCTAGTGGCTGGAGAGAGGATGGAGAGGACACCTTCAGGAGAGGGCGAAAAGCAGAAGCTTCTATTTGCTATAAAAGCGGTCTTCTGGGAAGAGAAGAATAACTGGCAAGTTCATGTGCAAATCCCATCACGGGCTTGATGCGGAGGGTCTAAATCTGGCGCTTGTCAGCTCATCCAAAGCTGCTTTTTTGTGAAAAACCATAGCTTTGTCTGTGTGCACATAGGTGGATAAAAAGGCTGATTTCCATGTTGGGTTTTCGCAATGGGATAGGAGCCCACCTGCTACTCTGGTAGGATACTAGCAGGAGGGATGGAGTGAGATGTGAGAGAGGGTTTTGGAGGTTTACTGCATGTGAGGGGGAGGGCAGAGTCCCAGATGATTCCTGACAGCAGCAGGGGCGGGCACGAACCAAGGCGTGGGCGTGAACCTGGAGGACAGGCCATTCCCCAGGGACTGACGTCTGGGCCAACAGCTGAGAGGGTCAAGAGGAAGGAAACTTAGTAGCAGTGCCCCCGGAATGGAAGTCACGAAGGCCATCAGGTCCTGATAGTCCACTCTCTGGGGACCGGGAAACTCAGCCTTCTCCAGGGGAGCCTGGCACTCATTCCCAAGGTTACAGACAGACCCCCCTGGGAGAACCGGGTCCCCTTCACAAGCCAAGGAGGGTGCTAAGACCTCCCCGCCACTGAATTCCACCGGCGTCTGACGCAGACTGGAGAGCCAGCATGGCTGTCTGGCCCCTGCGGAGACCATGGACGAAATCCAACCATCATCTGTCATCTGTAATATCTGGAGATTAGGAAGCCGGTGAGGGCTGCGTGTGATTTTCACATTCGTCCTGCAGCACGACGGGGGCCCCCCTTGGAGCCAACAATGGCTCCAGGAGAGCTTTCACGAAAGGACGTGAGCGAACGAAATTTTCCATTGCTTTCATTGCCCTAAAATCGTACGAACAGGCTCTGGCCCACATTTGAACTTTCCAGAATAAGGCAATTATTGTTTTTCTCTTTTGTTTTTCTTGGTTCCCTGCTGCTCAGTCTCTGGGCTGGGCTGTTTTGGAATTTCTGTAGAAGGATTTCTAAGCACATTTGTCGATTCTGGCCGGTGATGATGGTGGGAATCCTCAGCCCAGGCTGGTGTCCGGAACCAAACCTCCGGCATCTCCCACAGACCAGGCAGGGGGCTGCTATTTATCCTCTGGGTCAAGTGGAACCTTTCACGTTTTCATCATCCTCATGCCTCTGAGCCCAGAGAGGGTAAAGGACTTGTCTGAGGTCACACAGCAAAACGATTTACACCACAGACATTGGTTAATACTACAAACCAAGGCTTTTTCTTTTTTTCTTTTTAAGAGAGCCAACTGTTCAAAATTTAACAGCACACTCCTAGGAATCATTCATTCATTCATTCAGTCATTCACTCACTCATTCGTTCATTCGTTCATTCATCCCACAGACCCTGATCAAACATCTACTATATGCCTGACACTGTGCTAGATGTTGTGTCTCGAAGCATTGAAGGAGACTCTACTTTTTAATGAAATGCATGATGTGGAAAGGGAGCTAAATACCCGCCCCTCACCTTCCTTCAGGAGGCCCCTGAGTTATTTAGAAACAACAATGAAATTAGTAGAGCTCCTACAAGTTCCATTCTACTGTTGTAACGGTGGGGATCTACCCAGCTCAGCAAATGGATCTTTACTCCTCTTTCTCCTCTTTTATCTTACCACGGGGGAGAAAAGAAAACACACAGAACCCTCAGCTAGGACGCTGCATGGTGATGGAGGACACACTGACCTTAGGGGTGGGGTGGGGAGGGAAACAGGACAGGTGTCACGTGATGATCCGAATGTAACAATATTTAGGGAGCACTAATCATGTGCCAAGCACTGCCCCGAGTGAGTCCTCTGCGTGCACTGGGAGCACTTGGGAACCCTACAAGAGCTTGTAAGGTCAGTGGAAGAGAGGGTCGCTGTCCCCTAACACAGGCGAACGCCCCACTTCCCCTGCTGCCCGCCCCACGTGCCCAGCCTGCTGCACTTGGGTGTGGCCGAGGGACACATTTCAGCCAATGAAACGTGAGCCTCGGAGGTGTGTCTCGTGTCCAGGTGAAAGCCTCAAGAGACAGTCATGCTTTGTCTTACAATCTTGTTCCTCTTTCGGGAGGCTGGTCATGTTCCGGACAGAAGCTCCGGAGTCTGGTCCCATGGGGAGAATGAAGAGGAGCAGAATTCCATATCCGCCTCCCTCGAAGGACCTGGAGCAAGTGGGACAAGTAATTCTTTGCTCTAAGCGACAGAGAACCTGAGGGTCATCCGTTCCTTCAACTTCTCCTTGCATATCCCGACTGGTACCAGGCAGGTCATAGTCATTTCCCCATGTCGTAAATGAGGAAACTGATAGCCAGCGAGGTTCCGTGACGCTCCCAAGCTCACCCAGCTCGCAAAGGACAGGACTAGAACTTGAACCCAGGAAGGTTGGTGCCGGAATTTGAGCTACTAACCACTCCCTGATGGAACAGTGAGCGAGTCAGCCGACTTTTAGTTCTAATCCTGATTGACATTTTGGGTCCTAGCAAAAGCCTAAAACTCATTGCCCTGAGTCTCTTTCCAATCCACAATTCCTAAAACCCTTGTTTATTTTAAAAAGAATTTATTCCATATGTTTCTGACCCTCTTTCATTTAAGCCTCTCTGACTGTGTTTAGGCAGAGTAGGATATCCAGAGAAACTTCTGGATCATAATTTTTGTTTTCTTCAATAAGAGAAAGTCAGGTGTTGCCTACAGACAGTGTGGTCCAAGCAGGTTCCTGAGGGTGAGACAGACAGGGGATTTCTCTACCCACCTCTCCAGTCACTACAGGTTTAGAAATGACAGGAGAAGTGGAGCGCCTGGGTGGCTCAGTCAGTTAAGCATCTGACTCTTGGTTTCGGCTCAGGTCATGATCTCAGGCTCCTGGGATGGAGCCCCGTGTTGGGCTCCCTGCTCTGTGAGGAGTCTGCTTATCTCCCTCTTCCTCTGCCCTTCCCCTACCTCGAGCTTGCTCTCTCTCTTTATCCTCTCAAAAAAAACCAAATAAATCTTTAAACAAAGAAAGGAAGGAAGGAGGGAAGAAAGGAAGGAAGGAGGAAGGAAGAAAGGAAGGAGGAAGAAGGAAGGAAGGAAGGAAGAAACGACAAGAGAAGAAAATATTTTCAGAAAAATCCCAAGAAACCCAGAGTTATAGGGGTAAACTATAACAAAGGATAGAGGATAAAGGTTAAAGGATATCTATTTGGCAGGGGTATGGGGTTGAATTCTTGCTTGTTCATCCCATGAGGGATGTGATATCTTTATCCCTGACTCTTTAAAAAAACAAAAACAAAAACAAATTGGGGCGTGGGAGTGGCTGGAGAAGACCATCGAGCAGTCATTCCCAGACTGGTTGGTCACAGGGCGTCGTGGGCGCAATGATGGCCTCTCAAAAGATATGTCAACATCCACACCTGTGGAGCTTGGGACTATGACCTGATTTGGGAAAAAAGGTCTTGGCAGATGGGATTAAGTTAAGGATCTTGAGATGAGATCACCCTGGATTATCTGGGTGGACCCTAAATCCAATGACAAGTGTCCTTATAAGAGAAGGGCCTGGGGGGATTCGAGACGGGGAACAGAAGGACTTTGGGGATAGTAGCAGGAGCCAAGAAACCCCAGAAACCAGGAGATTCTCTAGAGCCTTCCGAAGCCATGTGGCTCTGACCTTGATTTTGGCCCAGTGGTACCGATTTGGGGCTTCGGACCTTCAAAACTGTACAAGAATAAATTTCTATTGTTTCAAGTCTCCAAGTTTGTGGCAATTGGTTATGGAGCCCTGAAAAAAACTAGCACACGGAGCTCTTAACATTCTTAAAACTTACTGAGGATTCCCTGAGAGCTCTGTTTTCTATGCGTGGTTGTACCTGTTGATACTTATTAATTAGAAATTAAAGCTGATAGATTTAAAGAAGACCTAGGTATTGGTTCACTTAAGAATAACAACAGCATAGCTGTTACACGTTGATATACACAATACACTTTTTTCAGAACAAATAAGTTTCCTCAAGAAAAAAAAATTAGCAAGAAGAGTGGCACTGTTTTATCATTCTTCAACGCCTCTGATCCAAAGAAAATCCAAATTTTGTTCATCCAAAAACAGCTGGGTTCTTACGTCTGCTCCTGCATCCGATCTGTTGTGGTATGTCGGGTTTTTTTGTTTGTTTGTTTGTTTAAAGAATGTGAAGAGGGCTCCTGGGTGGTTCAGTCGGTGAAGCATCTGACTTTGGCTCAGGTCATGATCCCAGGGTCCTGGGATCAAGTCCCACTTCGGGCTCCACACTCAGCAGGGAGCCTGCTTCTCCCTCTCCCTCTCCTGCTCCCCCTGCTGGTTCTCTCTCTCTGTCTCTCAAATAAATAAAATAAAATCTTAAAAAAAAAAGTGAAGAGAACTCTGCCACACAATGTTAGCTTATTGGAAGGAGGAGGAACAGCAACAGTCTTTCTAGATAATGGTGCATGTGTCACAGACCCTCTGGGAAACGACACTGTACACTCACAAGAGAATGAAAGCAAAACAGGCAATTCCCTTAGTTCTATGATAAAAATAGCACTGACGTCATAGACCTCAGAAAGGGGTTCCTCGGAGGTTCCCTGAACCACACTATGAGAATCGATGCTATATTGGCAGGAAAGGGAAGAAACCAACATTGTCTGACATGAGCTGGGTAAGCCAAGGGAAGAAAAGGGTGCTGGTTTTGGCTGGAGGCAAAGGCCTCCTCACCCTCCTGTCCCCGGAAAAGTGCAGGCACAGAGCCCTGAGAATGCAGCCAGTGTTGTTCCTCCAGCAGCCCCGGTGGAGAAAGTCCTTGGCTCTTGTTTCCGCGCCAAGATGAATCAGCTGTGCAACCTTCTGCTACACGTGGTGGGGCAGCCCAGGGTTCTGGGCCCAGCAAAGACCTTATCCCAGGGTACTTGTCAACGCGGTAGACTGGCGTTCCCTCCAAGACCAAACGGGGGGACCAAACCCGCCCCTCTGCTCTGCAGACTCGGTGTGAGAGCCGGCTGAGAATGCGCGGGTGAAGGGCATCAGGAAGACAGGACCCGCTGTCAGGTGGATGGAGCGCCCATTTTCAATCGGTAATAAGGGGACCAGCTTCTCCACTGGTTTTGGCGTTGGTCATTCCCTTCTCGGGTGGGATACATCACCAAGTGATTCTACTTTGGTTTCCTCACCCATAAAATAGGGCTGGTGCCACATCACCCTGTCCCCTTCCTCTTGTAAAAATCCGATGAGATAAAATATGTTGAAATGTTTTGAGGAAGTCAAGACAACAGAGAGATGAAAATCTCTTCCCTCCCTTCTCTCCAGAAACATTTAAGGAGCCCCAGGAGCGTAGCTGCAGCACCATCGAGCGACAAAGAGACTTGCTGGGCCTGCCCTCACATGCTGAGTTTATGTATATGTAAATCATATGCAAATAGACGCCCCGCCCATGACCAAGTTCTTCCACCTTGTTGGGAATTCTGGGAGTCCTGGCTTTCCCTCAGCAGCAACATCACACGGATGTGTTTTTTTAGAACCATTCTACCAATGACAGCACCACGACAACGTTAGCAGGCAGTTCTCTGATAGGTGTGGTCAACTCCATTGGTGACGTGGGGCTCGTGTTGGAAAAGCGAAAATCAAGTTATGATGGGATAAGGATATCAACCTCAGCTCTGGGGATGGTCTCTTTCACACAGCTTGGGGCAGGAAGGGGAATGGGGGAGGAGAGAGATATCGGTCCCATTCCAAGCTGCTTGCTCCTCTCTCCTCACATCCAGGATTATCCTAGGGGTATTCCTCTCTCTGCTAAAGCCCTGCTAAAATCTCTGGCTATGAGCCAGGCACTGCTCTAAATGCTTCACCTGCCTCACCTAATCTAGCCCTAGAGCACAGTCGTCCTCACTGCAATTCACGGGGCCACGATCACAGAGGGACACACAGCAGACCAGGGTAGAATTCCCACAATAAAGAAATTCACATCATTGCAGAAAACAGTAAACCCATGGGACCAAAGATGCAGAGAATCGACAGGACGGAAGATGCCAAAGGCGTGGGCAAATGCTAAGAAGAAAAGTAACAGAACACTCTAAGAGAAGATGAAAATCCTCAGCTGCCCAAGTCGAAAAGATGCCTAATGGTGGATATTTCTGAGGACTCTCTTGTAACGATCAGACCATGAGGCAGTCTTCAGGAGCCCCAAAGCAAGGGATGATGGCTGACAAAATGGTCCCGGTTGACGTCACTCAACTGTGCTGGCATCAGAAGGCTATCCTGACCCTGGCAGAACTTCACAGATTGACCACCTACACACCGTCTCCCTAGACATCCGGGGAGGAGACATTGTCAAGAACTTCAAGGACAGAAGAAACGGGAAAGAATTTTTAAAACTCTTGCCAGTTGGGAAAAGTATGTATGAAGACCAGAATATTTTAGACAAAACAAATAATGCAAACTGCAGGGGAGAGCTTTGGGGGTTCAATGGAACATATGCGTCTAACTTTGCTCCCTCCCCAAACCTCCCTGAAACTACAAGAAAAGCATTTGTTGTTTTGCTTTTGTTTTTTTCTTTTCTTGTCTTTTTTTTTTTTTAAAGACTTCCACCTTTGGGGTGCCTGAGTGGCTCAGTGGGTTAAAGCCTCTGCCTTCGGCTCAGGTCATGATCTCAGGGTCCTGGGATCGAGCCCCGCATCGGGCTCTCTGCTCAGCAGGGAGCCTGCTTCCCCCTCTCTCTCTGCCTGCCTCTCTGCCTACTTGTGATCTCTCTCTCTGTCAAATAAATAAATAAAATCTTAAAAAAAAAAAAAAAAAAAGACTTCCACCTTCAAGGAAAAGGGGGGGGGGAAGAGCAAGAAAATTTTGGAAGCGGAGGGGTGGATGGTTAGGTTGTAAACTGACTTAGCAAACTCAAAAACACCAGATCCTGAAAATAAGTCCGCTTCTCATGGGTGACATGAAAATGCAGGTATTTGCCATTTAAACATAATGTTATATGATTGAAAACAGGACATTCCCAAATTAAAATATGTTCTCAAAGAAGCCTAGCTGACAGAAAACAAAATTTAGTGACCAACAAGGAAAGCAAAGCCATATTGTGGTTATTGTTATTGTTATTGTTACACATAACAATAAATGTAAATAGTTGAGATTCACCTGTTAAAAGGCAGTATCTCAAAGTGGTCATTCACAAGAGATACAAAAAGCAAATATGTACGGGAAGGCTAAAAATAATGGCAAATGACTTTCAATCAAATTCATATAAAAGGAAAGGGATTAATATCTACTAATACAGTGTATAAAGCAAAATTTTCATCAAGATAAAGATTGTTTCTTGTTAAAAAGCTATAGTTAGGAATGAAATAAAGATTCCTAAAGTATCAACTAAGTAACAACAGTATAAGGTGAATAGAATAAAACCTAGCAGCAATGCAGGGACAAATTAATAAAAACAGAGTGGCTTAGGGACCTTCAAGGTCATGGGTAAGCGAAGGAAATAAACAGCAAATTAACTACATACAACTTAGAGACCTGCCAAACTTATACCATGCAAGCAAGAATTAGACCTTCTTTTGAGTGTTCAAGTTTTTATATAAAAATTACCCACAGAAATTCCATTTGTTCAACTGAAACAAAATACATATGTGTACAAATGTTCGCATATCTTGTAAAGCCCGGAGTGGTGTCAGGTTTTGGCACTAAGGGACTATCTGAATGTTTTATCACTTGGACAGGTCAAAATTTGCTGATAAACATTCCTTTGGGACAGAGAGTAAATGATTTACTGGACCCCAAAGCAAGTGGCTCAAGATGGGAAATCCATTTCCTCCAATCCACCAACAGGAGCAGCTTGGAGACCCTTTAGAGCTGATAGTCCCACTGTTTGTGTGTGTTGTGTGTGTCTGCGTGTGCGTGAATAAAATGTTTGGCACCCCCCACCGTTTTTCCTGCCTTTTTGGAGCCACCAAAACCTGTCTTCTACTCTTGTCAAAAATATGCAGATCCAACAAATCTTCAACCTTTAGGAAGGTGGACTTGGGTTTTTGTAAACAGCTTAATGTAATTCAGAGCTCAGCGTAGTACATAAGCACGGTAATTTATCTTGTTAATGATGTCATTATTAAAGCAGGTATAGCTCAATAAGATTGATTTTCACATGTAATTTACAGGCTGCCCTGAAAAGGAATTTATAAAGATAATATTAATGGCAGCACCATTGCTAGAAGAAGCGTGAAACAATTCAAGGTCATTACTTTGAAGGAAAACACTTGAGTTAAAAGATTTCATATATTTGTTCAAAAAGTTTGGATTTCTTGTTTTATAGATTATTGCATCCTTGAAAAACAGAAAAAAAATCGCTGTTGGTTTTTCTCTGATTATGAAAGCAATATATGGAAATTGCACACTGAAAAATACAGAAGAGCGCTGAGAAGAAACTAAGTCACCCAAATGATTTTCAGAGATATTCGTAGTTCAGATATGGCTGTGGATCACGCCATTTTCTTTTTCCCATTTACAGACTTTTTACTCGGAGGCAAATCTCAAAAGAGACTTTACTTCCTCAGATTTCTTTCCCCTTTAATGTTACCTAAAATGAGTGAATGAAGAAAGATTTTCCTATTCAGTAAACACAAATTTCATTCTTGCTTTGAAAGCCCTTTTTAGCTCGCCTTTAAAAAACAGTGCCTTTACGCCTTGGTGAACCAGCAGAATTGTCTTGTCTTTGTTAACTCACCATTAGGACACATGTTAGGAATACACCCTCTGGCATTTATTTATTTTGAAATTATTAATTAAGGTGGAAGTTCTTTTATAATACTAGTTTCCACGGACATACATTTTTGATAGAGTCAAATTATGCGTATAATATGACATCTTTCTTACGGTATTGGGGACGTTTTCCTTTATTATTTGACAACATAAATTTTTTTAAAGATTTTACTTATTTATTTGGGAGAGAGCCAGAGAGCATAGGCAGGGGAAGCGGGAGAGGGAGACACAGACTCCCCGCCGAGCAGGGAGCCCAACGTGGGGCTCGATCCCAGGACCTTGAGATCATGACCTGAGCCGAAGGCAGACGCTGAACTGACTGAGCCCCCCAGGTGCCCCTTGACGACATAACTTAATGAGTATATAGTATCAGTCCATTATGAAGGTGTACCAACGTTTATACTGCCAATCACCCACTATTGTATGTTTTAGGTCATTTCCCTTGTTTTGGAACATCCTTAGAAACAAAATTGCATTAAGCATTCTTAGAAACAAACCTTTGTGCACACGGAGGGACATTCCTTATGACACGTTTCTAGAAGTCATGTCAGAGAGTCAAAGAGTAGAAACATTTCAAGGCTTGCTATTTTACCAAATCATCTTCTAGAAAAGCCTCAAATTTTACTCCCATTGTTGTGTCTCTAAGGGGCCCATTTTCCAGCACCCTTTTCAAAACTGGGTTTTGAAAGACCTAATTTTTGCCAAACTGATAAGCAGTAAGTATCTCATTATTTTAAATAGTATTTTACTATTGAGAGCCAAAATTTTGCAAATGTTTATATGCAATTTGTATTTTTCTTTCTTTTTAAAAAATATTTTACTTATTTATTTGAGAGAGAGCACAGAGGAAGGAGCAGACTCCCTGCTTAGCAGAGAGCCCAATGTGGGACTTGATCCCAGGACCTGAGGTCAAGGCAGACACTTAATCGACTGAGCCACTGAGACACCCTTGTATTTTTATTTCTTAAAAAAAAAAAACTAACCTAAAGAAATTTCTTCCTTAACCTTCCTAGAATCTCAGGAAGTGCTTCTCCTATATAAATCCTAGTTAATTAATTGAATTTCCCAGCTTCCCCAAGGCCGCATGGGAGCTAGAAGGCGCTAGAGAACATCACCTGCCCATAACCCAACAAATCCACGGCTGAGCACCGTGCCAAGGGCTTTCCATGCTTTGCCTCATTTTACCCTCAAAACAACTCCATGAGATGGATGGTATCATTTTCCGGCTTGGCAGGTAAGGAAATTGGGCTAAATCACTCGTTCGGGCGTGTGGCTGGTGAGAGGGGGAGCCCCGATCTCTACGAAAGACTGGCCAGAGTCCACACCCAAACATGCAAGAGTCGCTTTTTCTCTGTTCCGAAAGCACCTGGAACCCACTCGGCCAGCTGGTCACTCGCTCCCCACCCCCACCCGGCAGGCCTCCGTGTGCACCGGGCACCCAGCCCTCCCCAGACTCTCTGCAATTCTCCTTTCGACTTTTGTCAACAGGCAGGATTGTCAAATACCCTTCAAGGCCCTGGAGGAAGGGCTGGCTTGCTCACCCTTCCTCCGCTAAAAATCCAAGCAAGTAAGAAATACAGCCCGAACCAGCGAAAAGGAGGGGATGAGGGTCCGAAATGCAGTAAGATTAACACGTTTAAAAGATTTCATTCAGTGAACTTTTTCCATAGTAAGATTTATTTTCTAGTTGCTTGGTGTCCATCGAAAGGCAATTTCTAGTCACCTGTGGCTTAACTTGGTTTTTGCAGATGACTCGACGGTTCCCTTCATTCATTCATGGGCTGGTCGCACCGTTTTGCTAAGTGGGTGGAGGAGGGCTAATGAGAGGGTTAGGTGTCTCCCCCTGGGTTCACAGAATGGGGACGGCTGGGAAAGCCACACCTTCTGGGTCTCCTCTGCCTGGATGACGTAAAATTCCGCCGTGGCCATCTCAGGCATCCCCAAACCACAGGAAGATCCAGAGCCTACATGATGAGGGCTTGAGCTCATCCTGAATGGAAGGTTCCAGGAAACTGCAATTAGCACCAAATAAATGAGGGGCAATTGGTTATGGGAGGAGACACGATACCAGTGTTGGCCCCTAGAACTTCCTCCCGCGATGGCGACGTTCTCCATCAGTGCAATCCAATATGGTGGCCACTCGCCGCCGGTGGCTACTGAGCCCTGGCAATGGGGCCAGAGCAGTGGAGCAACTGAATTTTTCATTTCATTGAAGTTGTGTTTAGAGAGCCCCATGCAGCCGTCATCATTGTGGTGCCACGGCTCCATGCAAATACCCGTGCTCGATATAGAAGAAGAAGAAAGTCCGAAAATTAACTTGAGGATTTGCTGTCCCGATGTAGATGCTTTTCAAGTACTGTCCCTATGAAAATGTCCCTTTAAATTCCCTTCCAGCGGCGCCGAAAGATCAAAAGGTTTTATTTAGAGCGACTGCTGTGGAAAGTGCTCCTTTGGACTTTATAAACACTGGTTTCCCCAAGTCAGGCTCATTATTGCTTAAGGAGTTTAAACCCGTTGAGAGAGAGCAAACAAAACAAAACAAAGCTCTAAGTGTTTCTAAAAGTGTTCGCCAGCTTCAGTTCAGACAGACAATTGAAATATCCAAGTGACAAGGATGACATCTGAAGCTGAATATCTATGGCGTGAAATTCTTGTTTTGCGTGAATCTTTCTGATTTTCATTACGGACGTGGCTTTTTCGTGACCTTTTGAAATAAGCACGGTGCTTCAGAGAAGGAGCAAAGCCACATTTTTCTTTTCCTGGACCTGTCCTTCTGGGTCTGGGTGAGCAAGTTAGTAAGAAACCGAAAGCCAAAGTGAGTGGGGCTCAGGCTCCAGACTTCAGCCTAAGACTGTGTTCATTTCAGACATGTCTTTGTGGGGTGGGCGGACATAGTGGGAGCGGGAGGTGGAACAAAGGGGTCCAGTGATGGTCCAGAAGGAAAGCTGAATAAACAATGTCATGTATCCGCCCAGGGAGGCTCCCTGCCTGTGGGTCAATGGCAGCTAGGACTAGACAAATTTACGAGACTCCTCATTGGGAAGAGCTGTGAAGGAACTTCCCTGCTCTGGGACTTTCCTTTCTTCCCACCCTGGGACCAGGCACGCCAAAGCCTGATTGCCACATGGCAGGTGCCTTTGGTCAAACTATTGTTTAGTAATGACCTTGAGGTGTTTTTTGTTTTTGTTTTTTTCCTTCAGAGCTCTCTGTAATTCCCTGAACCCAAAGGATGACAGAGGTAGGTTGGAGGTCCTTCAGTTGACTGTTAGAACAAAGAGATTTGGGGCTGGAGACCCACGTCCCCAGAACCCCCCTCAAGCAACTCCTGGGGAAACCCTCCAAATGCCAATCATTCTGGTTCTCCCCAGCTGCCCCACCACCTCTCACTTGATCCTGGATTTCCCTTCTCCCTCTCCTTCCCCTTTTATCACTCTGTCCGATTTTTGCCTAAGGGCTCCAAAATATGCCCCCAGTTCAGCCACTGCCCCTCTCGACCGCCCCCAAACACCCCTCCCCACTTACCCAGATGACAACAGCAGCCTTCTTGCGGTCTCCCCTTCCACTCCTGCTCCCCTGAGATCCATTCACCACACAAGAGCCAACATGATCGTTGTAAAAACACAAATCTGATTATGCCATCGCCCTGAACCAACTGCTCCTGAATTCCCTGAATGTATGTCTTTCAAACTGTATTGACTCTGATTCCCCTAAGACATTTCACATCCATGACCCAGACACACACCTGTGACTGTGTCACCAGACACCTAGAGTCATCCCTACCGCACGCAATGTGCTCTGGTGTTTTCTCCACATCCCCTCCTATCCTATCCATTCTGTTTGTTCTGTTTCATTGTATGTGTGGGTTTTTTTTTTTTTTTTTAAGATTTTATTTATTTGACATAAAGAGAAAGAGCACAAGCAGGGGGAGAAGCAGAGGGAGAAGCAGGCTTCCCACTGAGCAGGGAGCCCAAGACGGAGCTCAATCCCAGGACCCCGGGATCATGACCTGAGCCAAAAGCAGACACTTGACTGTACCACCCAGACGCCCCTATTTCGTTGATTCTTAATTGTAAGCATGACCCATTAAACTGATTCTGTAACCTACACAAGGGTCTTAGTTATGCTAGAATAAACTCTATACTCCCTTCGCAGGCCAATAAGGCCCTCTGTGATCTGACCCCTGTCACCTTCCAGACCTCATTGCTCCTGTCTTCCCCATGCCCACTGTGCTCCTTATCCTTCCTCCAGTGGGGTAAGCTTGTCCTTACCTTTGCTGTTCCCTCTGCTGGGAACCCTGCCCCCCTAGACTTCCAGACCCCACTCTTAGCTCACATCAGGCCTCCCCTGCTCTGACCATCCTCCCTAAAGAAGCTACTCTCATCCCCTTCTGTCCCATCACTTGGCTTGATTTTGTACTTACCATGTGTCATGATTTGAACTGTCTTTGAATTTGTGTTCTTTTTTTGTGATTGTTCCCCTGCCTGCCCCCGGGGAATAAACTTGCAGCTCAGCCCAGTGTCCTTTGTCTCCTGTATCGATGGCTCTCACACTTTACCAAGCATCAGAATCCCCTGGGGGGCTTGTGAGCACTCAGGTCACAGGACCCACCCCAGACTTTCCCCTCTGGTCGGTCTGAGATGGAGTCAGGGAATCTGCATTTTCAACACGTTCCCAGGTGACACTGATGTCACTGGTGTCACTGGACCACGTGTCAAAACAGCAATGCCCCCCTCCCCCACAGTACGTGCCCAACAGCTACCCACGTCAAGGGGGAGAGAGGGAACTCTATTTCTCGCTGTGTGGCATTTGATGTTTGAATGTGAGCCATATCCCCAGAGCTATTACCATGAACTTGCCCAATACCCAGACCTCAGTTCTTTGTCTATAAATAAGATATTTGAACTAGCTGGTCTCTTAGGTGGCTGTCACTTCCAAAAATGGCTTTTTTTTTTTTTTTTTGGATTTGGTTATAAAACATTACGCATTTGTTTTTCCAGCCCCTTAGACCAATTAATGCACTGCCCAAAGCAGTACATTAATTTCTTCCAATCAGTCCTGATAGTTGCCTCAAAAGCTTTGTGCTGAAGAATTATACACAAATGTTCATAATAATTTTTTTTGTTCATAATTACCAAAAAAAATGAGAACAACCCAAATGTTTATCAACAGTCCTGGGGTGGGCGGGGAGTTGACTGCGCAGAGTCCAAGGGAACATGTCGGGGAGGCTGTGACGTTTTGTGTCTTGGTTGTGGCGGTGACCACCTACTTGTATCTACCTTTGTTAGAACTCATTCCACGGTCCCTGTCAAACGGATGCATTTTATTATATGTAAATTATACCTCAATGAAGATGCTTTACGTTGTAAAAACTATCGAGGCATGAAATTTAAATCCTGAACCCACAACAAAATTACCCCTCCCCAATTACGATTATTTGTTAACTCCGGGACGAAACAGATGTCCGCCTGTGTACAATGGAGAATTTACTTGGGGAACTTTTCTCATAGGGAAGAACACCGTGACAGCGTAGACGCCAACTTCCGAGAGCTCGTTTCCTTGCTAAAACTTCTTCCCGAAGGCCAAATCCACCAGAGAAGTGACCCTCAGAAAACCCAGTCCCTCAGTTCTTCAGCAAGAAGAAATGCTTCTGAACACGCACACGGCTTGGTGGAAAGTGGGTCCTGGGTTTATGGGCAGGGCCCGCTGCTCCTAGAGTGGTCTATGCATCCATCCCCCTGTTGAATTTCCTGTGGTTGTTCTCCATTGCCTCACTCTCCTTTGAAGATGAAAAAGAGCAAGGAGGTCGGAAAAGCCAGGTGAAGTAGGCGAGGAGGGGTGGCTTGCCTTCTAAGGCCTAGAGAAAGTAGAATCCAGGAGAGATGACTTTCCACTTCCCGCGTGTCTTCCTGGGGCCCTGGAGGCAGACCGGGCGGGTGGGGGTGGGGGGCATGGCTCTGGATCTCCGGGTAGCTATTTATAGGAGAGGTTGGCAGAGGCTTTGTTGGTGGAGGGGATGGAAATGAACTTGGAATAGCTAGAGACAGTGCTGGCTGGCCTGGGTTTGGAAGTCACTGAGGTCAACAGATTTCTGGTGTCAGCCCAGAGAAGGACTTTCCACTGGGCAGTGTGTGCTCTGCACTGGGCCACTTCACACAAGGTGACACTCTATGTTTGGCAGGGCGGAGGCTGACTTCTCCAGAGCGGCCTGGGCAAAGCCCCAGGAAGGCCGGGCTGTGGCTCAGGACACAGCTGTTCCATCCCCAGCCCAGGAAGAGAGCAAACCAGAGGTGACTTCTTCTGGGCCCCAAGCAACCCCCCTGCCCTCTTCTGGGGTAGCTCCCTCTGGTGCTCTATAAGGAGACCCAGAGGATGGAGGTTTGTGTGTTTTAAGAAGCATCACCAACTGCAAATGCTAGAGCAGACATCTCTAAGCCAGGGTGGTGTTATGATTAATTAGAGACGGCTTACCCTGGTAATTTGAAAAA
The DNA here is from genome assembly GCA_028534135.1 of Potos flavus. NCBI lineage: Eukaryota > Metazoa > Chordata > Mammalia > Carnivora > Procyonidae > Potos > Potos flavus. The sequence goes on along the minus strand of CM052889.1, from coordinate 76,212,074 downwards.
TTTACACACTAAAATAATCACATTAAAGAAATTCCAGCTAACAATATCTTAAATGACATAAATATTTATTTCTCCTCCATAGAATAGAAATATGCAGTTAGGTAGTCAAGGATGGCTAAGGTACCCCTTGATGTCAAGACCCATGATGTCAGGATGTTGTTTCTCTGCCATTCTCTGCACTGGGATTCTTCCTTAAGATTCCAAAATGATTGCTTAAGCTCCAGCCATCAAATCATTATTCCAGCCAGCAAGAAGGGAAGGACAAATATCAGAGTGCCATGTCCCTTTAAAGATATTTCCTGAAAACTACATATAATTCTTCTACATGAATCTCATTGGCTAGTTAATCCCTTGGCCACACCTAGGTGCAAGAGAGGCTGGGAGATGTAAGTCTTCAATGACCATACAGGCTGCTAAAAATTAGGGGGACTCATCCCAGTGGAAGTGATACTATGTGACTTCTGGAGCAAGGTCATGCAAGGAGACAGCTTCCACTTGGTTCTTTTCAGGTGCTTGCTCTTGGAAACCAGCCGCCATGCCATAAGGAATCACAAGCAGCCACCTGGAGAAGCCACGTATCAGTGACGGTCCCCGCTGAGGTTCCAGCCAATAAGCAGCAGCATCAATTCATAGACGTGTGAGTGAGTGAGACTTCAGGTTATTTCAGACCTGAGCCAGCAAGTCACCTCCAACCTGGGGCCCCAGACACCGCACAGCAGAAATAGGCTCTCCTCCCGTTAATTCCTGGAACTGCTAACGCTGGGAGGCTTCATTGTGCAGCAAACCAGTGCAGAAGGCTGCAGAGTTTGGACACTCTTCTGTAAGTGGCAGAGGAAGCCCTGAAGAGTTTTAAGTAGGGGAATAAAGCAGAGAAGGAGGTCCCTACAGTGCCTCCCCCAACATCTGCCTGCCTCTGGCTCTTCCTCCTCCCCCCCCCCCCCAGGGGAGGAGCTGCTCATCTCATTACAAGCCTTGACCCAGCTAACATGACGTTCTATGTTAATGCCTCCTCTGATATCATGTCTTATGTGCACGGTGCACCCCTGGGGCATTCATGGACAGAAGAGATGTCTTACAGGGTACGGTTTACCCATTCTTGTTTATAATTCCATTTAACAGCACAAAAGTCTTCCCGTCTTATCAGATGTCATGGCCATGGTGTGTTTTGGATGCACGTCTCTGGCATAAAGAATGCACCTACTGATCTATTGGAGGGCTGTGGAGGAAGGGGACACGCCTAGAGGTGGGGGGCTCAATTAAGAGGCTACTTCTATGGGGGCGCCTGGGTGGCTCAGTCGGTTGAGCATCTGCCTTTGGCTCACGTCATCATCCGGGGTCCTGGAATCGAGTCCTGCTTTGGGCTCCCTGCTCAGCAGGGAGCTTGCTTCTCCTTCTCCCACTCCTGCTTGTGCTCTCTCTCTCTCTCTCTCTGTCAAATAAATAAAATCTTCAAGAAAAAAAAAAAAAGAGGCTACTGCCACTCGTAGCTGAGAGATTAAGCATTACCAAACGTGGGCAGGGTTAGAAAGGGGAGAGAGGAGTTTTGGAAAATACTTACAAGGTAAAACTGGCAGAGCTTGGATGTCATATGGATCGGGGGCGGAGTGAGGAGTTTTGGATAATTCTGACATTGCTGGCTGGGCAGTAATGCCAGAAACCATAGTTTGGCAAGATGGGTGAGCTTGTTTGGGACTATGTCAAGGTAGGACCAGCCAGCCAGCTGGAGATAACTAGTAGGCGTGAGTGAGTACGAGTTTGGAGGGGGGGGATTTTTCCTCTGGGGACAGAGGGGTTCAGGTGTCAATATGCTGACCAAAAGCCTACCAGTCATTATGTGATGGGGTGCATCAAAGGTTTGGAGAACGTAAGGGCCTCTGTCTCAGGGCTCAGCTCATCCCGAGGCTGTGGGCTGAACTGGGAAGGTCCGGAGGTGGGGCTGGGATGGACAAAACAGGCTGCACTCGGTTGACAATGGCGGGCTGATTGCAAAACTGACCCTGATTCTGCACCTCTCCCTACCCCCGCCCTCGGCAAAGTGACTTCGCAGCCTCTCCCCTCAAGACATGGAGTCCGTTTCTGCCCAACCCCCTTGATTTGAGCTCTGCGACGTGACTCGTTTTGACCAATGGGATGTGGTAGGAGCGAGGTTATTCGCCCACTGGAGGAGGAGAGACCATACGGAACCGAGCTGAGTCATCCCAGCTGAGGCCAAGTTCAACCAGCCAGCCCCCAGCTGACTCACCGGCTGTCTGTGGATGCACAGAGGTCAGCTAAGCCCGGCCCAGATCAGCAGAACTCCCCAGCTGAGCAACAGACTCATGAGTAAAATAGTAAGTGGCTGTGGTCTCAAACCCTTATGTTTGGAAGGGCTTGTTATGCAGCATGTGTAACTGATACACTGACCCTGGGAAATAAGTAAGGGGAGGTCTGGGTCATATAGCTCGTTTACATGGAAACGTTATACACAAATCGAATAAGCTAGGTATAAACCAAGGAGGGAATCATCCTGTCCTCACTCCTAGAACTTTGGGGATATCATCTGTTCCTGTGGGCCAATCCCCCTGGGGGACCTCAAAAGTCAAAGGACAGCTTCACAACATGGTTAGTAGACTAGATAATTCTTTGTGGTAGGGGGCTATCCCATGCATTGGCGGAGATGCTAGTAACATGCCTCTCACCCCAGATAGGACAACAGCATGTCTCTGGGCATGGACAAATGTCCCCTGGGGAGTAAAATATCACCCCCCAGAGGTAAACCAGTGGGCTATAGGATTCCAGAAAAAGTGTGAGACTAGCCTTCATAGAACAAACTGGAAGACCAGGGCTCTAAAAGAGAATGCCTGTACGGCGGCTACAAGAGTGCATTCATTCAGTCTCTCATTCTTGCCTTCATAAGCAATGGCTGCATGTCTACTACACGCTGGTCACCATCCTAGGTGCTGGAGGTCCCAGGCCCTGTCCCAAAGAACTCATAATCTAGTGGCACACAGACAAGTAGACTAGTACGAGCCCTGGGACATCAGAGAAGAGGCATTCAAGATGAGCGCAGATTGAGATTAATATGCAGATGAGTGGGAAGCATTCAGGGGCAACTTCCTGGAGGAGGTGGCTTCTTGGCTGAACTTTAAGAGCTGAGTCAGACTTCTTCAGGATGAAAAGGGAGTGTTTGGGGCATATGGGGAGGCAGAATACATGACAGGTTCTGCAGATAATTGGATATAACTGGTGTGGGGGCGCTGAAGGGAGCAGACTGAGCTGGCATCTTAAGGGAAACACGACCCATTCTCCTGGGCAGTTGTGATTATCCAACTGCTCCCAGCCACACATCACTTCCCACAAATCTGCCGTGAGACAGAAAGCAGACACAGGCATCCAAGTCTCTGCCACAGAGCTGGAGCCAGGTCCTGGGGAGGGCTTTACCCAGCCAGCAGGGTTCAGACAGAGGACTGAGGGGAAAACAAGGCTTCACTGTGGGTCCGGCCGCGTGGGAAGGCCCAGCCCAGCCGCTCCTAAGGGCTGGCACACAGCTGCATCCGAGAAGACGTGAAAAGCAACATTGTGGACAGGCTGGGCAGGAGGGGGGCTCTGAGCGCCTCACATTCCTGCCTTCGTACTCCCTTGATCCAAAAAAACCTTTGTGCTGAGAGACAAAATCCAACAGCCTTCCACCCAGCCTCTATCTCAAGGCAGGTAAACGGAAATACCCTTCATTCGGCAAATATTGACCAAGGGCTTGCATGCACAAGGCTCTCCATGAGGTGTGGCGGAGAATAGAGTCTCCAGGTTTATCGGGAAGCAGGCTGGTAGTGCAGGCCATTCAACAGAAACTTCCAGAAAACATTCATTGTGTACCTGCGATGTGCCAGGCCCTGTTTTAGGGATATGATGTTGAACAAGACAGAGACGTTTCCTGGCATCATTGTGCTTAAGTTCCAGCAAGGGGACAGAGGTTAAACCAGTAAATCAAGAAACAAGACCATATTAGAGGGTGCTAGACACTTCTCGGGAGATAGTGAAATGGGACCATGAGATAGAAGGGATTCCAGCCAGGTGGGGTGGCCGGAGACAGCCTCTCCGGGTGACAGGTGGGCTGGGGCCAAGGGGATTTATTCATTCATTCACCCTCTGTTTATGGAGCCCTGCCCAGGCGCCAGGCACTGGAACATATCAATGAACGAAATCGATAAAGATCTCTGTCTCGTGGAGCCTATATCCTGGGAGTGAGGGGAGCTGAGCAAATAGCAATTAACTAACAAATAAAACATATTAAATGTTGGAAGGTGATTAAATGCAATGGGGACGAGAAAACGTGAGGCACGAGGAATGGGTGCCATAGCTGAGGCTCGGGGGGCGGAAGAAGACAGCGCAGAGGGTGGTTGGAGTGAGCTCCGCTGGGTGACATCGGAGCAAAGAGGCCAGAGAAGGAGCCACGTGGGAGTCTGGGGAAGGGTGTCCCAGGCAAGCCCGGGGAAATCACAGGAACCGCGAGAGATAATAACAAATCGTTGCTTTCAGCCACTAAGCTTGGGGATGCTTGTCACGCAGCAGGAGGGGACAGGAGAGCCAAGCTCAGCTCAGCAGCTGGCCCACAATCTTCCTCCCACCAGCTCCCTCCACTGAGCTGGGCCACGTGGGCTCCACATAAGCAACTCCCTAATATTCTCAGGTTCCGGCTTCCTTGACTCCTTTTACTTCCCTTCGGATCTGCTGCAGCAATTCCTCCCCAAGCCCACAGTCCCGGCCATGTCAGTATCCAGACCTGCCCCGCCTCTGAAATCACAGAGCCCAGCATCCCCCAGGTGACCAGAGCCTTCGGCCTCCTGTTCCCCTCATGGCTTCAGTTCCTTCCTTTGTGGGCCTTTCATCCACCTACTCACAGACCCTCAGAGCCCCAGAGACCCTTCTGCTCTTGATGGCACTTTGTAAGCCTCTTGGTCTCCCTCCTCTTGCATCGACCCCAGCCCTTCCTCAAAGTGAGCCTTCCTCATTTTCCCCCCTCGTTTGCTGCAGGAACGTCCCTCTCATGGCTCTGAGCATGCGCTTCCTGAGCATGCATGTGGCTCTCTGAGGATGTCCAAGCACCTGCGCTTCTCTACGGTCCCTTGTAAGGGGCCCCTCTTCCCTTCTCTACAGGGCTCTGGTTACTCTGAAGACATGCAGCTCCCCAGTGGGTCACTGTTCTCACATCTGCACAAGCTTGCCTAGTTCCCTTCCCCCACTTTGTCTTGGGGCACATGTCTGCCTCTCATCGAATATCGCCTATTTGGGGAAGCCTTCTCTGCTATAACCTAGCAGCATTAGAGTCCCCTAATCAGGGTTGTCAATGCGTCTGCATTATAGTATTGCTCATATTGATTTGTCCCTGCTCTTTACTTGTGGGTCTCCCCTGTTAGGCGGATTGTGAGCATCCTGAGGCCAAAGCTCTTGCGCTAGCCATCCAGAGCCTGATGCAGCATCCAGCATAGGGTAAAGATTTCACTGAATGAAAGGTCAGCAAACCACAGCCCACGGGCCAAACCCAGGCTGACCCCTGTCCTGTATGGCGCATGATGCATTTTACACATGAACATATGCAATCAATTTGAGGACAGAGAACACTAATTTCAGTTCAGCAAAGTGTTATCCCTCCCCTCCACCCAGAAGAATTCCATTCTTCTCATCAGTAGACTGGTATTCTAGAACGTTGCACTCAATTATTATATTTTGAATTCTATCAATAAAAATTGTGTTCTATCTCTTATTATGTGAGAACCTACACAATATCCTCAGTTTTGCCCTTGGCCCCCAAAGTTTAGAGCATCAATAAGCTGTCTCTTTACCGGCCAAGTCTGCCCATTGTGTTGAGGCCTTAATTTTTCAATGCTGCGTTGATATCTTTGAGTCTCACAGAGCCCCAAAGGCCTGACTGTAAGCTCCTTTCCCTCTCCAGACCTACTCCCCACACAGTGGGAAAGCCCTCACCCAATCTAATGGGTGTCCCTGCCAGCCTCTGAGAGCATTCGAACAAGCCACTACCTCCTCCTGTGGGACCCCGTTACTCAAAGTCTGGCTCCCGTAGCCCCTGCTGGCTCACTCTGCTGTGGGGGTACGACCCCCTGTGGGGCCCCGAGTGACTGGCGTGTGCTGTCCCCCTCCCCCAGGCTGTGAGTGCGCCAACCTCTTCAGTCCAGGAACAGGCTCGGTGCGGTGTGCTTGGTCGTCTCCTACTATTCAGAGCCGGAGGTCCCACCTTCACCCCCGGGCTGGGGAAGAGGTGATCAGAACTCTGACCTCTGGTCTAATGAATGGACGAGTCTGCATCGTTCTGGAACCTGCCTGGTTTCTCTGTGCCCCCCCGCCTTCAGTCCCCAGGCCTCTCGTCCTCCGTGGCTCTGAAGCCCTGTTCCAGACCCTGCGGCCCCCTCCCCTCTGCCCTTAACACCATGGCACCACCTCTCCTGTGTGCCCCTCTGTCTGGAAGAGTAAACCACCACATCCTGCCAGCATGCTTCTAGAATCTTCTGGAAAGCTCAGCCCCTCCCTTGCCCAGACCCCTCGATCCAAGAAACAGAAGCGACTTTCTGAGAGTTTTGAGGTTGGAAGTATGCGACGGCTGGTCTGTCCAAACGCGGCATCAATAACCTTCATGGGCTTATGAAAAGCCCAGTATGTGGAGGTGGGTTGGGGGTGCGTTTCTAGGGCAAGGCTGCCAGCTTCCTTCTTATTGGAAGCCTGATGCGTTTACGTGACACCTGAGAAAACAAAGTAGGAACTGTGCCTGCGGCGTGTTGATAAAGTGATCCGAAGGGGGAAAAAAATCCGTGAATGTGCCTCAATCCTGGGGACAGAACATTGGACCCTTTGTGTTTCTTTACAGCCCGGAGCCAACTCAAAAGCAACAAACAGAAACCTCTCTCCACCTTCGCTCAGCCCGAGAAAACCCAGTCAGCCACCGTGTTTATCCTGGAGCAAACGCTGAAGGGACTGTTGTCTGAAAGTTTGGAAATGTGGGCACTTATCAAACATCTTCCGCCGTCCCCCTGGCTCTGCAGGCCAGAGAGGAGCAAGGCGCGTTGTGCGTGTGGGTGGATAAAGCAATTTGAAAACTCCTGAATATTCCCGAATCACGGGCACCGAACGCTGGACACTTTGGTCCGTGCGTGGATGGGCGGGTGCATGGATGGGTGGAGGAGATGCAGGATGAGGCGGGGAGAGACGTCTCTACTCTTGTGCTCCAACACGGCTCCCAAAGAAAGAGCAAGAGCCTTCTTGCTCCCATGTGGCAAATATCCATGAGAGTCGACGAGATGGCCCTTTAAGGTTCTCGTGGACCGAGGCCAGAGCAGATGCTGGCTGAAGGTGGCACAGACATTGTCGGCTGGGGCTAGAAAGGAAAGGGGTGAGGGCCGAGTAGGGAGCGTGGGCTGGGTCCTGTGAGGAGAGAGGTACCAAGGACCAGGCGGTAAACTGTTCGACGTCCATGGATTCTTCCCCTCCGAGAATGCACATCCCTTTGCAATGTGACCTGGTCGTTCCTCCATTCCAGAGGCAGAGTCTACTTCTCCATCCCTTTGAATCTGGACTTGGTTTGATTGGGCAGAAATGACATCATTTTGGGGCCTCGGCCTTAACAGTCTTTGCAGTTTCCTGTCCTCTTGGAAAGCCAGCCGCGACTGCCAGGCTGAGAAGCCGAGCTCTCTCCGCTGGACTGGAAGACGGGAGGCCATCTCGCACCTCACAGCCCAGCTGAATGCACACAAGTCATCCCCAGTGAAACCTGCAGAAGAACCTCTGAGCCAACCCCCAAAAGCATGATGAGTTTATTATTTTAGGTTTGGGGATTGGTCTATGACCTATCAGGTAGAGATAACTGATACAGATAGACAATCAGAGAATGAATGACACATATCAGAGCAGTGCCGTCCGATAGGTCAATAAGGTGAGCCACGTTTGTAATTCTGAGTTTTCTAGGAGTCACGTTAAAAAAGGTAAAAAGAAAGGGGTGAAATTCATCTCAATCATATATTTCATCTGGCTCGATATATCCAAAATATTTCTAATTTCAATATATGATCAAAAGAGAAAATATTATCAGGTATTTTACATTCTTTCTTTTGTACTAAGTCTATGAAATCCATAGATTGACAAGTACAGCACGTCTCAGTTCCAACTGAATGCATTCAGAGCATTTGGTCGTCCCATGTGGCGAGTGGCCACCATATTGGAAACCAGCTTCCAGTCCAGGTGACTAGTACGGATGCTGGGGTCAGCATGACAAGGATGACAGGTGGGGGGTTCTGAGAGGCTCAGACAGGGACTGATAGGATCTGCACCGGTGTCCACTGGAATAGACAGAAGGGGATGGGCTCTAGGGATATTCCAGAGGTGGAAGTCAACACCTGTGGTGGGTTGAGTGGTGGCCCCCCAAAAGGTATATCTACTGAGAAGCCAGAAATGTGACCTCATTTGGAAAAAGTATCTTCACAGACGTGATTAAGTCAAGACGCAAAGAGACGCAATGATCCCGGATTATTGGAATGGGACCTAAATCCATTACCACGTGTACTTGTAAGAAGAGGGGGGCACACAGAAGGGACGGCAGTGTGAAGACGAGGGCGGAGGGGGGAATGATGTGGCCACGAGCCAACGCACACCCAGATCCGCGAGCAGCTGGAGAAGGCAACAAAGGATTTTTCCCTTGGAGCCCTCGTAGGGGCACGGCGCTTTGGACACCCTGACTTTGGATTTCTGGCCTCCAGAGCTGAGAGAGAGCGCATTCCAGTCATTCCAAGCCATGGGCTCTGTGGTGACCTGTCGCAGCAGTCCCCGGGGAACTCACAGCCTGGCCGCCCAGGTGTGGGTGCTTGGCAGGTGCTCGGACCCCGGAGTGAACGAATGTGTGGCAGGCAACGTCAGGAGCTCGGAGGGGAGCCGCGGGGGCGGGGGGGGGGGCAGGGCAACTCGGAGGGAGGGCGAAGATGCCGTTTGGCCATGGAAATAAACACAGCTAACGTGTAGTGGACACACAGGGCGCCAGGCCCTACCGCAAATGCTTTTCTTTCTTCTTTGCTCCTCTCATCCCCTCCACAGCCCTAGGAGGCAGGCGCTACTCCAATCTCCACTATACAGAGGAGGACACTGAGGCACAGAAAGTGGACGTCATGCGAGATCGCACAGCCAGCATACGGAAGAGCCTGGATTGGAACCCGGCTCTCTGGCCATTGAAACGTCTCTTCCAAACATGTGAGGTCCCCGTGGAGACAAGCAGGGGGGACAGGCCATGAGCAGCCACGGAGAGGGAGGAAGGGGCTGAGTCAGAGGCAAGCAGATCCCGGTCCTCCTTTGGGCTGCCTGCAGTAAAGGACAATTTTATTGACATTCACATTGAAATCTTTTCAGGGGATTAACTGTCCATCACTTTTCCTGCATCCACCTGCTCAGAAGTCCTGGCTCAGTGACCGGAAGCACCACAGGCCAGTGGGAGCCTCCCCAGCCGCCGGCTGAGCATCGCTCTGGTCAGCTCCCAAACGGTAGGCAAAGCTGCATTTCCCATTTCCAAAATGCAGCCTGCTCCCCGGCTTGGTTCCCTCCAGGAAATCCTGTTTGTGCTATTTCAGGAAAATTGATGGCTTTCTTTTCTCTGGGCCTTCCAGAAGCCCGACAGATGGTCCCAGATTTGCACACTGTGTTTCCAGGGTGGTGCTCAAGACACTGTCTCGATGATTCTTTCTACTGTGTCAGGCATTTCAACCAAATGTGTTGCTTTGACAAATATTTATTGAAAGGCTGCTGTATGCAGAACACCCTGCTAGATGTTGGGAGATGGGTCCAAATGTATTTATCGAGCACGTATTATGCTCTGGGGCACGTGGGAGCCACAGCAAGATTGAAGCGTAGGTCCTGGCCATTCACAGAGGGCTCGGGCCTCCCAAAAGAAGCACATTTATGAGCAGCCCTGTCTTTGTTAAGGCCTCGGAACATTTTTATACAAGCAAGATATTGGATAGAAATACCCACGGAAGCTTTAAAAGGGAGATAAAGGCATGAAAGGACAAGAAGAAAGTGAAACATAACAAAAGCATTACATGGCAATTAACCCATAGGCCCTGAGTGGACTTGGCCATGACGGCCACAATAAAGTCTTAGGCAGAAAGACAGATGGCTCTGGATCCCACAGACCAGATCCCACAGGTGAGTCCCAGCTCCTCCTGCCCAGGTGTCCGGGTAACTTCACATACATAAATGTTATTTATGCCTCGGTTTTCCCATCTGCAAAATGGGGTACTAATGGCATCGGCCTCATAGGGTTGGGTGAGGCCGGATGTAATGATGCATGTGTCCCTGGCACACGGTGTTAGACTCGGACAGGCCAAGAGTGTTCTGAAAGGCAGCCTCTTTCTAGTAACTTCTGTCTGGGATCCGGCTTCCTCAGGAAGGTCAGACTTCCCAAGCAGAGCCATACTGTAGCTTAAGGAAAAAGGTTCCTAGATGCACGGAGCAGACCATAGCCTTCGTTGGATCTCAAAGTCAACAAGTGTCCTACCTCATGTCAAGCCAACATTTTGGACGCGTTTAGGCGGGAGCGATAAGAAAGCAAGGCCATGCCTGCTGTCCACTTGATCCCACATGCCCGACCCGTCTCTCAAGGCTGACTTTCTCCCTACCTGCCTCACCGCCAGCCTGGTGCCAGGGGAATCCAGAAGGATCTTTGATCTCGAGGCTCTCCTGTAAGAAAACCCCAAAGAATTTTCTTTGATTTTCTTAGATTTATTTCTTAAGTGATTTTCCCCAAAACATTAAAAAAAATGTTTACGATGAAAATTGTCACGCATAGGGAAAGTAAAAATATATTTACTCCCCAAGTTAATGTTTTGTCCTCTCTCCCTCTGGCTAAACCATTTTAAAGTAAATTACAGATACCGTGGGCATTTCAACTCTCAATATTTTGGCATAGATCTCCAGGAAGAAATAAGGACATTCTCCCATAGATCTGCAATTTCTTTCTCATACATAACTGAGTAAGTAATAATGCATTAATATCATCTATCTTCCAGCCCATACCCAAATTTCCCCAATCTCCCATACATTATTTTTCCAAAGGATTCTTAAATTGGGCCTATATAGGCGGACATTGCAAATATGGTTTATCTACTATTGAGGTTGATTCTGGATCTGAATGTGGCCTGGGTAACAAAGAACCATCCACAAGGGCTGACTTCACAAAATAGTGACAGGCCACACCACACCATGGTCCCTGGAGTCTGGGAGAGAGAAAGGGAGTTATTCCCTTTTTAGTTATAATTTTGCTTTCTGGGAAACCCGTATCTCCCAGAGGCCTTGGCCCAGCCCACTGACCACGAAACTAGACCCCTTGGTTTCTGTTTTACATGAGGAAGCTAGAGTGCACATGAAGTGGTACTTTTTCTGGGCCCCGTAAGAATCCAAACAGAATTCTTTGGTTATCGACTTTCTTTTCTGTGCCTGAGCTCCTCGGGTCGAACACAGCCATCCTCCGCCGCTCCAAAAGGTGGCTGCCCAGGCCCAGCTCAGTCCAAACCACATACTGAACACACACACGCATGCACACACATATGCACACATGCACATGCTTGTGCACACGCACGTATACATGCACGCACAAGCATGGGCACACACAAGCGTGTCACATATGCACACAGGCACGCACATATACACGTGTGTGCATACATGCACACATACACTCAAAATAGACGTGGGTGTGCACACATGTGTGCACATACATACACACGCTCGGGCACATGCAAACACTTGTGCACACACTGAACACGCAGGTCCTTCCCTTCAAGGACGAATGGAAACTCAGGCTCCCAGAATGAGCCTTCCCCACGTTCCCCCTCTTCCCCCAGCTCGACCCCCTCCAAGTATTCCCCCTAGCTTTTGATAAGCCCCCCGGCTCCCTCCCACCAGAATGAAGGTTGCAGCTGGCCAGCCTCTGCTTGTAAACAGGCTGAACGGGCATTCCCGGCCCAGCGGGTGAAGGAGAAGCCAAGCCTCAGAAACGGGAGGGACTTGCTCCTTTCATTGCCCCAGTGGGTTCCCCTGGGCTTCTGCTGCCTTCCCGGGCCCCCTGCCCCCGTCCGCCCTCGGAAAAACAAGAGAATGGTAAGCCCTAAGGTCCAACCAAAGTCCCGTAATAGGAGACCCACAGCGGCCAATGGCGAAGGGGAAAGAGGCAGGCCAGGCTGGGGAGGAGGGTTTGAGAGAGGCCCCCGACCAGGGCTACGCAGGATGAAGGCAAAGAAACTTGAGTCTACGTCTTTAACGGGAATTTGATTCAAAACAGTAAGGATCCTTTTATAAACAGGCCTGCAGCAAACGTTGCAAAGAGTAATTGAAGCGTGTGGCCTCACAGGCGAGCGGTGCCTTGGCTTTATGGGGTCTTAATAGCCCGCGTCAGCCAGAGGTATGCTGTTTAATCATTTCCGTCTTAGGGGGTGAATAACACACAGCAGCCCCGTGGGAAGGAGGGTGGATGGCAGACAGAGAATGTTCCAGTCCATTCCAGAAGCCAAACCACATGCAGCCTTCGGTTCCCAGCTCTCACAGGTTTGCCCGGAGGACGTGGGCAGCGTAGGGTGCAAAGCCCCACTCCTGCCGTCAGTAATGGGCTCTATGGAGCACATCCTCCCCCCGGGCTCGGCGCCTGCAGACCCAGAAGCAGAAGGAAAACTGCGCGTAGGCTCGCAGGGAACCCGCGGTTTGGTCGGGCGCAGAGAAGAAAGAGTTGGTTCTCATGACTCAGGGTGGTTTCCTTCTATGGTTCCCATAATCCCTGCGGGAGCAAACACTGAACCTCTGCTCCAAGGGGAAATGCAGAATCAGGCTTCTGCCAGCTTCTGGTCACAATATTTTCAGCAACCAATTGATCCATAGCCTTGTTTTATGTGTTTCTGTTTCAAGGGACTTATTTAGCGGCGCCTGGGTGGCTCAGTCGGTGAAGTGTCTGCCTTCAGCTCAGGTCATGAGCCCAGGATCCTGGGCTCAAGCCCTGCCTTGGGCTCCTTGCTCAGCAGGGAGCCTGCTTCTCCCTCTTCCCGCCTGTTTCTCCCTCTCTCCCTGCTCCTGCTCTCTCACTATCTCTCTCTCAAATAAATAAATAAAATAAATTTGAAAAAAAGACTTATTTGGTATCTATTATTGATTCATGAGCAATGAACTCACAGCCAACGGAGGGATGACTCACACCTGAACGAGGCTTATCTAACCCTATGTCCCTTATAAGGCCCGTCCCAGCCTTCCTGCGCTCGGGAACACGGGACGGCTTCGGCGCTCTGCCTGGGGCCATTTCAAACAGCAAAATCGCCAACAAAAAGCACGTGCGTGTGAAAACCGTGGTACAGGACCGACCACAAAAGGGACCCTCGTTTACAGCATGGGTTGGAACAAGAAGGCAGAGGGTTGCCCCTTTGAACCGAGCTGGGAGCGCGCCCATCGGGTGACGGCACAGATGTCCGCGAATGACCAAGAAAGGGCCAGGAGCATCGCAACGGAGGCCACGGATAAGGGTAAGTAGGTGAATTCACAAACACAGGACCAGAAGAAATGAGGCTTGGCCGTCCTTGCCTTAACTATTCCAGAAGACGCACACACAGAATCCTGCTCCTGCCCGCGCATGAGGGCTCGCAAGTGGGGGTCATGGGAAAAGACAAGCACAGAGAGGGCTGGGGCCCTTTCGAGAAGTGCAGCTCAGCCTACAGGAGTAAAGGGACTAGAAAACAAAGTCTTCGAAAGGTCGGTTTAGGTAAGCCACGCTCCCTGCTGTCTTGATGAAATCTGACCATGAGAACTGGTTTGAGCAGCAGACGGGCACAAGTCTGCTCCGCAAGATTCTCCACCCACCGAGCCTCCACTTCCTTGTCTCGTAAATGGGTATAAACGGTACCGCGTGAAGCGTTTGTTCGGATCAGCACGGTGCTTGCTAAATGGTAGTTGCTGCTATGATTAGTATTACCACAACCGCCGCCCAGGCTGCTGTGACTAGTGCTGTCATCGTTCGTTATTATAGCGATTACTACCATCATCGGCATTTACTACCCAGTCAGGCACCTGGCTTCTAATCCATGGCAATCTTGGCTGGAGGGAGCACATCCAGGTTTTGGGGAGTGGGAAGTTTATATGACTTCAGAGGACTTCTTTAAAAGGAAAAGAAAAATGCAAAATTGCAAATTAAACAAATTAGATCCAGGGTCTTGGAGGGGGCCTTCTGGGTGAGGACCCCCAAGTTTAAGCTCTGTTACCTCCAAAGTGAGCCCACTTGTTTGGATCCCATACCAGTACGTAAATTAAGTCCTCAGTCATGTATTTCTTTTTTAATTAATCAATTAAAATAATTAAAGGTGGCTTTTTATTTCCTACTCTGTGCCAACCATAGCAGTGATCAGGACAAAGACCCTCTCACAGGAGAGGGAGGCCTCTTCGGGGGTAGGTCGGGGAAAAAGGGAAGAAATATGCAAAGCAACAAATAGAAGGTCAGAGAGGAGAAGGAGGTGGAAGGGTCTCTCACTGGCAGAGAACTCAGGGCAGGTTCAGAGGTAAGACTTGTAGGATGAGGAAGAGCAAGCCCTGTAGAGTCCTCCAGGAAAAAAGACCAGACAAAGGGAAGAGGAAGTGAAGGGACAAGCACTATGCATTCAAGGAACAGCAAGGCGGGTGGCCTGGAGTGAGTGATGTGAGGTAAGCTTGAAGAGGTAGGCAGGGGCAGATCAGGGAGGACTTTGGAGACCCTAGAGAGAGAGTTTGGACTTGTCACCAAGAGCAAAGAGCATCCAGAGGGAGATTTTAAACAGGGGTCAATGCAATTTATGTTTCTGAAAGATTGTTCTGGCTACTGGGAGTGAAATGGATTATGGGGGAAAGGAGGCAAAGAGGAAGAGTAGTGAGGAGACCCTCAGTGGCCTTTGGGGTCAGCAGCTTGGGAGGCTGACCAGGGAGAGCTGGGAGGCAGGACTGGAGCAGTTTTAAGGGACATCTACCATCCCCCCACCCCCTGGCTGTCACCCTCTTTCAGCACCACAGCTGGCTCCTGAGCGTCTAGCTGGAGCAAAGCCTTGGGCTACTGCTTTGTTCTGCTGGGAACAAATAAAGAAAGAATGAAAACAATTGTGCCCACTGGCTTCAGGGGGCTTAGGGAGCTGGGCCTGGGGAGATCAAGGACACAGCAACCACAGCCAGCCAGCCCAGCGCTCTCTTCCCAGGTAGGGGCACTTAACTGCATGGCCCAATGATGCGTTCCTGGTGGTGGGCAGGCCACTGTCATAAGAATTCTAGTCCCACCTAACCAGAGGTGGCAAGAGAGAAGAGTGTTTCACTGTCATTTGACAAGGTGGCCTTGGGAGGGCCCAAGGTTGTGGAGTTAATGACAGCCAATTACCTTGTGTATAATATTCAGATTCCAGCTTCTTGAAAGCCCCTAGGGGCAGAAGAAACTCACAGACAGGAAGTCAAAAAAAGGCCTCTTCCACCCACGTCACTGGTCAGCCTCCTAGGAGCCCACCCATTAAATAAATATGGCCTCTGTAAGTCACTGGCTAAAATTCCCCCAAGGAAGGATTATCGCTGCGAACACATAAAAACAAGTTTCAGAGCTGCTAAAGTTTAAATGTTGCCTATATTCACCTCCCAATGTCTGTGCTTATTAACAAATGCCAGAAGAGCCCCTTAAAAACTGACCTAAATCACAAAAATATATAAAAGGCATTGCAACCATCAAATAGCAAAGCAATAATATTAATAGACACTGTCATGTGCAAATAATGATAAATCAGTCTTCCTTTCCATCACATTATTCCCTTTTTAATATTCATGTCTTATTGCATTGGCTTATTTGGCTTATCCAGACATTAAATAATGGATCCCTAATGAGCATCTTGTCCTGATATTTATTTATTTATTTATTTACTCCTAATTTTTAATGGGAATGCCTCCACGGCTTCATCTTTTCATAAGATGCTGGCTGTTAAGCTTAAGATAAATCATCTTTATCATATTATGAAAAATTTCTTCTGTTGCAAGTGTTGTTTCCCCTGGTAATTTATTTTCATTTTTAATATAAAAGGAGCATAAAGAGATATACAGTGAGAAATTACCAGCCCTTTATGGATGGACTTGAGTTAGTTTCCAATATCCTGCTATTAGGATAAGCTGCACCGTGCAGCCTTGTCTGATGTCACTTTGCTCCCGTGCACATATCTGTGGGGATAAATTCCTAGAAGGGATGTGTGCATTCATAATATCGACAAACATTAACACACTGCCCACCCCTTGGTGTGGCCAAAGCCCCTGACTTTCCCACCAGCATTGTATGAGAGTTCCTAGTGCCCTGTCTTGCCGACAGAATGTTCTCCAACTTCGGGTCTTTACCAACCTGATGGTGTGGATATGGTGTCACGGTCTAGTTTTAACTTGCATTTCTCTTACTGTGAGGGAAACGTGTGGGCCAAACAGCACTTCTCTGTGGATCCACACCCTTTGCCTTTTCCTGGTCTGCTAAACTTCTTCTCATGGATTTGTCTGAGACATTGACCAGAAGCAGGATATCTCCTTTGGTTTGCACACAGGGTCTTTCTTCAGCTACCATAGTGTCTTTGTGCATTCTTTCCTTCTGCTCTTCAGAGAGCTTCTTGAACTTATCCTTGATGAGTGATTTTAGGGAGGTGTAGCAGGAAATCCCTCCTACAAGTGAGGTAGACAGTTCCAGGATTGGCTAATTCAGTGATACAATGTCCCCAACCCAGTTCTTTCCTTCCTTTTCTGCCATCTTTAGGGGACAGATGGAGGATGAGGGCCCAGGCATTGCATGCCAACAAGGTCATATCCAATAGAAGATCAGAGCGGTTCTTCCAGGGGTCTCCTCTTGCTAGTGAGAGGACCATTCCCCACAAGCCCCCAGGAGAGGCCACCTCATGAGTCACTGGCCAGCAGGACATCCATGACCAGACCTAAGACTCTCTTTGGGGATGGGTCATGAGACACCTGTGGTTGGTTTAGATCAACCAAGATTCTCCCCCTGGGGCCAAGGAGGGGCCAGTGCCTGCCCTCCAGAAGGGCACAGGACTCCAAGGAAGACAAAGTAGTACAGGTTCTGTTTGCAAGGAAGAGGTGGAAAGTATGGCCCTTGGTCAGCCACCACCAGATTCCCCCACATTCCTGGACATCACTGACTCGATTTGTGCTGTTACCATTATTTTTTTGCTGTTGCCAATGCCTACATCCATTCTTCAGGTGTATTTTTAGCTTCCTCAGGACCTTTCTAGACACACCCAGCCCCTTTGCCATTTGTGCCTTCACCTCTGCCCGCTTCTTTTCACTGTGATCCAGGATTTTAACATCCAATCTTTGCCTCATTTTAGGATCACATTTCCTTGAATTATAATGTGAACCCAACATAGATGCTTTCTACAACTCACTTCTGTTTCCTGTAGTAAATCTTTTTCAAAAGTGCGTTTTTCCTCTTGGGGGCAAAGTTCCCCATCTTTCCAATGGCAGGATGGCTTCATACAACACTGGGGTTTATCTTCTGGTGCCTTCCTCTCATGAGGAGATGTCTGCTCAGGTCTGGGGGTTTGGTGGGCACTGGTTTTTTGGCCCCCCTCCAAGTCCACCTGGTTGCTATTAGAACCCTCATTTCAGATCTTTAAGCCCGAGCCTTGGCTGTTAAGACCCAACCTGGAGCCAAGTTCCCCGAGTCTGGCAGCTGTTCTCCTAGAGGGGCTCTGCGGGCCGATGAGGCACCTTCCACCTCTGCTGCCTGGTTGCCTGACAACCCAAAGGGAAATTTATTCATAGATAATTTGAAACAGTCAGAAGTCCTTCCAATGCCAGATTCAGTGCATAAACATCGACAAGCCCCCCAGGTAGTACCACCATCTCTATCCCTGTCTTCACTCTTCCTTCTTCAGCTTGACATTCCAGAAATCAGTGGCCACCACCCACCTACAGCTGCCTTGGGCCAGGCTCGCTGCTGGGAATTCAGGTGTCAGAGTGGGTAGGGAAGGAAAGTACTATTGGAGAGATGAGGTGTGAAATGTCCGTGGTCATCCCGGAACACAGCCTCTGCATGACTGGGGGTGGCTTCCCATTCCAGGGTCCAAAGTAGCCCCAAGTCATTGAGATGAGCCCTCAATAGTGGAAACCACTTATTGCTTTTCTGCCTGGCCCCACCATTTTGCCTGATGGCACCACCGGTGCTTTTCTCTTGGGGGAGTGTGATGGACTGGAGCCGATATTCCCACTCTTGATGACTATTGCAATTCTTTGTAATTCTTCAGGAGTGAGGAAGGGCAAAGCTGGTTCCTTTGACTCTGCATGCATTTTCATTTTTGTTTCTCAATAGAGCATTGAAGCTTTCCCCCCCTTAGTTTGTTTGTTTTGCTAACATGCTAAGAGAAGATTTAAAAAATCAATCACTAGGACCTTTGTTTTTCTCCATATGAATCTCCAGCTGGTTCCTATTCTGGGATCCTGTTCATGTCAGCATAACCAACTTCTGATGGTTCCACAAGCGAAGTGAGTGGTACTTTTTTTTCCATTAAAGAAAAATCTCAAATAGAAGCCCCCAAGCTTCCCCCCTCCCAGGACATCCATAGTCCATATGCACAAGAGCCCAAGAGTGGCCGTCCAGTGGCTCCCACAGTCACCAGGACAGCGTGCATGTCTACGACAGCTTGGCAGCAGCTGCAAGCTTCTCGTTCGACCCGTACTTCTTGGCAGTGCCCTCCCAGCCAGCACCATCTTGGCTCAGCCGTCCCCACCGCTGAGTTGGGTTTGTTCCATCCTCCCCACTTCCGTTCTGCATTGGAGGATTCTCCAAGGCCATGCCGTCAGGGCCGGTCTGCCCAGTCATGGGACTATCACTGCTGACCTCAAAGGATAGATCTTCCCATTGGATGGGGCACATTCTCTCCTCCTCACTTAGACTCCCAGCCCAGGATTCCCTGGTAAACGCGTGTCCTTGCAGAAGGGAGCTGTTGGTTTTGTGCCAAGACAGTCGCATCAGAGGCTAAGGCCAGGTTGCGTAGAGGACACAGATCTTTGGTGCTGAGTAGCCAGCTCACCCCTTTCCCAGGCTACTGGATCAGGGTGTGTTATCATGGAATGGGTGATGAATATTTTGGTTGATAATTAAAACAACATATTTCATTTTTGTTCCAGCAGAAGCAAATGCCTTTATTTTTTTTTTTAAGATTTATTTCTTTATTTGAGAGGGTGGAGGAGGGGCAGAGGGAGTGGGAGAGAGTCTTAAGCAGACTCCGTACTGAGCACGGAGTCCAACTCGGGGCTCAATCTCACAACCCTGAGATCATGACCTGAGTCAAAACCAATAGCAGGTTGCTCAATCGACTGGGCCACCCAGGTGCCTCCCAAAACAAATACCTCTAAAGAGAATTGATAACGTATGGGTATCAGAAACCATTTGGAGGGGTGCCTGGGTGGCTCAGTTGGCTAAGCATCTGCCTTCAGATCAGGTCATGATCCCGGGGTCCTGGGATCGAGCCCCATGTCAGGCTCCCTGTTCAGTGGGGTCTCCCTATGCATCCTTCAACATCACACACCCCAACTCATGCTCTCTCTCTCAAATACATAAATAAAATCTTCAAAAAAATAAAAATAAATCAAAAGCAAAATTAAAAAAAAAAAGAAAGCATTGGGAAACCAACATTTTTCTTTGTCTTCAATAATGTGTTTCCTATTATACTTATTTTCCAAAGGTCATTGCCTTCTTTACTTGTATATACTTATGAGGTCGGTATTATGGGTCAAATATTCGTGTCCCTCCCCAAAATTCCTATGCTGAAGCCCTAAACTCCAATACGATGACAGGAGGAGGTGGGGCCTTTGGGAGGTAATTAGGGATAGATGAAGTCATGAGGGTAGGTCCCCCATGAAGGGATCAGTGGCTTTATAAGAAGAGGAAGAGAGAGAAATCAGTCTCTGTCTCTGTCTCTCCCTCCTCTCCTCTGACCCTTCTCTCCTAGTGCAGGCCATATGAACACACAGCAAGAAAGCTGCTGTCTGTAAGCCAAACCTCACCAGACACCAAATCTCCAGCATTTTGATCTTCAACTTCCAGCCTCCAGATCAAGGATAGGAACACACATTCCCACTATTACTAACAGGACTCATTTTTTCTAGACCACCATGACTCAAATCCAGTGAGACTTTCCTGAATAAATGAGACACCTCCCAAAAGGAGGGAAAGAAACTAACTCTCACTGGTCACCGTCCAGATCCTAGGAGCTCTAATAAGCATTTTCTCATCTGTTCTCATTTTCTACAAATCAGGACTCGGAAGATCAGAGAGGTTAAGTAACTGGCCCAAAGTCACACAGCTAGTAAGCCACAGGGTTAGGATTTAAACCCAGGGGTGTGTAATGTTGAAACCAGAGCTTTTACCTTGAGCTACCTAACCTCACCAAGGTAGATGGATTTTAGATTAAGGAGATGAAAAAAGTGAATGCAAAAGTAAGCAGGTCAAATAAACCAACCACTGAGGTTCAAATCTTTGCCTGGAGTTAAAACATCACTCTCGTCACTGAGCCAGGTGGAAATTCCCCGCCCAACTTTTCATGCCAGTTTTAAAACTAACCCCACACAATCTTTTTTTTTTTTAATTTAAATTCAATTAATTAATGTATAATGTATTATTTGTTTCAGGGGTACAGGTCTGTGATTCATCAGTCTTATATAATACTTTGTGCTCATTACAACATACACTCTCCCCAATGTCCATCACTCAATTATCCCATCCCTCCACCCTCCTCCCCTCCAGCAACCCTCAGTTTGTTTCTTATGATTTAGAGTCTCTTACTGGTTTGTCTCTCTCTCTGGTTTTGTCTTGTTTTATTTTTTCCTCCTTCCCCTATGATCTTCTGTTTTGTTTCTTAAATTCCACATATCAGTGAGATCATATGATAATTATCTTTCTCTGAATGACTTGTTTCACTTAGCATAATACCCTCTAGTTCCATCCACGTTGTTGCAAATGGCAAGATTTCATTTTCGATGGCAATGTAATATTCCATCACACACACACACACATATATATCCATATATATGTATATACATATATATGGATATATATATACATATATTCATCATATATATATGTATATACATATATATATACATACATATATATATGTATATCACATCATCTTTATCCATTCATCTGTCAGTGGACATCTGGGCTTTTTCCATAGTTTGGCTATTGTGGACATTGCTGCAATAAACATTGGGGTACAGTTGCCCCTTCAAATCACTACATTTGAATCTTTAGGGTAAATACCCAGTGGTGCAATTGCTGGGCCATAGAGTAGCTATATTACCAACCTTTTGAGGACCCTCCATACCACTTTCCAGAGCAGCTGCACCAACTTGCATTCCCACCGATAGTGTAGGAGGGTTCCCCTTTCTCTGCATCCTCACCAACAACATCTGTCGTTTCCTGACTTTAATTTTAACCATTCTGACTGGTGTGAGGTGGTATCTCATTGTGGTTTTGATTCGTATTTCCCTGATGCCAAGTGATGGTGAGCAATTTTTTCATGTGTCTGTTGGCCATTTGGATGTCTTCTTTGGAGAAATGTCTTTTCATGTCTTCTGTCCATTTCTTGATTGGATTATGTATTCTGATAATTTATTCTATACAGGCATATTCTGCAAAGGTGCCCAATACCACCAAGGACTGAGGGAAGTAGAGAATTCTTGGTTTTCCTTCCTGGGTAACTGGTTCTTAAGAGCGATTGCTAGTTTTTTGTTTTGTTTTATTTAACTAGAATCTAGCAAGTTGATTATCTCAGCTTTTCATTATGAAGTAATGGCAATCAATTTCTTCATATCCAAATTTTAATTTCTTTGATAGTGATATCGTGATTATACTACCTGTGTGAGATGCTCTAGTATATTCACGTTCATCTCCATGAATTCACACAAGCACCCTGAGAGAGCCTGACATCCATGTCTTATAGTTGGAGAACCCGAAACCCAAAGGCACTCCGGTGAATCACTTACACTGAGATTCAACCCGTAGCCTCTTAACCTTAGAAAACCCCAGGTCCTCCTCTTCCAGGAAATGACACCAGATCTGGACATGGCAGCTTCCTCTCTTTGTTCTAGAAATGCTCTGGAAATGTCCTCAAGTATCATTGCTGTCCCAATAGACAGCTCCCATAGTCACATAGACATGTGGCTGTGAATGGGAATTCCGGACAGGGAAAGACCCCACCTCCAAATGATGACAGCAATCACTGGAAAGTTTGGGCCCTGGGAATTGGCAAGTGGGGTGTGGCAGGCCGAAATATGGCCCCCAAGATGTCTGCAGCGGAATCCCCAGAAACTGTCAATATGTTACTTGACGTGGCAAAGAGGATTTTGCAGGTGTGAATACATCAAGGATTTGGAGATGGGTAGATTATCCTGGATTAGCTGGGTCTCATGTAATCCCAAGGGTCCTTATGAGAGTCAAACAGGGGCTCAGAGTCACAGAAGGAGATGTGATGACAGAGGGAGAGGTGGAAGGGAGGTGGCTGTGAGCCACGGGATGCTGACAGCCTAAAGACGCTGGAAGAGTCAAGAGACACACTCTCCCCTAGAGTCTCCAGAAGGAACACAGCCCTGCTGACACCTTGATTTGAGCCCCATAATACCCAGTCTGGTTGTCAGGGCTGCAGAACTATAAGACAACAAATGTGCTTTCGGCTACCATATTTGTGGTCGCTTGTTATAGCGGCAACGGGAAGCTCATACAGACGGCATTATAGATACAACTCAATGACATTCTCCCACGTCCACTGGCTGGGTCTCCTCGGCACAGAGACCATGTCACCTGGGCAGCTGACCCGCAAGGGGGAATGCCAGTGTCAGCTATCCCGGACGACATGACAAGCAACATTCTGGTGTCGAAATGTTTCCAGTCAAACTCACCAGCGGATTGCTGGCGGAGACACATCTCCCCGCACTCACAGACATGGTCTTGAGGCTAGAAGTCAGCCATTTCCCCTTAAGCAACAGTCTCAATCCACGTTACATTAATTCTTACGAGAAAATATTCCCCCCCTCAATTTTTCCATGAATGTGGCAAAGGCTTCCGTCCAGGAAACAAAAAATAAAAGTATCACACTATTTCAGAACGCAAGAGAAATTAATTAAATCCAAATTTTCACAGAACATTAAAAGTTGAACACAGCTCAAAACATACTTGAGATTCAGATTGGATTTCAAAACGCTTTCTGAGAAGGGAACAAAGAAAAAGAAACCCCAACGACTTTTCTTTAGAAGGTTCTCCCCAAACATATGGAAGGGGGCCAGCGTTGAATGCTAAGCAAAAGCACGTGGGAAAAGTCTGTGGGGTTTTCAGGGGACGGTAAAAAAAAACACTGAGGGTTGCCTCTTGATTCTCAGTCATCCCAGGGCTAGACAGACACTGCTGGGTGAAATGAATATCAAGAAATACTGCTGTGGAATTGGAACCAAAGCAGTTTGAACCGGGGCGTGAATTCGCCAGCGAGGGAAGGTGGGATCGCTCATGTGCGAAGTGCAAAGTAGAGAAAACAAAGATTTCATGCAGGGAGCTGGCTGAGAAGCCACATTTGGGGGGCAGGAGCTGGGGGTTTTCTCTCTGGAAGGACGTTCGTGGAGGTTCATTTTACTTTTAAAGACAAAATGATCATCTCAGAGCGTCTCCTCTGACGGAAAGTTCTCTCCAGAGAATTTCTGACCTCATAAAAGCATGCTGATGGTGGCCGAGAGTTAGGAGCAACATTTACTGAGCCCATGTCCCCAGCGTCTATGAGGTGGGTACTATTAAGATCTCCACTCAGCCACGAGGCTTTGGCACGCCGCCCCCCCACCCCCAAACTTCAGGCTGCACCAGCCTTAAAGCACACGTTGGGGTAAATTCTGAGGCCCTTGGTGGAGGGGGAGGGGAGGTTTGTTCTCTCTCTGCTTCGGTGAATCTACATGACTGAGGTTTCATGCATGGTTTGGGAAGGCAGAGTTTGGGAATGCCAGCTCCGACACGTGCTAGCTGTGTGCTTTGGGCCAGTTACTCAACCTCTCTGTGCCTTACTTTCTTCATCTGTATAAAGGGATTATACTTCTAACTATTTGCTGGCATTGCCATGAGGATGAGAGGAGATAAAGCAGGGGAGAGACTGATCACAGAGCAGGGCAACCCCGGGAGGGTTCAAACATGTTAGCTGCTATGGTCATCAGCTCTCGGGGACCCCCTCCAAGGGAGTGAACCCACACTGTGCATCTACATCAGTGAGTGTCCCCCCACTCGACAGTAGGAACACCCGTGGCCCCCACATTCTTGGCTCTGATTCGGTTCAACAAACATGGAATGTCTATTGCACACCAGGCTGAAGATGCTGGGGGAAGACGCCTCCTGGAAAGAAAATAGGGAGTTAGGAGTTAAGAGGGCGGCAAAGGGTGACCGTTGGGGGGATGGGAGGGCCTGGGAAGCTGGTGCAGGGGCAGCTGGGGGAGGGGGTGGCCAGAGATGGGCATCCTGTTGAGGACACCGTTACCAGGCTCTGTTCAGGGTGCGCTTGGGGAGGGCTTTCGGCGGGGGAAGTACACACATGAGGCTCGTTTATTAAAAGGTGGGGTGTGGGTGTGGCTGCCTGTGGAGGACAGACTGACGGAGGTAGAAGTGGGTGTTGTGGGGAGGATGAGGCCTGAGGAAGCAGGTGTATTGTGAAACCACTGGGCTTCCCTGGAGGGACCAGAGCTACAAAGCTAGGGAGGCCAGTGGGCAGGCAGGTGGGCCCACGAAACTCCCCAAGGTCGGGCAGTCTGGATTTTATCCTGATTGAGGTGAGCTAGGTACGTCCTTGAGGATTTTAAGCAGGAAAATGGCATGAACCATTCTGTGTATTAGAAAACATCTGTCTGGATGAATAAATAGTACGAAATGGTAGGTTTTATATATACTTAGGATCTAGCTCATATAAAAGTTTAATATACTATAAATGTGGCTTTACAAATCAATACGGAAAGAAGGAATTAGTCATTGGAGCTGGGACAATTGGTTAGTTATTTGGGGAAAAAAAAATAAAGTTGGCTTCTCGACATCATAAACCAAAATAAAATCCAGATGGATTAAAATGGTAAATGTAAAATAATAATAATAATAAAACTCTAAAATGAGCAGGAAGAAAAAAGAGGTAAATATTTATCTGATTTCTGAAGGGGACAGAGCTTTCTAAGCACTGAATAATGAAAGAAATCTGACAGATTTATAGATTTGACTATATGAAGGCAAACCTCTGAACATCAGATATTGTCACAAACAAAATTTAAAAGCAAACACACTGGGAAAGAATATCTACAACACTGATGATGGACCAATGATTACTGTCCTTCATATATAAAAAGCTCCTTAAAAGAAATAATAATAAAAAAAGGCAATCACTCTGAGAGAAAGACATTTGTATAGGGAAGCACATGTCTAATAAACATATTAAAAAGTTCACCTATGTAATTATAGATACACAAAGGTATACAAATAAAACACCATTTTTAAAAGTTTACCAAACAGAAAATTTTTCTTAAAAAAAAGTGTGTTGGTGAGGATGCAGAAAAAAATGGGTACTCATCCTGGTGGGGCTATAGGTTGGCCTCTCTTCTAGAAAAAATCTGGTAACAGCAGAAGCCATGAAAATGTCCTCACCGTTTGGTGTAGTAATTTCACTTCCGGAAATCTATTCTCAGGAAATAATCAGGGACATAAGCAAAGGTTCATGTAGGTGAATTACACTGTAACATACTAATGTTTAAAAAAGGAGAAACAATTCAATACCCCCCAAAAAAGGACAGTAAACAAATAACATACAGTACATCCACATTTTGAAAATTATATAGCAATAAGTTTCCAAAGACTATTTAAGGACATGAATAAACCTTAATAAAAAATATTATTATATATTATAAGTACATAGATTATATATTATAAGTGTATAAAATATACAACAGTGTCTTGCTCTATGAGCGCTGCTAAAATGAAATACCACAGACTGAGTGACCTGGACAACAGTTATTTATTTCCCATGGTTCTGGAGGCTGAAAGTCCAAGATCAGGGTGCTGGCAGGTTCAGGGTCTGCTGAGGGTCTGGTTCCTGAACCCCCAATACCTAGCTTCTTCCTGTTTAATAATAACAATAATAATTCCATGATTGCAGAAACCTCTGGAAGTAGAACCTCCAGAAGCCAACAGAGCCAAGTCTAGCAAAACTGGGTGAGACTCGCCCCTCAAGGCCAGTCCAACCCAATCCACACCCAATCCACACCCAATCCACACACATCTCAGGACAGCAGTGGCCCCAGAAGGAAGTCATGGCCTCCACAGCACCACCTAGTGGTGAGAGAGGTTATAGTGAGCATATTGCTAAAGGCGCCTCTCATTTATAATCCAAACTCAGAACGTCCTTGAAACCAGCCTCACTGGCTCTAACGAAAACCCCGACACACGCCGTGAACACGTACTGTGAGTGGCTATTGGTCTGGTCAGATTGCAGATGACTCAGCATTTGCTTAGTACAAAGAAATTTTGTTTTTAATTGTCTTCTGTAAGAGTGGAAAAATGGCGGGCGATGGCCATGGCATAAAGACATGGGAGTAAGTAAGGCTGTTAGAATTCCTCTATTTGGGCTTTTTAGAGGACTTGCCTTGGACAATATTTCCAGTGGGCAGGTTTCAGTACCTATCATGCCTGTGGCCATCTTGCAGCCCGTTAATGTCTTCCTTGCTAACCTAAACATGCCTTGGGTGCCTGGGGGGCTCAGTTGGTGAAGCATCTGCCTTCGGCTGAGGTCATGATCCCAGGGTCCTGGGATCGAGTCCCGCCTCGGGCTCTTTGCTCAGCAGGGAGCCTGCTTCTCCCTCCCCCTCTGCCGGTCACTTCCCCTGCTTATGCTCTCTCTCTTTATGTCAAATAAATAAATAAAATCTTTAAAAATATAAAAATAAATAAATAAACATGCCTTGAGGAAAGGGACGATGTCTATATCGTTCTTTTCTAGAGCCTCAGTACCAATTTGTTGTGAGGCCCATAATGGAGACTCAATAAACAGCAGTTGGCTTTATCATTTATTTGTAATATACATAAATTTGTGATGCTATGTGCCAAGGTATATTAGCTATCTCTTGCTGTGTAACAAATTGCCCCATAACTTAGTAGCTTAAAACAATAAATACTCATTGTCTCCCACAGTTTGGGAGGGTCAGGAATGGAGGAGTGGCTTAGTGTGGTGGGTCTAGCTCAGGGATCTCTCGTGGGATTGCAGTCAAGATGATGCCAGGGCTCTGGTCATCTGAAGGTTGGACTAGGGCGGGAGGGTCAATTTTCAGGTTGGCTCACTCATGAGACCGGCAAAATAGCGGTGGCTGTTGGCAAGAAGACTCAGTCCCTCACCACATAGACCTGCCTGTGGGGCTGCATGAGCATCCTCATGACGTGCTGTCTGGCTTTCCCAGAGAAAACGACCCAACAGAGAACGAGAGGGAAGCCACAATGTCTTTCCTGACGTGGCTTCGGAAGTCACCCACTGACATCTCTGCAGTACTCTGTTGGGTGGTACCCACAGGCCAGCCCTATTCAGGGTGAGAGGTGGATCCCACCAGACGAGGATCACTGGGGCCATCTTGGAGGCTGGCTGCCACATGGGGCCTCTGGTGGGCACTCTGGTATGTTATTTCAAGTTCTCACGACGCTGCTCTGAGTTGGCTTTATTACCCTCATCGTCTGGACGAGAATACATCTCCAAAAGTAGTTCAGTGTCTCGCCCAAGACCAGAAACTTCCAAATGGTAAACGCTGCCTTTATGGGACAATCCAAAGCCCCATGACCAAGGGCATGGATACTGAGGATTGACTGTGGTTCAGATTCCAGCTGGGCTACTCAGCGGGGAAACACTGCTTTCTCAGGCTGGACGTGTTCCCGCCCCCCATTGTTTAAAAAAAGGGGGGGGAAGGTCTATATATTATGACACATCAACATCACTATTTTAGACATATCCCTAGTTAAGAACCATTTTTATATCCAAACCACAACGAAAGTTGGGTGAATCTTTTAACTACTTTTTTAACTGTTTGGGAGAATCTTTTCCAAATTTTAAATAATGTATTAAGTTAAATTTAACTTAGATGAGTCCCTTTGAAATAGGGAAGGAGCAAGTCTTCCGGAAGTTAGAACAAAGGCTCAGGAGACCAAGCTCT
Source organism: Potos flavus (assembly GCA_028534135.1). NCBI lineage: Eukaryota > Metazoa > Chordata > Mammalia > Carnivora > Procyonidae > Potos > Potos flavus. The sequence continues at coordinate 76,183,841 of CM052889.1, read as the reverse complement.
GGGGGTCCCTCAACAGCCAGACCCAAGTCCCTGCCTCTAAACTTGGAATCAGCATAACATTGCACATGATTGCATTTGAGTTTTCCCCCCAAAACCTCAGAAGCCAGAATTACTATTTCTCCCTAACTGTACAGATGAGGAGAATGACACTCCAGAAGGGGTCAGCGATTTTTCCCAAAGTCACACAACTCATCTCCGAGGCAGAGTTGAGTTCGAACCTGTGATATTTTTCACTGCACCCCCAGCCCTGTGATATTTTTCGCTGCACCCCCAAATGCGAAAGCCAGCAAAGAGATAAACTAGGGAGTGGGGAAAGCGAAATTAATCACAGGGTGTTTGTGGGTTTCTCTTTAGAAGAGTTCATTGCCTCGTTTCATGGCTTTTCCATTGTGGGTTTTTTGGGGTTTTCCCCCCCCTGATTTCAACATGAATTGCCTCATTCAGATACACCCAAATCTGGCTTCCTGGAACCCTGCAGAAAAGCTGCCCTTGGACTACCCCCTCTCCCTCCCGTTGTTCTCTTCTCTTTTTCCAGCCGCAGCTGCGGCCTAAACCCTTAGCACCTGCCAGCCAGTGGCTCACAAGCCCTGTCTGCCACAGAGGCACAGAGGGGATGGTTTGAAGGTGCATGTTTGGGAACCCAGCTGGTCAGGGCACTGCATTATTCTATCACCAGCAGGCGCTTTCCCTGGAAGTCCCGCCAAAACTTTGTAGAATGTCCTGACGGTCTAGTGCTGGGCTGCAAGACACAACTGAACAAGATGAAGGCTCATAAAACAGACTTCATCTTACAAGACGGCCAAAATGCTCCCAAGATGGCAGAACCTGGGAGCTCCGAGTCTCCGACAGCTGCCTCTTGAGAGAAGGTAGCATGCGGTCACAGGACTGCAACGAATTTTCTGGACTGTCATGGGAAGGTGGAAAAAGACCCCCGTCATGAGCTGGAGGTTCGGAAGAGCAGAACCAGAGCCAGCCGGGAACCCAGGGCTAGCTGCCCAAGGCCACTCCAGGGCTCGTGTGCAAATGAGAACCGCACAAGGGCTATCTGGTTCCAGAATCATCCTTCTCGGGGCCGAGCGAGGCGTGCTGGTGGGTGACACTGGCTAATTGCACTCATGGTCGCTCTCAATGAATAGTGCCCTCATTCAGTTCCTCCGCGCCTCTGTTGCCTGTGCTAACCATCCCCTCTGTGCCTCTGTGGCAGCCTGGGACCCTCACTCTCCCACACGCGGGGCTGGAAGGACGTGTCAACTTCATCAGTCCCCGGGCCGGCCGAATTTAACCGTGATGCGCAAACTTTCCACTTGTGGGGCTCATACTGAGGCCGAAAAGGCTTGGTTGGTTTTGTTTTGCATCATTAGTTTGCACTGGAGAGGAAGTGCGAAGAAAATTACTAAGCTCCCTGCCCTTCTGGAGCTGACATTCTACTGGGGGAAACAGGTCATAAACATAAGGCATTAGTAAGTTATATACTATGTTAGAAGAAGCAGCAGAGCCCGGAAAAGGGGCATCGGGAGGCCTGAGTGGTCGGGACCAGCTACCGGATTAGAAGGTCCTCACAGAGAAGGTGACACGGAACTAAAGATTTGAGGAGGCTAGGGAGTATGGTAGACATATAATGGTCCCATAGATGTCCACATCTTTCTGGATGTCCCAACCTGTATATGGCCATGTGAATGGACCTTATGTGGCAAAGGAGCTTTGCAGGCATGATCAAATTAAGAATCTTGAGTGTGGAGAAGGTCCCTGCTTGTCTGGGTGGGTCAAGGTCATCACCAGGGTGCACTGTGTTGATTTCATGCACTTATGTATGGCAAAAGCATTACCACCATGGCGTTAGCCAACATCTCCATCATGTCACATAATCACTTCCTTTTTGTTGCAGTGAGGACATTTCAGATCTACTCTCTTAGCAACTTGCAAGTACATAATACAGTATTTTTAACTGTAGTCACCACAATGCATACTAGATCCCCAGAAATGATTCACGTTGTAGCTTGGAGTGTCTACCCTTCGGTTGACCTCTCCCCAGTCCCACACTTCCGGCCCCCGGTAACACCACTGTACCCTGTTTCTCTGAGTTCATTTTTTTTTTATTACACATATAAGTGAGATCATATGGTATTTGTCTTTCTCTGTCTGACTTATCTCACTTAGTGTGATGCCCTCCAGCTCCATCCATGTTGTTGCAAATGGCAGGATTTCCTTCATTCTCATGGCTGAATAATATTCCATCGTACACACACACACACACACACACATACACACACACACACCCCACATCTTCTTTATCCATTCATCCACTGAGGGACGTTTAAGTTGCTTCCATATCTTGGCTCTTGTGAATAATGTAAGTCCTGCGTCTTAAGGACAGGATCTTTAGACACACAGGAACTGACCTATTATTCTGTAGGAATAAAGAAAGTAGCTTCCTGTGGCCTTCCCCTCCTCTATAGTGTTTTAGAAGTTGGCAGAAATAACCATCCTGCCCAAAATATCAACACTGCTCTCATGGTGCCTGAAATTCCACTATTTGACATTAGATCCTTTAGCTACAATCACCGGTGCATTCATTCATTCATTAACTGCCATGTTTATTGAATGTTTGCTGTGTGCCAGATACTATTTCTGCGTGCTGAGACTATAGCCATGAGCAAAACAGTTGTGTAGAAGAGGCTGAAAGTTGTAACTAGTACAGTAGGAAAACACAGAAGCCAGGGGCACAAGGCATTTTAGGAATGTTGTTGACAAACTGTGCAAGACAAGGACTAAGAATTCACCTCTGGATTTGGTAAAATGGGTGTCACTGGGGACCTTGAGTGGAGCTGTTCTTGTAGACTGGTGGAAACAAATGCCTGACCAACCTGGGTTGAAAAGACATTAGTAGTTAAGGAAGCGGAAGAAGTGAGTATGGACCAAGCCTCTCATGTACAGATCTGCCAGTTGTGCACTGCACAACTCGGGGGTGCCCTTAATGTACACCACAATGTGAATGCTACTTATTGGAGTCATCCAGCTAGACAGCCCTAGTTTCGAAGAGTCTTTCTAGAATTTTTGCTATAAAGAGAAGCAGAGAAATATAGCTATAGCAATAGCTATAGAGGAATGTGGAATCAAGGAAGACTTTTTTTTAATAGGAGCTATTATGACAAATTTGTCACTAATAGGAGTGACTTAGCAGGGAATGACAAATTGATTGAAACCCAGTATCTTATTAGATGTGATAACTTATCAGGTGGGGAAAATGATTCAATAGCAAACTAAAAGCAAACCAAAGCAGGGGGAAAGGAGGACACTAAAGCCTGGAAGGCGAACCACACTCAGAAGGTTCAAGGAGGAACTTCACCTGCACCCTGCTTCTACTTTAATATGGGTTGATGCCCCCACAAAGGGCAAGCTTAACACAAAAGGATGGGGTGAATTCCATGCACAGTGATACTTAGATAAGAGAAAGAACATTTGAACATGTGTATCAATTAGGAATATTTTTGGCTGCAAATAACAGAAAATCCAAACTAACAGTGGACTGAACAGGATACAAGTTTATTTTTTCCTCAAGTAAAAGAAACCTGTAAAAAGGCAGCCCAAGGCTGGCATGGTGGCTCCATGATGCCATTCATTAGGGACTCAAGCTCCATCTCTATTTCTGTTCCATTCTCTCAGCATATGACTTCCATCCTTAAAGTCATCTCATGATCCATTATGGCTGCTGGAGCTCCAGCCATCAAGCCTACCTTCCAGGCGATAGGAAGGAAGACAGAACAAAAGGGGCTCACCTCCCAGTTGATTTGGCCCTCTTTAAGAAGACTTCTTAAAAGTGCCATGCAACACTTCCACTCACATTGGTCAGAATTCAGTCATGTGGGCATACTTAGCCCCAAGAGAAGGCAAGAAATGCAGTTTGTACTTGGGCATATTATCCAGGACTCTGAGGAACAAGGAAAGAATGCAACTAGATGTCACTGAGTTTTCCCAGAGTCATTCAAATGATGCCACATCAGCAATACTGAGGTTAAAATTAACATCAGGCGAAGGGGCATGGGGAGGGATGTAATCTCAGCCTTAGAAAGGACAATGGACTCACATTATGTGTGACAGCTCCACGTGGGTGGAGACATGGCCACTGCTGGAATTCCTAACCCTCACGGACCTGCTTCGAGCTCCTGAGGGCACCCCGAAGCCACATGCTGAACCTGGGGCTTCACAGCATTAACCCTGGGAAGCCCGCAGGGTTCCGGATTTTCAGGGGGGTCTCCCCTGTCCTGGATGGTGGTTTACCTCATGGCAGCCCCTGAGCTTTGGCAGAGAATGTGCATTCCTTCCTGTCCCCTTACACTTTCTGGCTCAGGAAATGGTGGATAGATGTTGGGGTCCCAGAACATGACTCGTGTGGCCTGATATTTTTCGAGACTGCTGATCTGACATCAATTCACAGAATTTTTTACACCAGTCTTCTCCCTTCCTGTTGAGAAGTTCCCCAGATATAAATATAACAACAGAAACAGACCTACGGGGTTCAGCCAGAAGAAAGGGCTGTGGGTAAGTCAGACCTCGTGGCTCCTTCGAGCACTCAGAGGCAACATTAATCTGGACACTTGGATGAAAGGCCCAGCTCCCCTTGCCAGACAATTTGTAAACGACGTAGCCAGAAAGCATCTCTGGGCGCTGAGACCTACTGCTCTCCTGAAGTTTTGTGGGGTGCAAGCACCGGGCTGGGGAGACTCACTCTTTCTACAGTAATTTTGCTGTCTCTCTTTCAGCTACAAATTTAGAAGAGGTGCTTAATAAGAAAAACAGAAGCCACAGGAAGAAGGAGGCTCTGGAAACAATATATGTTGCAAAAGCCTCTGAGTCTCAGCTGCTCCCAATTAGAGGACACCTGATTGGCTCTAGAGCAGGAGCCCAGCCAGGGGTCAGTTGAGCAGGAATGAAAGGTGCCCACATGTGTCCGCAGCTCCCCTGGGAGTTTCCCCGGCAAACTAGGGTGTGGACGGCCACACCGCAGCAGCTGCTCCTCCCCTCGACCTTGGCTACTTTCTCTTCCTCCCCTCCCTATCTCCCTCCCGAGCTCCCTGCAGCCCTTCTCCCTCCTTCTTCTCCCTCTCCCGGTATTTCCTTCTCCTTTTGTGTCATTTCCTTAGTCGTCTTAGAGGACATCCCTCAAGCATTGCAGACGGACTGTGTGGCATTTAAGGCTAAACGCATCCCTGCTTAAGATATGGCCTATCGAAGAGAAGTGCTGACTCCAAGAGCCACATTTACCGACTGCTGATGATGTGACCCTCACTCTCCCAAGCACTGCTCTAGCAACAACCACTATTAGCTTGTTCCTTCCCCAAGATGATCTCTTGCAGCAGGTGCCTGGCTTGTCCCCCGTGGAATACATGAGGCAGAGGGAAGGGAGCAGGTGGCTTTCACACGAGAAGGTTTGAGACAGAGACTGAGGGACTGCTTCCTGTTCTGTTTCTGTGAGGAGAGCCTTTCGAAACTCCCCAGGGAGTCCTTGCAAAGAAGCTCATTTCCTTTGTTGTGCCACCATGATTTGGATATTAAAAAAAATGGAAAGCAGAGCTGCTCATTTTATGGGCGTGGGTTGAAGAGGCAGACAATGGGTTAATAGGTAAGGGATTCTACCAGAGTCCACTGACCAACCAATGGTGCCACCCGTTACTTCTACCTGACACGATCGGGAGTCATCACGCCCTGCATCAGTTGGACTGGGCTTGGTTGGAAGCCACAGGAAGCCCATACAAAAGTATTCCAAGGACGAAGGCATTGATCATCGCCCCTAACAAGACATTCAGATGTAGGACTGTTCCAGGGCTGCTTGATTCAACAGCCCAGCGATGGCATCAAGGACTTTCTTCCCGTCATCCTCCGTGTCACCGCCTCGTGGTCTCAAGATGGCTGTCACAGATCCGAGCAAACATCCACACAAAACATCCAGAGGTGAAAAGGGGGCAGTCTTTTCCTCATGTCTCTTTCAAGGAGCTAAATACCCTTTCTCAGAAGCCCCCAGGAGACCTCTCGCATCGCACTGGCCAGAACTGGGCCACATGTCCCTGTCCAAGGGGGACGGAGGGGCGTGTTTGCTACAACTGATCAGGATTTAGCACATCTGGGTAAGGGAGGGTGGGCAAGAAAGAGAGCACGTGGCTTTCAGGTTGGAAACCAATATTTTCTGCCTCAAGCATCTCCCTTAATGACACACTCCCACCCACCCTCTCCCCTTACAAAGCATGGTCATGCCAAGGAGTTCAATAGCCAGCTTCTTTGCAGGCTAGGGAAACTACCTATTGTAAATGCAAAACATATGAAAGTCATCTTTTTCCAATTCTTTTGGTCTTTTGCCTTGACAAACAGAGCTTTGCCTTGCCAGTCTGTATCTGATCAAACACCAATAATGATAAGGTTAAAATAAAAACGGGTCCAAATTCCTGGCTCAACTCGATTCAGAGATAACCACGTACAGACTTTCTGGGTGTTTCTATAATGGATTTTGAGCTCAGCCTGTGTTTAGAAAAGATTGGTGTCATATATAAGCAACATGGGGTCAGACAAAGTTTAGGCTGATTCAGCAGTGGGTCTGAAAGAGAGAAGGAGCTGGAGAGAGTCAGTAAGAGAGACCAAAAAAGACAGATGAGCAACAGAAAGATACGGAGAGATGGAGAGAGAATTCTTTTTTTGTCTCCATCCCAGTGAAAAGACATAGACACATTGCTCCAAAGAAAGGGACAGCGCAACTCTGAAGGCACAGAACATCTTATGGAATCCCCAAATGTTACAATCTCATCCCATAAGTAGTCCTAAATCCTAGACCACAAAACCACTCATGCAAAATCTCATGGCCAGCCCTGAATAGAACTCAGTATGCTTGGATCCCACCACCAAACTTAGGACTGTTACAAAACAATCATCATCATCATCATCATCATCATCATCATCATCATGTAATGAGCTTTCACCATGTCCAGACACCGTACACAGTATTTTATATTTCTCACCAGATTTGCTCTTCCCAAGAATGCTGGGAGGCAGCTGTTATTTTTAACGATTGATTTTCTGATGCCCATTAGATGTTTGGTTGAGATGTTTGGTGACTCACCGGAGGCTACCTAGCTAGTAAGTGGCAAAGCTAGGAATTAACTGAAGTCCATCTGCCTAACAATAATTATGTTTGCTTTTAAGCTATGCAGACCTCCATGACCACTCCCAGCGTGTTACTAGCACTGGAATATTTTATTAACATGGAGAGTGATGGTAGGGAGCAAAGATTATTCTGGAGGCTGGTTAATGGCATTCTTATTATTTTAAAAATTCAAACGTCCATCGACAAATAAATAGATAAATTGTGGTCTATCCACACAGTGGAATATTATTCGGCCATAAAAAAGTACCTCAGAAACATGATATTGAATGAAAGAGGCCAGACATATAAGGTCACATATCGTACAATTGCACTGGTATAAAATGTCCAGAGTAGGTAACTTCAAAGAGTAGAAAGCATATTGGTGGTTGCCAGAGGATGGAGGTGGGGGAGAGTGGGAGGGAACTATTTAATGCGTATAGGGCCTTCTTGTGGGATGATGAACATGTATTGGAACAAGATAGAGGTGGTGATTAGACAACATCATGAATGCACTA
>CM052889.1:76158296-76176097 GCA_028534135.1 Potos flavus | reverse complement strand
AGAAGGGGAAGGGGAAAGAATCAGTCACTCTGGCTTTATATCATCACATCAAAACATCTGAAAGGGGCCCAGACACTCTCGCTCCACCGGGTGGAGTGATGAGTCTTAGGAGCCTCATATGCTGTTCTAGGTAACTGTTCGGGCACCAGGCTGTCTGGGTAAAGTCATACTGCTATGTGCAGAGTAGCCCGATTAAATCACATAACATCATTTTAAGAAACCAGGGTACAATTCTGATGGCTAAAGTTCTGCAGAACCAGATCCGAGGAGCAGCAAATCACCACCACTGAGAGAGAGGACTGCATATCACAAAGGCCAGCTGACTCTATGCCTTCCCTGGGAAACATCTATGAAATGAGTACGTAAGCAAAGAATGCAGTCCTTAGGTCCAAAATAAGCTGTGTCCTCCAGGAGGAACGGAGATGATTGAATTGGCAGTGTGCTATCTCTGACATCGGTTACCTTTTAGACAAAGCCTCATGTGTTCCTGATTTGAAATTTCTTTGTGGAAGATGGGGGTGGGATCTGGTTTCTCTCTGCTTGCGACAGGAGGGGTGAGGGCAGGTGGAGAAGAAAGAGAATCAGGCTGCAGTTATAGGGCCAGTGTGGGAAGTTCCTGGCCATAAACATCCAAGACACCGCTTTCCTAGAGAAAGAGAGAGAAAATTGCAGTGACTCTGAACTTTTCATTTTCAAAAGCTGGGTGACTCCGTCCAGTGTGAATGAAAACGCTGACATCTCAATGATAAAGCCATCCTGCAATGGAGACTCCAGATTTCCTATGGAGGATAGCCTTCATCTGGTGGAAGGGGAAGGGCGAGTCCCAGCCCTCCCTATGAATGAAAAACTTCTGGAAAACTCTAGATTTATTATTTTTGCAGGACCCACCTTTCCCCTACCAGGAACAGCATGTGCAGTGGCCAAGAGGAGAGCTAACAGGTTGGCATTGGATATGGTTTCCGGGTGCTGTGACAGAAGACAGACAGCCTCAGGCCTCCCGATTCCCAAAGCTTCCTTTTTCTGTTTGTCCCTTTAGCCAAAATATCATTGGATTATCTCAAGTGCCTGGATCCAGCTTGACTTGAACCTGGTGCTTCTTAACCCCTCCCACGTGGCCCTCCTTGACCCCACTTGACATTTCCTACATCCTACCACTTACGATAACTTTCTTTCCGCACCTGTACTAAACTCATAACTATGACCCAACTCTTTTTTTTGTGTGTGACAGAATGAGAGAGCAGGAGAGCACAAGCAGGGGGAGCGGCAGAGGGACAGGGAGAAGCAGGCTTCCCGCCGAGCTGGGAGCCCAATGCGGGACTCGATCCCAGGACCCTCGGCTCATGACCTGAGCCGAAGGCAGACGCTTAACTGACTGAGCCACTCAGGCGTCCCTGACCCAACTGTTCTCACACTCATTTATCTACTTCCTGGGGGTTTTCCCACTTGGTTGCATTGGCCTCTGCTGACTCATCCTCCACTCCCTGAAGGCAGAGTCTACTTCCTGGCACCACCCCCACCCCGCCCTCCAAATATAACTCTCACCCCCGGTAAACCTATTGGTGTCACTCCAGTTCAACACACACGTCGAGAATCACCTTTATCTAGGTGTCAAGTTGAGAATTTTCACATTACTTTCACATTTATATGAGATTTTGGAAGACTTGCATGAACTCTGTTTTATCGACACTATGAAACATTATGCCGCTGATCAAAGGAATGCACTAGGATTAACCCAGAGGAGATGGCTGATATATTAAGACAAAAACAACCTGCATGTGATCGAGGTGCATCAGTAGTATGTCGGTAGCATGTACGGTTAAGGTGATGTGATGAGAATGGCACTTCAGCTCTGTGGTCTTCCTCCCCCAAACCGATTGCCTAATCTAAGCAAGAGAAATATGTCAGACAAACCTAAATTGAGAGGCACCAATATTCTTCAAAAGTGTCCAGGTCATGAAAGACACAAAAACCCTAAGGATCTGTCCCATGCCGGAGGAGACTAAGGAGACACAATAACTGAATGTAGTGTAGTATCCCAGATGAGGTCCTAGAACAACAAAGATATCAGGGGAAAACTGGTGACATGGGAACAAAGGGTAGAGTTGAGTGAGTAGTAACCTACCAGGGCTGGTTTCTTGGTTTTGACAAATGTGCAATAGGGGAAACTGAGTAGGGGTATAGGGGAACTCTCAGTACTATCTTTGTGACTTTTCTGTAAATCTAAAACTATTCTAAAATTGAAGGTTTCTTTTTTAAAAAAGGTTTATTTATTTACTTTAGAGAGCACGCGTGAGTGGGGTGAGGGGCAGAGAGAGAGAGAGAGAGAAAATCTCAAGCAGACTCCCTGCTGAGCATGGAGCCCAATGCAGGGCTCCATCTCATGACCCTGAGATCATGACCTGAACCGAAATCAAAAGTCAGACGCTTAACCGACTGAGCCACCCAGGTACCCAGAAGGTTTATTTTTAAAAAGGGCAACAAGTTGTACTATGAATAATATACTCTTCATTTGTTTTAAAAAATAAAAACTATAAACATAGAGCATGGCATAGGACACACACTAAACCTACTACTTGTTACTTGGAGCAGGGGACCTAGGGGGCCCCAGTTAGAGAAGTTACTAACATCTTCTTTTTATTTCTATGTTATTTGAACTGCTGCAGTGAGCGACCCGTTTCTATGCTATCTCACCTGTTGTGGGAAAAAAAATCTGCAATTTTTAAAAATCTAATAAAATTTTGGGGAAGATATTTGCTTCCTTATTCCCAAAAGCACTGGCAGGAAAACATTTATTGGAAATTTAACAAGGAAGGCCAAATTATACTTCTTCCAAGCCCTGAAAGAATGTTTCTCTCCAGAAACATGGTGGTATTTCCATTCGTTTCATTAGGCAGTTAAACTGGATACCAAGTACGGGACCTAACATTATCCTAAAGCCTGGAATTCTATAAATAATAGCCCTCCATTATATCACACAAAGAATTTTATACATTAAAGGAAGTCTAGGGAAACTAGACTTTGTACTACATGCTAAACCTGAAGATGTTGAATATGTTTTTGACTCATTGAATAGAGGAGCTCGGGTAGGGTATGGATGAAGCGTAGGATGAGCGGGGAAAGTAAAGAGGGAGAGACTCTAAGAAAAGATTGAGGGAGCCGACAATTAAGAAACTACTTATGACTCTTGAGAGAGTGAGCCAAATTGCAGAGCCTCTGAGGAGGGAAAAGGGGCAAAGATTCCCTGGAGGAGAACCATCTGGTATGTTATAACTAATAAAAAGGTTTAGCAGGGTGGCCAGATACAAGATACATATACAAATACCAGTAACTTTCCCTTATAGCAGCCTCAATCAATTACACAGTGTCAGGGACAAAAAGATCCATCCGTATCAACAACAACAAACCCAGAAAACACTGAGGCATAAAGCTACAAGAAATGCCCAAGACCTATGTGATGACACTTACAAAACTTCATTGGAGCACATGAGTAGACCTGAATCAATGGATTTATCTTGTTTGTTTGTTTTGTCAGGTAAGAAAGTTCAACATTGTAAAGATGTTGACTTCACCTCCACTTTAATCCAGAATTTCCATGCAATTCCAAACAAACTTGTAAGAGGGGTTTTAATAGAACTTGAAAAGATGATTATAAAATTCATCTAACTGCTGTTCTTTCACACAATTTCATGGCTTTTCAAAGCTGTAATCATTAAGGAAGTGGTCTCAGTACATGGAGGTAGAGTTGTTGCCTTCCCCAGCATCTCATCTCCCCTTGCCACTGCCAAAGAGCACCCGGATAGCCAGGGCTCGCATAGGATTGACCTCACCGTCACCTCTAGAGTGGGATCTGATGGACATAAGCCAGTCAGCAGATCCCATCCTCCCATCCCCACTGCTGGGTTCAAATCAGGTCAAGGAAGGACAACCAGACCTAATTTTTGAACGGTTTGCTTATAGAGTCCTTCTTCTTCTTGTTGCATACGACCGAGAAAACATGCAGTCTTACAAGTTTCTGGATTCAGACCAAGGTGGCACCAACACTAAGAAGGCTGAGCTGATGAATGCAGAGAGGGAAAGTAGGTCCCTATGGTCATTTGGGCTCTTGGATCCTGCCTCATCTCAAGCCAGTGGCCCTAGACCAAGTCAGCAAATTCACTGTGTTGTATTTAATAAATTTAAATAGAATTTCAGTTGTTTACAACTGAAGGTATCCTTCCTGCTTCAGTACATAGCACACAGAGATAAACAACAGTGTAGGGTATCCACAAAGGGGTAAGGAGGTGTGTGTGCGGGCACACACGTGCACTTCATGTCCTGGGGTCAACGAGTATTTCTGCAAGAGAGCATCTTAGACCACCTGCATTGACATCACTTTAGGGACTTCCAAAATACAGGCTGCAGGCTATCAGAACTAGGATGGGGAATCTGCATTTTTAACAGGCTTCCCAAGTAGTTGGTAGGCACGGGGAAGTTTGAGACCTACTAGAAGAGAACTGGGTTTTAAACCGTGGGTCACAACTAATTAGTAGGTCCTGAAATCCATTCAGAAGGTCTGGCTCAGCATTTTTTTTTAGTGATAGAATGGGCTGGGATGGAAGGAATGGAACAAAACAGAATAAAACAGAACACATCAGAGTGTGTCACAGCAGAAAAGATAAGTATTGTTTTATGAAGTTTTTGTTTCTGTTGTGCATAGGCAAGGTCAGATTCAGCTGGCATTCAGCAACTTGACTATAATTGTTGTTAAAATATCAGAGTGCAATTTCCACTGATTAGTAGATAGCTATTGCCTACCATACACCCTCCTGCTGCCTTGGGACAACTCTCCCCTCCCAACATTAGCATCAAAAGGGTTAATTTCTTGCACAGCAGGGGGGTTCCAAGACCTGGCTCCGGTTTAAGACCAAATTCTGATCATCAGCCTCCTGGCCTAACCAGATGTTAAATATTTGACTCTCACCTCTGTACATGTGTGTGAGTGGAATGTACTGGAATGCTAAAATGTACTGAGTTTATGTATAACATTTGAAAAGCACCATTAGGGACCAAGGGTTCTCCGTGGGTCTTGGTAACGGGAGACTGGGGCAGGTGCCCTGGGTGCACTTGGGTGCATGAGCCGATCTCATTCACCCTGTGCTGGCTTTACAAGGCAAAGCAAACAAGGAGTGGCCTTTGCTTCCTTCTCACATATTTGGTTTGAAAACAAACAGTGGGAGGTGTGTAAATACACACACCGAACCCACCATTGGAAGAGCAGGTGGTGAGGACACAAGATCAAATAGGACGATAATGACGTCCAACTTCTGGCTGAAGTCCAGAGATGATCTACAGTCTGAGCTTGGAAAGAAGCGTGGAAGAAGGAAAGAAAAGAAAAGCGATGGACCTCCTCCACTGACCTTGTCAACATGACCAAACTCCAGTACTGGTGAGAAATTTTAGTATTACCAGTCCTTCAAGTGCTAAATAACAAGCAAATCCCGTGTTTTTAAGTAAGATTCAACAAGAGCTGGTTATTTCACGAATTCAGAGTGGCCAGTATCATTCAAACCTTCGACTCCAAGTGAAATCCATTTCCTAAAACCCTGCCCATCTTGTGACTCTCCTCCTTCTTATTCTGCTAGCTCCTCAACTCCCAGAAGCGTGGTTAGGCAGGAAATCAAAATCCACCTCTTTTTTTTTTTTTTAAGCTGGACATATTTAATGTCCACGATTCAATGGGTTTGGAAATAAGTATAGACCTACGAAACCGTGACCACAATCTATGCCATAAATGTATCCATCACCTCAAAAGTTTCCTCCTACATTCTTATTTATTATTTCGTGTGTGCTGTAAGAACACTTGACATAAGATCGGACTTCTTAGCAAATGTTTAAATGTACAATATAGCGTATTAACTATAGGCAACCGTGTAGATCTCTAGAACTTATTCACTGAGTGTAACCCAAACTTTGTACCCTTTTACTAATTCCTTCTTGTTTCTCCCTCCCCCAACCACCAGCCCTGGCAACCACCATTCTACTCTCTGCTTCTGAGTTTGACTTGGATTCTTCATGTAAGTGGCATCATGTCATATTTGTCCTTCTGAGTCTGGCTTATTTCACTTGATGTTATGTCCTCCAGTTCATCTGTGTTGTTGCAAATGAGAGGATTTCCTTTTTTAAGGCTGAATAATATTCTTGTGTTTGTGTGTTTGTGTGTTTGTGTGTGTGTGTGTGTGTGTGTCACATTTTCTTTATCCATTCATCTGTCCATAGACGCTTAAGTTGCTTCCATATCTTGGTTATTGTGAATAATGTTGCAACAAACATGGGAGTGAAGATACCTCTTCAAGATCCTGCTTTTAATTCCTTTGGATATATACCCAGAGTGGGATCGTTGGCTCATATGGTAGTTTTACTTTCAAATTCTTAAGGAAACTCCATACTGTTTTCCATAGTGATTACATCAACTGACATCCCCATCAATGGTGCACGAGTGTTCCCTTTTCTCTACGTGTTCACCATTTGTTTTTTAAATAAAAGACATTCGAATGGGTGAGAGGTGATATCTCACTGTGGTTTTGATTTGCATTTCCCTGATGATGAGTGATGTTGAGTATCTTTCCATGGAACTGTTGGTCACTTGTATGTCTTCTTTGGAAAAATGCCTATCCAAGTCCTTTGCCCATTTTTAAATGAGGTTATTTTTTATTTTTATTGCTATTGGGTTGTAGCAGTTCCTCATATATTTTGTATGTTAACCCTTTATCAGACAGTGTTTGCAAATATTTTCTTTCGTTCCATAGAGTGTATTTTCATTCTGTCAATCGTCTCCTTTGTTGTGCAGATTCACCTTTTGCCAGCAGTTTTAAAAATGCTCCTCAAGAAGGCAGGTGGAATGAAGCTTACTACAGTGCTTGACCTACTCCAGTAAATTCCTACAACCCAGTCTAAATTCAGCTAGATTCTTCTGACCCTCAATCCTACTGCTGGGGGTTTACCCCACAGATGTGCTTACAGTGGTGACCTTTGGGGAGAGGACCCAGATGGGGAAGGGGTAGGATTGCCAGGCACAATATAGGATGCCCAGTTAAATGTGAATTTCAGATTAAACAACGAATATTTTTTTAGTGTAATTATATCCTGTGCAACATGTGGGACATACATACACTTAAAAAAATTGTTGTTTATCTGAAACTCAAATTTAACTGGGCATCCTATATTTTAATTTCCTAATCTGGCAGCCTTAAAAAGGACAGTCTGTAGGAAAGGGAGTTCGTTTTCCATGTTGTACTTTTCTGTACTGTTTGCATTTGCAAGTGTTAAAAAATTTAAGGTTTTTTTAGATAAGCAGGGATTCTATGAGATATCAACCATCTTCGTTGATCCATCTTCTTCTTTGTTCTTTGTAATTTGTAAAAAATCTCTAATGTGCTAAATACATCTTTTTAAAGATTTAAAAATTCAGCTGAATATAAGCGGAGAAGGACAATAAAGAAGCACTTTTCCATCTAACAGACGAGGGGGCGGGGGAAGAAAGGGTTAAAGTCGAATGTGGAAAATGACCTGAAAATCCAGGGCTGTTTGAACAGCAAATGAATTGAAAGAAAATACCAGAAATGGAAGCTGAGCCAAAACGTGGCAAGAGGGAGAAGCAGAATCCCAAGTGGGAGTAAATATCAGGTGGCCCGCGAGCCAGAATGCCTCATTTTATTCTAACCAGCCCTGAATGTTCTCTGGTGGGTTTTTTTGATTTTCATTTTTTGTTTTTTTTTTTTAGCATTACTCATATATGATAAACTAAATATCTCTCATTCCTATCATTCTGGTTTCACATTCTTATTGCACCATCCATCCACAGAATGCAGACAGTCCTGAATGATTTACACTATGCTGCAGAGACTCTGTAATTCATACAGTTATGAATTAAAAAAATTTTTTGCCCTAGGCTGAAAATAAATATTTGCTCTGTCTTTCTTGACAGCATTTCGGTCCCCAGCAGGCAACCGGAAACTGTCGCTTGCAGGTTGGATGTCTGTCCCTCTGCGGGCAGGAAGCTGACAGCCTCCATTTGGCCCCCCAGGGCCAACTGGGAAGGTTGGGGGAACATTCTCTGTTAAATCACCCCAAGAGCATCGTTTCTCTCTCTCAAACCTTCCTTGGAAAAATTTCCTTGTGAAAATTAAAAACAAAAAAAAAAGGTGTTTTTTGTTTTTTTTTTAAGTCATTCTGTAACCTCTGAAATGTAGCCCACATCACACTGCTCAGGAGGAGGCTGGTCTTGCCAGGCTGGGAATTCTGGAAAGTTCTGTCTGCCTCTGGCAGGTTTGTTTGCTCTGTACACTGACCGGTCTTTGCATTTGGGATTTCACAGCCGCACAAAAGGAGCTTTCTCAGAGTGAGGAGAAAGACCCAGAAGGCCCTGGAGAACAGGTGACCAGTAATGAAGCCAGTGACCAAAACAGCATGAGGTGCCTGCTAAGGTGCCTTGTCGTCTAGGTAATGAAAGTGCAGGGCAATGTCCAGGGGAGCCCTGGGGTTGAGCCGGCCCAGTCTGGGGAGCTCCCTGGTGAGATCTGTGTATATCTGGGCCCGGTCTGTCCACAGTTCTGAGGATATGGGCCTAGGTGGGACAGAGTTTGGTTTTCTCACATTTTTTTCTACTTCTCGTTTTCCTTTTTGGTTTCAAAAATACTTTTTTTTCTTTTTTTTTTTTTTAAGATTTTATTTATTTCAGAGCAGAGAGAGAGAGAGCACAAGATGGGTGCGGGGGGACGGAGAGAGAGAAGCAGACTCCCCGCTGAGCAGGGAGCCCCACTTGGGGTTCGATCCCGGGACCCCGAGATGATAACCTGAGCCAAAGGCAGGCGCTTAGCTGACTGAGCCACCCAGGTGCCCCCTAAAAACACTTCTACTCCATTCCCTAGAAGTTGGAGCTTGATGCAGACTAGGCTACTCCTGCCCGAAGACCCCAGGGGGGCCCAGGACTGAGACCCAGCAGAGACGGGTTGGGGTGCATTCTTGGGACGGCAGACAAGCTTATACTCACCTGCCACACCTTCTGTAGCCCGGCTAACCCTCCCACCTTCAGAGGGAAGGCTCTAGCGCCAGGCAGGCTGGCTGGCTAGTTCCAGCAGCAAGGGACACCAGGCAATTGGAAAAGAGAAAAAAAATGACCTCTGGGTTGACATTCAAGACACAGAGGGGGAGATTGCACAGGGCGAAGAGCCCAGAAGCTAGGCTGCTGGGTTCACAGCCTGCCCCACCGCTCTTGGGCGGGTGGCCCTGGGCTGGGGTTGAAATGTTCTGTCTCCATCTGCAAACTGGAGATGGAACGAGAGTCCTTGCCTCCCAGGTTATGGGCTGGTGCACGGGAGCAGCGTGAACAATGGCATGTCCTCGGGGTCGGAAAAGTAGCCGCTGTCACCATCATTAAAGTCATGCTGGCCATCTTCAACAGAAAAAGTCGGAGGAAAATGAGATGCATTTCCACGTTGGGCTCAGAGGACCAGCCCCTCTGATCTACCCAACACTGCAGCACAAGGAAGCTGTTCGATAAAAGAGTGTCCTTTCCTTGGACTTGACCGTTCACGGCTCTCTACCTCTTTCTTGCTTGTTTGGGTGACCTGGGGGTGACTGGTGACCCCCCAGGGAGGCAAATGAAAGAGCAGGCACAGGACAGCAGTGCCCAGTTAGTGCCCTGCAGCTAACAGGGGGCAGAAGGGCTTAAATGACCAGAGTCTGGTTTCTGCTTGTAGCTCAAGGTGCAAGAGCTCAAGTGCTAAACGAAAGCGTCAGAGGACCGTGAGAACCAGAAACCACGTGTTTCCTAAGAAGGGGTTAAATGAAGAAAATGCGGCCAAGACTTAGAATGGTTTTACCGCCATGAGCTACATTTCAATACCCCCAGACATAGTTAGAGAAGCAGACGTTCAGGGACATCTGTATAATATGGTGGTTCCAAGATTAGGTTCTCAAGGCAAAGGCACTGGGTTCAAATCCTGACTCTCCCGCTTTCTAATTGTGTGGTGTTGGGAAAGCTATTATCCTCTCCCACAGCACTGTCCAACAGAACTCTCTGCAGTGGTAGAAATGTTCCATATCTGTGCTGTACGACATGGCGGCCACAAGCCACCTGTGTACTGAACTCTTGAAATGTTGGCTAGCCCACACTTCGACTAATTAATAACTAATTTTAATTGTTACTTTTAACTAACAAAACCATGCTGTTTGTTATGGTAGCTTGTAGCCACATGTGATTGTCAAAATTGAATTAACTGGGGCGCCTGGGGGGCTTAGTCGGTGAAGGGTTCAACTCTTGATTTCAGTTCAGATCCTGATCTCAGGGTCATGAGATCGAGCCCCGAGCTGGGCTCCACACTGAGTGTGGAACCTACTTAAGATTCTCTCTCTCCCTCTTCCTCTGCCCCTCCCCAACCCCGTTCACACTTTCTCTCTCTAAAAAATGATAATAATAATAATAATTGAATTAATTCATTAACTTGTAAAAGCTCCTGTTTTTCCTCCCCTATACCACGGGCATAATAACAGGATTTACCTCCCATGAGAGACTGTGGACTCTGAGAAACAAACTGAGGGTTCTGGAAGGGAAGGGGGTGAAAGGATGGGCGAGCCTGGTGGTGGGTATTGAGGAGGGCACGTATTGCATGGAGCACTGGGTGTGGTGCATAAACAATGAATCTTGGAACACTGAAAAAATAAAATTAAGTTAAAAAAAAATAACAGGATTTACCTCATAAAATAAAATGGGGTAAAGTAATGTAATGGGCCAAGTTCATGGTAAGCATGTAATAAAAGTTAGCTGCTATTATGATTGCTTTTATTTGGCCCACAGTAGTCTCCTCCCTGCCCACATCTTCCATTTCCTTTTGTGCGACTAGCTCACCCCACCTTGGGGATCAGTTCTGCGGGAGGCAGAATAACGCCCTCCCAAAGATGTCCACATGCGAATCCCTAGCAACCTGTGAGTATATCGGGTTATACGGCAAGGGGGGATTTAAGTTTACATGTAGAGCTGAGGTTGCTGATTATCCAGGTGGGGCCCATGTAATCTCTCCAGTCTGCAAGAGCTGGAAAAGAAAGAAGGTCCAAGAGAGGCAGCGTGAGAAAGACAGTAATGGTCACTGTTGGCTTTGAACATGGAGGAAGGGACCACGAGCCAGGGAGTGGGGTGGCCTCTGGAAGCTGCAGAAGCAAGGAAAGGACTCTCCCCTGGAGCCTCCAAAAGGACGAGGTCCTGCCAACACCGTGACGTTAGCCCAGTGAGACCCATTTCAGACTTTGGACCTCCAGAATGGCAAAAATAATAAATTTGTGCTGTTTGAAGCCACTGAGTTTGTGGCCATTTGTTACAACAGAAACAGGAGGTGAATACAAGCACTGACTTGATGATTCTGTGAAAAGATTGCCCCTTGCCTGGCCCCGATGAACCCCAGCAGCACAGGCCTCGGATCTGACTGGTCGACATTGTGGTTAATTACAAACCTATAAATCACAGGGACCGAGGGGGAGGAGCCTGAAAGCCTTCTTATTTAAAATAAGACTTACTTTTTTTGTAAGAGAAGGATCTGCATTTCATTATGCTTTCAAAGTCCTATTTATATGTTTCAATTCGGTTCTTCTCTAAATGGTGCAGAGCAAATTTCTAGTCCTCTGTGCACCCCCCTGGGAAATCCGTGGGGCTAAATGGAAATAAACTGACAGTGTGTGTGTGTTTTTCCTTGCAGTGCACTATCTCTTTCTTTGCCAGACCTCTCTCCTTTTCTGAGGCACCTCCAAGGAAACAGGGCCCTTTTCGGGTGTCTGAAATGCTGCAGATCCTGAGGGATGACAAAGGGGTGGGGGGCTTGTAGCCAGCCCCGAGGAATCCCGTTGGATCCAGGGGAGGAGGGGGGGAAAGCCACGGCTTTCAATGACATGCCTCTCCTTGTTTACCATCAACCCCAACCACAAAGGCCTCGTGGGGTCATCCACATGCCTGCTTCTCTCCCCAAAGCACACCTTTGTTTCCAAAAAATAGCCACGTTTGTACCAGATTCTGCTTGGTCTGATCAAAGATGTTGGTGCAAGCTTTTCCTGCAGAGGAGGACTAATGCCGCAGGCTTCTGGGGGTGAGGCTCATTTCTAACATCAGCCTGGGAAGAAGATACAGGCCCACGGGCCCTTGTCCACAAATTCGAAATCCAAAAAGGTCTGAACACCAAAAGTCTTCTCATAACTCATTTGGCAGCACAACCTGGACTGACTGGCCATGAGCTGACACAGTCCTTACTTATCCAGTTTAGTGCAAATATTCCTACAACTTCCTGCAGAAAACAGCGTGCTAGCCCAGAGCTCTCCCCTAAACCCCGCGAGGAGGGGGCACGGTGTTCCATAGCACACAGTATCTATAACGGATTACTTTTCAAGATTCCAAAAACCTTCTGATGCCCTCAACACACTTGATTTTGGATAACACAAAGGTTTTGAATAATGGATTGTGAATGGGCACGAGATTTGCATGTCCCATCACATCTTCCTTTTCCCTCTCTTTGTTCTCCTAGGAACGTAAGATTGAACAAAAATATCTTTTTCTCTTCGATGATAATTGTCGTTTAAAATGATGTGTCAATTTCAGAAGAGGTAAAAAGTACAACGGGAAGTCTGGGTCAACTGCTGCTTTATCCGCATCCTGCACTCCATTCTAGTGAGGACCCTGATGGAAGCTGTCCCCCCAACTCCCAGGGAGCTTGCTGGGTGGGGGGCTCTCTGAGTTAGTGTCATCTGTGTTGATGTACCAAACCAAACAATCTACTACACTCGGCACATTCACTTCCTCCGTGCCAGGTTTCCTAGAAACCAAGAGTGAAGACGCCATGTGCCTCGCAACACCAGAAGCAAGGCCTGATTCCAGAATCTGGTAAACCCATCGGTCCTCCAGCCAGCCGCGGGACCTCCCTGCCACCATTTAGCTCCAAAACCTTGGCTCCGTCAGCCACTTGACTGCCCAAAATGTAACAGAAGGTGGCATTTCTGGCCACTCACAACTCCTTCTGTCTCTGCTGGATGCCCTGGATTCTTCTAGAAAACAGCCTCGCCTCAGGTTGTGTAGGAACCCAGGGCTGGCCACAGGAAGTTGAATTTATGCTACCATTTGGCTGTGCAAAAAGAATCCTGTTTCTTAGGAACATTCTGTTGGGTGTCTTTCAAAGATTCTAAAATATAATCTGTGAGGTTGCATTCATTTTAAGCAGGATACAAGGAAAAGTCGAGTTAACCAGATTATTTGGAGAAAAGAATGGGCTATTGGGGAACAAGTGAAGCTCAGCATTCAGAGTTTATGATTTTAGCCCAAGTGATTTCACTGCGTAGTTGCTCATCTAACCACGGCGCTCCCTGGGGTCACCTGTCTTCGCACCCACCCTGTCTATTAAGTGGGGAGGAAATTCTTTTACCATGAGACCAGCTGTCTTGCTTTGGGCTCCTGCAGAAGCAGACCCTCGGTCAGGATTTGAGTATAGGAGCGCTACTCAAAAGGTGGAAGTAGGGAGCAGGAAGTGAGGCAGGCAAGGGAAGGAAGCCAGCACAAGGATTTGTCCCTTCCGCCTGTGACTGTAGGCAGTGGAGCCCACCCCCTCGGTAAGCTTCTAGGCAAGGGAGCAAAGCAAGTTCCCCAGAATGACCCTGTCCAGAAGGGACAACTCTTCCTTAAAGTGGCATTTGAATTAATAACTGTAATAAATTGCGTAAGAATAAACATGTAAATAAATATAAATAAACTATATTAGTAAATTCCAAACAAACACAGGAAGGAAATATAAAATCACTGTTAGACAAACACCACACTAGTCTTAGCGGCAGGCAAGACCCTCCACTGGATACTGAAATCAGTGAGCCAAAGTCTGAGGAGAAATGGGATATTTGCAAGGTTTCAAAGAATCTTCCCCAAGGGCGGTAACTGCAAAGGGAAAAATGGAACTGTTACAAAGGAGAAAGTTGGCAGGCATTTCCTGAATCAAATGATCGAATTTAACAACACTAGGAGTGAGGCCCTAAGGACAGTAAGTGCCCCCTGCTATGATGTCATGGAGAGAGAGGCCCGACATCACCCGGGGGCATTCTTGCCAAAAATACACAAGCTCATTTAAACATGGGGAAACATCAGACGAACCCAGATTGAAGGTCATTCTCAGAAGTCACTGACCAGTGCTCTTTAAAAATGTCAAAGGGATGGATGGCAGACAAAGAAATGCTGAGACACTGTCACACATGGGAGCAGACCAGAGACACGACATTAACTGCGACATGGGCCCCTGCAGCAGGACATTAATGGAAAAAACTGTGAAATTTGAATAAGGCTTATCGTTTAGTTCTTAGCTTCACATCAATGTCAATTTCCTAGTTTTGATCATTGTACTTCGGATGTGTCCGATTACAACATCAGGGGAAACTGGGGGGAGGTTATCCGGAAGCTTTGTATGCTAATCCGCAACTCTTCTCTAACTCTAGTGTTATTCCAGAATGTAGAAGTTTACTTTTTGATAGAAGAATTAGTCCCCCAAAGAGGTGAGTGAACTGGGAATTTAGACATCGATTGCCTAGAGCCATTGGTTGAGGGCTTTGTGGGTGGGTTGGGTGGGTGGTAATTCCTGGCACTTCCCACCTGCTGGGTGGGCAAAGGGGCCTCCAAGGTTCTGGGGAGGAAGCTTCAGGCGGTGGTGGCTGGAAGCTGAGTGGAGATAATGACCACCTGAGACATTCAAGAGGGGGTCCCAGGGGCGCCTGGGTGGCTCAGTGGGTTAAGCCTCTGCCTTCAGCTCAGGTCACGATCTCAGGGTCCTGGGATCGAGCCCCGCATCAGGCTCTCTGCTCAGCAGGGAGCCTGCTTTCCCTCTTTCTCTGCCTGCCTCTCTGCCTACTTGTGATCTCTCTCTCTCTCTCTCTGTCAAATAAATAAATAAATAAATAAATAAATAAATAAATAAATAAAATCTTAAAAAAAAAAAAAAAAAGAGGGGGTCCCGGCAGCATCATCTCCCCGTGCTCACTCTGAGAGGAAGCGCAGCCACATTTGAGGGGCTTGGAGGTTAGTTTCCATCCCTTCCTTCCCCGCTGGCAGAGCCTTTCCAAATACATTTCCATAGAACCCAAATGTACTGCAACCATTCAACAATGAGCCCTACCCTTGCTGGGTGGGACCCTTACGACACCTCCCTTGTCACCTCTGGAATGTCCGCCTCAGCAGGCGGAGAGTGCAGTCTTCCCCCGTATTTTAGAACAAAACCCCATACAGAGTTCAGTAGAGAATGACTGGTGAATTTAGAAAAAACAGAACCAAAAAACCAAAAAAACACTGCCATGTATTTGTAATTCCATTTAAGCATAGACGGTCGACCTAAATCGGAACGTAATGATCTGTGTCGAGGAACTGGTCTTTCTTGCCACCATATTTCAAGGACAGTATTGCTCGCTTCATTCTAGAATCTACGGGAAGTAACCACATTGTGCCGTCAGCTTACCTCATAGGGCACCTACAGGCCCCCAGCTCCCAACGCTACAGCCTTTTCTTAGGAAAAGTCACCGCTTTTGAGGATCTGACGGTACATTTATTTTGGAGAAGAGGGGGGAGTTCCTCACGCACACTCCCAACCTCTGTTTTAAATTATTGCTTCAGGCCTTCCTGCCAAACCTGTCATGTATAAAGGGACTCACGGCAAAGTGTGTAAATAATTTTTAAGATTCCACTGGTAGTGATTTGGAAATAAGAGGGGTTTTTCCCCCCCTTTTTTCTTTTCTTTTCTTCTCTGCTAGAGTTACCAAGGCATTTAACATTGTTTTAATTTGGAACACAAATGGAATCTATTAAAACCTCTTGTGCCCTGTATATAAAACTTGCACTTTACATCATCACAAAGCTTTAGAGTATTAAGTAATTGATTTAATTAAACAAGCAACTTTTTTTTTTTTTTTTCCCTTGAGCCACACCCTGGATGTGAAAAGGTTTTATAAATTTCAAAGACTGTGGAGACACAGGAGCAACCTATGGCCTTAAAAAATCGGGGTCATCACTCCTGCCGATGTAGCCCCGGTTTTAGACAACTTTAAGAGTCTTTAATATCCTTATTTTATCATAATAAGATTTGCCGACCAAGCTGACATCTGTTGGTCTTGTGGCCCCATTATTCGGTCACTTTCTTTCTTTTTTGAGATAGCTGGCAAACCTCATCATTCGCTCACTTTCCTACCGAGAGGGAGCTCAGCCTCCCCCTGGGCAGGAAGCCCTGCCTAACGCTGAGACAACGGGCTCTGACCGGCTCCATGCAGGTAGCAGGGCTCCAGGGAGCCCAGGGCCACAGCCATTGGTTCAGGGTTGTCATGTGACTCAGCAGAAGCCAATGAGAAGCCACGGAATGTTGATGGGCATGCTGGGACCAAGGAGTTTACTGGCTTTTCTCGAGAGCATGGGCGGCGCCATCTTGGGATGCCCAGGGGCTCCCACCAGTCGCCCCTAGGAAGAAGCCAGGAGGGGAGTTAATGTGGAGAAGATGGGGGCCAAGAATTAGAGAGAAAGGAAGGCCTGGAAACCGCGTCTTGATGCCATTGTGTAGACCCCTGCCCCACCTGTGCCCAGATGCAGCAACTGTGGTCAAATGAGACAATAAATTATTTTTAATGCTTAACTCAGTTGGGGTTTTTGTCACTTCCAACCAAGTAAGACATAAACCAGTCTTGGAAATGAGCGAAGCAGCGCCATAGTACGAATAAAAGCTACTACTAGATGCTGCTTGGCCTACGTAGTGCAGCCTAAGGGGTTCTTGAGGGTTCTCAGGGCAGGGGGCAGGGGGCAGGGGTCCTGGGGGCTGACTCAGGAGTGACTCTGGATAGTCCCTTCTTCCCCCTGGAACCCAGTCCCTAAATGAGGAAGGGGATAAGATGGGCTCTAAAATGTCGCCTCCAGAATGGTCTGCTGGGTGATCTTAGTGACTATGAAGAGAGATCTCGAACCTCGCGCCTACATGGGATCACATGTGTGCACATACACGTACACACCACACACATACGTGCACACACACGGGCGTGCATGCACGCACACATACCTGCACGTGCACACACACGCACAGTATCTATGTAGGGATCTATGTAGACAAGCATCCTCAGGGCCAGGAGCCTTGTGCGTGCTCAGACTGATCCCCCAGCCTGCACATCTAGCACAACCCACAGTGCCTTAAAGCTGCCTCCAGGCCACCCCTCAGATCTGGGGACACACACCAGCAAGGTGGTCTCTCCCAGGCTCAGCGCTTTTAGCAGAGGATTCTTAGGTCCCAGGTACCAGGAGTTGCCTGGGGCCAGGGGAGGGATGCAGGTGAGGGAGGAGGGGAGCTCACCCTCAGGCCCACCCTTGCACTTGTGCCCTGCGGAAAGTGGCCCCTCCTTAAATTTTGCCTTCCCGGCTCCCTAGTCTCACCTGTGGGCCTGCTGGGACCACTGTAAGCGCTGTGTGGACCCATCTTCTCGCCTGGTGGACTCCGTGCCCTGTGGCACAGCCAGGGCAGCCGGCTAAAGCACAGGCCCAGGGCAGCCACCCCCTTGCCCACCCCCAGGCACCACCATCCTCCACCCTGGGGCCCTCCTAAGACATAGTCTGGAAACCACAGCCCTAAAGTACACATGTCAGTCCCGCCCCCACAGCATCCCCAAAATACCCCTTCTGGGAGCCCTATTTTTAGTTTCCTGGGCAGAAGCCGCCCTCCCTTCCCTCCGCTCTCCCAAACAGAGTGCTTTTCAGAACCAGGCACGTGGGGCACAGTGGTTTCCTGCTACTT
>CM052889.1:76004342-76157796 GCA_028534135.1 Potos flavus | reverse complement strand
CCTTTAAAATGTTCTTAACTCAAATTTGGTCATTTGCTTCCAAGCACTGTCCTGGACAAAACTCGTATATAAGGATATTCATCACAACAGGCAAAACCTAACTGCCCGTGAATAATAAAGTAGCTCAGTTAAATTGTTAGAACCAACCAAGGATGTGGGGCAGGCGTCGCAAGTTGTTTGCGAAGCTATTAAAAACACGGAGAAGATTTGTCATGGATCCATCAAGAGAACAAATGACTAAACTGTTTATTTGCTTATTTGTTTAAAATGTTATGTTCACACTGGTTGTTTATTCAGAAAATTGGTTGTTCTTCGCAATGGTAAAGAACAAGCCCGCTGATTCGTGAAGGAACATGGGTGAATCTCAAAAGGATAGCGCTGACTGAAAAGACGGTAGGTAAGAAAACACACAGGATGATTCCATTTATGTGAAGCTCTGGAACTTCAAAAGTAATAGAAATGGAAATCAACACAGTGGTTGAGTGCAATGGAGAAAGAAGAGAATGATCCCCCCCGAAAAAGGCTCAAGGGAGCTTTCTGGAGGGCTGGAGATACTCTGGATCTTGACTGAGGTAGAGGTTACATAGCTGTATACATTTGTAACATACCACACTTATCAAAATCCATCCCCCTGTACATTGGAGATCGATAGATTTTACTGTACGTACATTATAGCCCAATAAGGGTGATAGAAAATAAAATTTAACCATGGGACAAAATCAGGGTACAATTTGGAAGTACTGTACTAAAGTAGAAAAAAAATGTCAGATGGAAACATATCAGTGTTACTAATACAGGGTTTTATTTTGGGGTAGTGGAAATGTTCTGGAACTAGATAGAGGTTCGGTTGCAAACATTGGAAATGTGCAAAATGCCACTGAATTGTTCACTTTCAAATGGTTAATTTTATGTCGTGTAAATTTCCCTTCAATTAGAAAAACAATAGTGTGTATCTCTAAGGGGAGGGGCGACAGATGTATGGCTTCTAGTTGCATTTTATCATCCTCTCCCTTCCATTCTGCCCTTTCCAATATTCTGCAATAAGCACACATCAGTTTTGTAATCAGGAAGTGGCCATACAACTGATCAGGGACTTGTCGTATTTCAGGGGCTGGAAGAAGAGCCTGCTTTCCTACAGGATCCGGCTCCCAAAGGACACCTCCGGCAAGAAGGAAAGGGATTTGGTGAATATTTTCTGCCCTCCTGCATCTTACCACTGAGCCCCAATGCCT
Organism: Potos flavus; assembly: GCA_028534135.1. Classification (NCBI taxonomy): domain Eukaryota; kingdom Metazoa; phylum Chordata; class Mammalia; order Carnivora; family Procyonidae; genus Potos; species Potos flavus. The sequence continues at coordinate 76,156,564 of CM052889.1, read as the reverse complement.
GTCCCAGCACCAGGGTGGACACTTTTCCCTTGTCCACACAATTGGTCCTTCTGTATCACAAAGGCCCTCAGGGAATTTTCGGATAGTCTGTAAGGTGAAATGTACATCAGACATTTTCCAGGGAAAATGGAGACACAGTGGCCCAGCTCCCTGCCTGGATGTTAATGACCAGATTGCACGATGGAGGTCCAACTCGTGTGGGTCCTCATAGGTTTGAGCAGAGTTGAGGCTAATTGGGGTGGGTTCCCAACTCCAAATTAAGAGATCAGGGACTGTGCCTTGGCTGGCCTTCCTGGGGAGACCCTTTCATAAGGTGTTGGCATGCCCCAGCTCAGGGCCCCAATCTGGACTCAGTCCAAGCAGCCTTCGTGGCAGTCAGCTTGGAGCAGAAACTCAGCAGGGAAGCGGGTACCACCAGCAGCTCAGAATTCCTGATTCTTGAAAGCTTTGGGGTGGGCGGAGGCTACTGTCTCAGCATTGAGCAGTTCAGTTTCAAGGAGCCTTGCCCTGAGGTAGAACGCGAATTCCTACAAAGGAGACATCATGTGAGCTGCGGGAGGTCTTTATGGAGGCATCTTTTGTCATCCAGAGATGTTTATCCTGAAGGCAATGTCATGTAGCAAAGGGGGTGAGGGCAGGGAGATGGACCTGTTTGTCCTGGAGGTGGGCAAGGGGGACGGGGAGCTGCGAGGAGCCCAGGATCCCAGATCTGTCCATAACCAGCCATGCAAGAGAAGCAGACAGATGAGGAATATGAGACAACTGGCTTCGACCTCATGAGCAAGGACAACCCTTGATTCAAGTAGCTGGCCGGAGGAGAAGGGGCCTCAGTCCGGCAGGACATGGGGAATTTGCCACCATGGGGCAGCAGCTCTGGGGTATAACCGCCCCCCCCATCTCTTACAGAGAAGCACAGGGTGCCTTGCACATTATGGGGACTTTAGCAGACCCTCGAAGTGCTTTATTCCAAAGTAAAGCCCTGGCCAGTTGGTCAGAAGAACGCGGCCCTATCCCTACTTTAAAGATAAAAACACACTAGATTTTGGGCGCCTGGGTGGCTCAGATGGTTAAGCGTCTGCCTTTGGCTCAGGTCATGATCTCCAGGTCCTGGGATCGAGCCCCACGTCTTGCTCCCAGCTCAGCGGGGAGTCTGCTTCTCCCTCTCCCTCTGCCTCTCCCCCTGCTTGTGCTCTCTCTGTCTCTGTCTCTCTCTCTCAAATGAATAAATTTTAAAAAATCTTAAAAAAAAAAACCCACAAAACACTAGATTTATCCTCACATCAGAGAGCCAGAGCCAAGATCTAAAACGGATGTCCCACCCATACGCAGAGCCAGCAACTGAGGAGAGGGTAAAGCAAACATCGCAAAAGGCCAGTTGGCAGTCTTTGCTTGTTGATGCCGCTGGGCTCAAACTGGAGGTTAGCAGCACCAAAACATGATCGAGCGAACCACCAGGGGAATCTGGGCCAGGGCGTTTGGACCAGATGCCACGTGAGGGATCTTGGAGACCTTCTCCCTGCTTCCTCTCTGACGCAAGTCGAGATCGCTAGGGCTGGTGGAGGGAGCGCGTGCGGGAGCCGTAGACCAGAAGCCCTACATTCGAGCGCCAAGCCCGCATGGGATGCCGCGCATTTACCCTCTCCCTGGCCCGGTTTCCTTGCAGCGGTAGAAGTCAATGGGCTGGGGCACATTGGAGCCTTTGAGAACCCATCGAAGATGACAAATGCAGGTCTGCTGTTCGGATAAATCTTTGTTGCCAGCATCCAGCTAAAAATAGTTCCTCCAGAGGAGGACGGAATCCCCCTCTAAGAGAATGTGGTCTTTGCAAAATAAAACGTGTCCTTTTATTCACTCAAACGCCGCACCTTTCCGCCGGAGAGCCGCCAACAGGCTCGTGTTCCGAGGGCTGGATTTTTCCATGTTGGGGCACTGAGGTTTATTTGGAGGGAGAAGAGCCCGTGCTCGGGCGTCCTCGTTTCACACGCCTGGCTTCAAGTCCTGTATTGTTTCAGTCTGACTGCTGGCCTGTTTTGCCCAGTGCAGACGGAGCCACGGCAGAGAGGAGAGAGAACAGTGAGGAGAGAGAGAGAAAACGGTAAGGTATTTCCTGTCATGAAATCCAATCTGATTGAACTTAAAAATAGCAGGAAAATCAACACTTCGGAGACTGACCTTTTATTTTTTTTTTTAAGTTGGGGGTGGGTGGAGAAGAGAAACCTCCCGTGTTTTGCCCCCAGAATGCCAAGATCTTCTTTGCCAGAGTTATGGGCCAGAAACCAGAGAAGGAACACAGACTGTCCTCAATTTGGTGGCAACAGGAGAAAGATGGGGTTTGGATTTTGAGGAGCAAAAAAAATTGGGCTGGAGTTTCTTGCCTCCTTGCTGTCTTTCTTGGTGGGGATGGAAGGAAGGGCTCTCAGCTGGGAAGGGTTGGTAGGCGCTCCCTTGGGCGAGGGCTCTTCTATGAATCCACCTTCTCTGCTGTCAATCTCATCTCTCCCTCTACATTAGTTCCCTCTCCTTGGACTACAAATTGCCCGAGTCTCTGCGAGAGCGTGAAAAATGATCCTTCGCCTCGTCTCCTTCCTGGCTTGTGTTGCTTACCTTCCCCAAAAGGCAGTCCTGACCTTGGCTGCGGTCCGGATGGCCCTTCTTACAATGGACCGTTCTGCTGACATGGCCTTGCCTGTGCTCCCAGCAACCTCTGGTCCTCAAACCCCAGCTGCCCTAAGCAGCCCCTGGAGGTCACTGGCTTTACAAACAGGTGCCAGGAACCCAGAGGGGACACCCACACGGCTAGGTCTAGCACGGCGCTACTATGAGCCACAGATGCAGCTTCCAACTTCCTAGTAGCCACGTTTAAAAAAAGTAAAAAGAAATAGGCGAGATTCATCTAACAGATAGGTGTCCTGTCTCCGTCTATCCAAAATCTTACCATCTCAACAGGGAATCAACATCCACTATTAACAAGCCATCTACATTCTTTGTGTGTCCTAAGGATTTGAAATCCAGTGTGTCTTTACACTGTAGCCCATGAGATTTAGACTAGCCTCGTCCCAAGGGCTCCATTGTCACATGTGGCTGGTGGCTGCCAGGGTGACCAGCCCAGCTCTAGAGCTCTAGCACGGCCCCAGCCCTGGTCCAGGGTCCTCTCCACCATGATGAGCTGGGAGGCGCCTCTCCAGTCTCCGCTGTCCTGCCTCCCACATCCCTGGACCTGGGGGGTGACCACCACTGTCTGCTCTCCCCTCCCGAGCTCCTGATCCGGCACCCTTTGGGTCTCCATTTGCACCCCCTCTTCCTGCTCTGGCTTTCCTCTCCTCTTAACATTCCAAAGTTGGGCATCATTCAATGACAGTAGTAAGACTAGTACTAGTAAGACTAGCACTAGTAAGACTAGTAGACAGTCTTCTCCGTCATCATCATATTGAGCCACCTGCTGCTCTAAGCACATGTCATGTAATAATTTACCCACTATCTGCAGCTGCCCCAGGAGGTAGGTGCTGTTGTTGTGCCCATGTATTAGTTTGCTTTGGCTGCTGTAACAAATGATCATGTAGTCGTGGCTTAACACAACAGAAAGGTAGTATCTCATAGTTCTGTAAGTTAGAAGCTTGACACGGGTCTCCTTGGGCTAAAATCAACGTGTCTGCAGAGGGGCGCCTGGCTGGCACAGTCACTTAAAAATCCAACTCTTGGTTTCACCTCGGGTCTTGATCTCAGGGTCTTGAGATGGAGCCCCGAGTTGGGCTCTGTGGTCAGTGAGGAATCTGCTTCAGATTCTCTCTCCTTCTCCCTCTGCCCCTCTGGCTCGTTCTCTCTCTCTCTCAAATAAATAAATAAATCTTAAAAAAAAAAAAAAAGTCTCTGCAGAATGCATCCCTTCCTGGAGCCTCCAGGAGAGAATTCATTTCCTTGGCTTCAAGCTTCAAGAGGCCACTTGCATTCTTTGACCTATGGCCTCGTCTTCCATCTTTGAAGCCAGCCATAGTGGGTTGATTCCTTCCCACATCACTCTCTCCAATCTCCTTTTCTGACTCCTTCTCCCCTGGGTCCACCCAGATAATCCACGATAATCTCTCTATCTTCAAATCAGCATGTTATCTAACATGGTCACAAGTTCCAGGGATTAGGACGTGAGCTTCTCGGTGGAGGGGCAGTATTCTGCCTCTCCCACCCCATTTCAGATGAGGAAGGAGAGAGGTTAAGTCACTCATGCAAGGTCACACAGCTGTAGATCTCATTGACCTTGAGTCCTTGGCATCTTTTCAATTCTGTCACTCCCCTGATACAGATTCAGTGGCCTTAGACTCTAGGGGACATGAGCCCACCAGCCAGAGCCTTTCCTTCCAGATCCCAGGCTTTGTTCACAGCTATTATTTCCTGGATTTGGATATCCAGCCAAACGATGGAAGCAGCCCAAGTGTCTATCGACAGATGAATGGATAAAGAAGATATGGTTTCTCTATACAATGGAATATTACGCAGCCATAAACAGGAATGAAAGCTTGCCATTTGCAGCAATGTGGATGGAGCTAATGAGTATTAGGCTCAGTGAAATAAGTCAGTCAGAGAAAGACAAATACCATACGATTTCACTCATATGTGGAATTTGAGAAACAACCAATGAACAAAGGGGGGAAAGAGAGACAAACCAAGAAACAGATTCTTAACTACAGAGAACATACTGATGGTCGCCAGCGGGGAGGGGGTGGGGGGATGGGGGAAACAGGTGATGATGAGGATGAAGGAGCGCACCTGGTGTGATGAGCACCGGCTGAGCATGGAAGCGTTGCATCGCTATACTACACACCTGAAACTAATATAGCACTGTAATGTTAACTATATTGGAATTAAAATTAAAAACTTAACTAAAAAAAAAAAGATTTCTCCTCCTGACCTCTGCCTCACCTCATAAGGGCAATCTTACTTCACACCTGCCTCAGAAAGGCCAGCTCCGATCAGGGTAACCGTTCTCTCTCCCCAGCCAAGAAAAACACCGAGGCTAGCTTTCAGATCATTAAGCACTCTCTGCCAGCAGCCAGGTTCCTTCGTTTTCATACACTGTTCGGGAGAAAAAAATCCTCAAGTCCATTCACCCACTGCATCCAAATGTTCCAGAAAGGTCGATTTGGGACAAATGTGGAGCCTGCAGGCTTCTCCATCCCATGCCCTTGCCCATCGGCTCAGAAGCCACACAGAGATGGATGGACGATGCTCTCCTCTCACGCCCTGCTGACTCCAGCTAATTCCCGGTGAAAAATGCAAAGACTGTGAAAAGAGCGCCCAGCGCCTTCCCTGAACCCCCCTGACTGTTCAGGTCCAGGCCTGAGTCTGGGGTCCCCTCACCAACAGCCGAACACCTGGCTCGAACATAAGGCTCACTGTTATAGGTGGAAAGAGCCAGAAGCTGCCCACTCCCTCAGATTCCTGAGAACTCACAGACGCACCTTTTCCTCACCAGAATGTAAAAAAGTGGATTGTGTCTTGTGATATGGTGATTTATAATTAGAAATACATCTTTGGTCTTCATCCCAGTTCCTGACTCACAGCCCCTAAAACCCTCGGAATTTCTTACGTGATAAGAGAGATAAAGGTGTCTCTTGCGATTCCTAGCAAGCCCTTTCAACCACATCTGAGTGTCTGTGGACAGGATGACTTTTGGAAAGGCCCTAAGGATGGGGGGCTGGGGGCCAATGGAGCCAACCTTGTGATTAGAGCATTGGAACTTCCAGCCCCAGGACTGACCCCCGGGGAGGGGAGAGGCGCTGGAGGTTGAATTTGTCGCCAGCAGCCAATGATTTCATCAATCACGGCTACAGCATGAGACCTCCCTAAAAACTCAGAACAGATGATGTTCAGAGAGCTTCCAGGCTGGTGAACCCACACAGGGGCCAGGAGGGTGGCAGGCCCAGAGAGGGCCTCTTCCCACAGCCGTCGCCCTCTGCTTCTCTGCCCTCTGGTCATCCTGGAGCTACATCCTCTTATAAGAAACCAGTGATCTGGTCAGTGACCTATTTTACCGAGTTCTGTGAGTTGTTCTAGCAAATTAACCAAAGCCAAGGAGGAGGTCGTGGGAACCTCCGGTTTATAGCCGGTCGGTCAGAAGCACAGGGGACAATGTGGATCGGTGAGTGGCGTCCGAAGTGGAGACTGCCTTTTGGGACTGAGCCCTGAACCCGTGGGGTGACACTATCTCCAGGAAGATAGTGTCAGAATTGAGTTCACTGGTAGGACCGCCAGCTGTCTTTGAGAGTTGCTCAGTGGTGGGAAAGCCCACACCCATCCGGTCAAGGGCATGTTCAGTGTGAGGACCGAGAGGACACAGCCGCCTCCCGGCTTCCCAACACACCCGACTCTGACCCCAGGACAGGCTGAGCTTCCCTGCCTGCTATCACCCCCGTCACGGGAGACTGCCTGCCTGACGGATGTGGGCGGATCACCCACGGAACTCATTTCAGGCTAGGGTTTGAATGGCGTTCTCATCAAACCTGCAGGTACCCAGAGCTTTACGCCAGGAGCGAAGGGGACTCATTTAGGTTTCATCTCCTTCTATCTATTAAATGAAAATAAATAGAGACCGAACGAGATGAGGTGTGTGAGAGCCCATCATCCCAAGGTCACCGGCAAGGTCAGGGACCCCAGCTCTGGGCTCTCTTTCCCCCCCATGCGCATGGCTGGCAGGAGGGCCCAAGTCCAGGGCGATGCCATGGGAGTGAGCAGATGGAGAAGAGAGGGGGCCCCTCTCTGGAATAATGAAAATACTTGGTGTGTGTTCTTTGAGCAAGTTATGAATGCCCAAAATGGAATAAACGTATGCGAAAAGGAGAGCGTTAAAAGATGAAGGGTTCGATGACACAGGATTGGACACGCACAGTGTCCGGTGAGCTCCTGGTTTTGCTGCTGTACTTTTGTCATGTGAGACTGACCGGGGGAAGCTGAGTGCACGGTCCCTGGGACTAGCTCTGCTTTTTTTGCAACTTTCTGTAGAGTCTATAATTATTACAAGAGAAGAAGTATTTTCTTTTAAAAGGTGAAGGACTTGTAGCTGAATGAAAGGGGGAAGGAGGGAGGGAGGGGAAAGAGAGAGCTGGAGAGCGAGGGAGGAGGACAGAGAGGAAAAAGAGAGCCATTGCATTCTTTCACCAGGTGACAGATGACAAAGTCAGGAGAGGACTGTCCTCAGTGAAGGTGGCCGAGGCAGCACACTGACTTTGTTTTCCATCCAGCCTGCTCTATTCTGTGTGTATCAATGGCTTCCAACTAGTCTGAATTAAAAGCTATCTCCAAGATGTGCTTGGAGGTGCAGAGTTCCCTTTATTATTTATTCCGGACCCCTACCCAGTGGAAAAATGCCTTCGAAGGCCTTCGCCTCCGCTCTGGGGCCTGTTTTATTTGGAGGACAATTGGAAATGATGAGCAGCATTAAATGCAAATTTTACTTGGCAGCTGCCTAACGGAGGCTGGACGGGATGCAGATCCCACATGTGCGCCCACGTGCAGGGAGAAACGCACGCCTGGGCGCAGGCGATCCACAAGGCCACCACGCTACCGGGTCTTCTAGGTTATTTTCCTCCCAGGAATCAGCGTTTTCCAACCAATCTCTCCTGGACTGACTTCCAGCAACGCTGATCCTGGAAGATTAGTTCCAAATTCTGCAGCCTAAGGTGAAACATTTGAATGTTCTCCGCAGAAACGAGTTTTATTTGACTTCAAAGAACACAGACCACGGTGCCTGGAGGCTCCTTGTCATGAGCGGTGGAAAATTTATTCCAAAGCTCCGTTTCTCATTTTTTAAAAATGTTAAGTCAAAGAGACATACATTTTCCTGACAACATAGAACAGAAAAAGGCAGCGGTTACCCCAGCATTAACTTTCAGATCATATCTACAAGGTAAATAAAGCATAAATTAACCAATTACAATAAAATACCGGATAAATGCCTTTGACAACTCTGAATTTCCCAGGAAAATGCTTCCAGCTGTGACCCCTGACTTGCAAGGCATGGGCTGCACAGCACTGAGTTTGTTTATGAAGGATGAAGCTGTGTCCCCCTCTTCGTCCTCCACGGGGTCTCTTCCTTTCACTTGAACAGAATTGGAGAGAGGCAAACCATTTTAAAAGTCCCTGACAGGCAGAGATAAGCCTGGATATTCCCAAGACTTCCCATGACTACACATCAATCTGCTTTTTATAAATGGAAAATAGACTCCTAAGGATTAAGCCAAGAGAAGGCCGAAGTTAGCAGCCTCGATCCGGTAAGAGGAATTATGGATTCATTGGACAGAGGGTGGGAGGTGGAATGGGGTCTGCAGGGCAGATGGACCCACAGCCTGTTTTTGTAAATAAAGTTTTATTGGCATGCAGCCACGCTCATTCCTTTACATACTGTCCATGCCTCCTTTCTTGCTATGAGGGCAGAGACCACATGGGTCACAAAGCTGAAAAGGTCTGCAGCTTACAAAATGGGGAGCCAAGATGGAACCATGTGTGGCGGCTGGAATAAGGAAAGATGTGGAAGGTCATCCTTGGGAGTTGCACAGGTGGCCAGTGGAGAGACTAAAGCAGCAAGAACCAGGCTGGCAGAAGGCACAGAGGTGACAATGAGTGGTGTGACATAGCTTCGATCCTCACACCATCCTACACTGGCTGTGTTCGCTATCTAAACTGTGTAACAAATTACCACCACTCAGTGGCTTAAAACAATGTTTATTGGCTCACAGCTCCATAGGTCAGGAGTCTGGGCACAGTGTCACCGGGTTCTGTGCTCAGGGTCTCGCCAGGCTGAAATGAAAACCACGCCGTCATCTGAACTTAGGGTCCTCTACTGAGGTCACATGGCTATGTCAGAATTCAGTTCCTTGAGGTTGTAGGGCTGAGGTCCTTATGTGGCATCAGCTGAAGACCACTTTTAGGTCCCAGAGGCCACCCGAAGTCCCTTGCCATGTGGTCCCCTCCATCTTCAAGCCAGCAGTGGAGTACTTCTCAAACATCAAATCCCCCTTGTCCTTTGAATCTCTGACTTCCTTTGTCTCTGACCCCCGGACCCAGATATAAAGGGCTCCTTGTTTAGGTCAGATCCCCCAGCTATCTCCCTAGCTTAAGGTCAAATGATTTGGGATCTTCATTACATCAGCTCACCCGAGAATAGTGTTAAATTGAATGACTGGGAGAAGGTGTGTGTACCCAAGGGCTGGAATCCTGGGGCCATCTTGTCATTCTGCCCACTCTGTACCATCCTACAAAGCAGCAAGCAAACAGGCAATGCCTGAAGTTGGTAAACCCAAAATTAACCACATCAGCCTGTCTTTTGGAGGTGTGGCGGTATCCACCAGAACCAAAATCTCAAAGTGTTCAATAGAGGTTAACTCTAGGGCCAGGAATGGGGAGGTGAGGGATGGGGCAAGAAGCTATCACTCACTACTAGAACACTATTCTAGACTATCTAATGTTTTAAATTAGGCACATATAGTACTGTGAAAGTGATTTTTAAAAAGAGTGTAAAGAAGTCAATCCCGCTGGATTTCTTTCCTGTAGGTTCTTAGCTCCATTTTCTCATTTATCAAAGTTACTACCATCTACAACCATCTTTATGTTATTTTCTCCAACTTCAGGTGTCCCTTCTCTTCCTCAAGGGCAACTCGTCCACCTGCCCTTGACCCCAAGCCTCCCCCAGCCTTTCCTGGGATCTTGCTCCATCAGATGAGCCCTGTCCACCCACCACCAACAAACTCTCCCTCTCAGTTTGGGCTCCCCTAGAAGCAGAGACTGAGACCAGAAGGTGACCGGAGGTGGTTTATTTGGGAAGTGAGCCCAGGAAGCACAGGATGGGGAGCAAGGAAGTGAGACAGAGAGGAGAGAGCAGCCCATAAAGGGTTTCCAAGCCGGGGCACCCTAGGAAGCCGTGTACCCCACAGCTACCCACCCAAGGAGCCAGGAAGCCGGGACATTTGCTCCCCAAACACCATCTGTTGCTGGTTGGGGTGCACCTTGGGCCCTGGCTCTTTGGCATGCCATGTACCCCACAGCGGATCATTGTCCCAAAGGTGGAAAAGGAAGCTCTCAGGCAGGACATCACAGGTGCCCACCATCAAGTACCACCCATGCATGGACACGAATGCCCAAGGAAATGCAGGTGGCCTCTACAACATCCATCGTCCTCTCCCTCGCCGCAAGCTCTTCCCTTGAACAATGATGGCCTGAGGATGATGGAGCACTGTACTGGTTTCCCAGGGCTGCCCTAACAAGTGACCACAAACCGGGGGGCTTGAAACAACAGCCATTTATTGCCTCACTGTTCTGGAGGCTAGAGGTCCAAAGCCAAGATGCCAGCAAGGCTCCCTCTGAAGGCTGGAGGACACAATCTCTTCCACGCCCCTCTCCGAGCTTCTGGTGGTTCCCAACAGTCCTTGGCAGTTCTTGGCTTGTGGATGCCTCACTTCCCCTCTACCTCTGGCTTCATGTGGCCTCTCCCCTGTGTGTCTGTGTCCAGATTTCCCTCTTCTCATAAGACCAGCAGTCCCTGGTTTGGAGCCCACCTTAATCCAGTGTGATCGCAAGTTGATTACACCTGTAGGGGCCCTGTTTCCAAGTAAGGTCACTTTCACAGATCCCAGAGGTTAGGACTTGAACATATTTTTGAGGAACACAATTCACAACCAACAACCGCACACTTACTATGGACCAGACTCTATGCTAAGCACTTCATATGTTTAGATCTCACGTAATACATCTGAGGTAGGTACCATTATGATTCCCATTTTACACATGAAGCACAGAGAGGTTAAGTAATCTGCTCAGGATCACACAGCTAGTCAGTGATAGAGCCAAAAATTCGAAGCCCACCATCAGACTCTGGTTCTAACCAGTGTGCACACTGCCTCTCCAGTACCCCCATCTGCCCTCTTCTGGACCCTGAGTCCCCTTCTAACTGTGGTTTCATCTTCCTTCCCCTTCCCATCCAAACTTTCCATTCGGTCAGCCCACAAACACACGTGGAGCATCTTCTAGGTACCAGATCCTGGCCAGGAGCTGGGGACACTCAGCAAAAATAGGAATCCGCATTTTTATCATGCAGTATTGTATGTTTCCTTCTAAACTGCCTTACACTGCTTTGGGGAATGGAGCATACCGTCTAGAGGCCAGACAGATGCTAATCAAATCCATTCCCAGACAAGCATAAAATTGAGAAGGTGACAAGGGCTATGAAGCCAAGAGGAGAAGCTAACCCAGTGGAGAAGGTCAAGGACACCTGCAGATGAGGAGCAGATTAAGCATGAGGGAGGGAAGGGCCCTCCAGGCTGAGGGAACAGCAGGTGCAAACAGGGCAGGAACTTAGGCAGCTCCTCCTCTAGAAATGAAAACAACCTGGTAATAAGAGAGATACTCAGGAGAGGACCCTGGTCTAGGGTAGGGGTCAGCAAGTGTTTTCTGTAAGGGGCCAGATGAGAAATATTTTAGGTGAATGGTCTCCCTGGAAACTACTTATTTGTGCTCTTGTAGGGCAAAGCAGCCACAGACAATATGGAAATGAATGGGCATGCCTGTGTGTTAATAAAACTTTATTCAGGGATGCCTGGGTGGCTCAGTTGGTTAAGCCACTGCCTTCGGCTCAGGTCATGATCCCAGGGTCCTGGGATCAAGTCCCATATCCGGCTCCTTGCTCAGCAGGGAGCCTGCTTCTCCCTCTGCCTGCTCTGCCTGCTGCTCCCCCTGCTTGTGCTCTCTCTCTCTCTCTGACAAATAAATAAATAAAATCTTAAAAAAAAAAGAATTATAAGAATTAAAAAAAAACTTCATTCATAAACACTGAAATTTGAATTTCATATAACGTCCACATGTTATAAAAGATCATTCTTTTAATTTTTTTTCCCCCACCATTTCCAACATTTTTAGCTTGTGGGGTTGTTCAAAAACAGGCGGTGGGCCAGACTTGTCCCACAAGCCTTAGTTTGCCAACCTTTCATGGAGAGCTCTCGAAAGTGTCTTCAAGTTAGTCTGGTCTTTCTGCATTGCTGTTCCCTTGTTATCCCCAGGCCTGAGGTAAGCCTTGTTACAAATTACCACCTGGTCTTAGCAGTGCTCTGAGGCATCAAAAGATGGGCCTTGGGGTTCCACTGGTCAGGAGATGGCCAGAGGCAGCCCATTACAGACCAGAGCCCCAGTTTAGAGAGTAGCGCCAGGTCCACAGGGAAGGATTTGCAACACTTAGGAGCTCTCTTTGGGAATTCCCAGGAATAGGTAGGATGAGGAAGCAAGGAAAGGAGATTTTCTGGGTAAAGGGAATAGGAACTCGAGCTGTGGCCGTGTGGGTGCCTGAGAGAAACACGGAATCCAAGCCCAGACTCTCAGGGACATCCCACTCCTCTCCCTCCCTTCTCTCATTTTCTTCCCTGCCTTTTTCCAAAAGGGCTTTGAGGCAACTTATGAGAAGACCTATAATTCATCATGATGGGTTATCAGAAGATAAAAAAGAGACCCCATCCAAGGGTGAGGCTCCTTCAAGACCATAGCCCAAACTGCCCTGCACATGTAATTCAGAGTTTTCTAGAAGCCACAGTGAAAATTAAAATCTGGCTACACGGCCGAACTCAGAGCGTCCCCAACAAAAGATGAGCCAATTGCTCAGATGTCAGGGCTGATATCCCCAAAATATCTTCAAGTTAGACACAAGGGTGACTTTGACAAGGCAGTTCCTCCATCAACCCTGTCATCGTCCCATGCACCTTACTCCTTGCAATTCAGTCAAGACAACTAATCACAGGTTAATAAATAGTAACCCCTACAGCAGGTCATGCGAGTTAATTCTACAAGGTCTGGCACACCACAATCCTGGGACGGCACTCTTGCTGGTTGTGTTAATCTACCCGGGGTTAGATTTTAGACCTTCTATTTTGGCGAGGATGTGGAGAAAGGGGAACATTCATGCACCGTTGATGGGAATGCAAGCTGGTGCAGCCACTCTGGAGAACAGTATGGAGGTTCCTCAAAAAGTTAAAAATAGAGCTACCCTACGATCCAGCAATTGCACTACTAAGTATTTACCTAAAGGATCCAAAAATACAGATTTGAAGGGGCACATGCACCCCAATGTTTATAGCAGCATTATCAACAATAGCTAAACTATGGAGAGAGCCCAAATGTCCACTGACTGAGGAATGGATAAAGAAGATGTGGTATATATACAATGAAATATTACTCAGCCATCAAAAAAATGGAATCTTGCCATTTGCAACAATGTGGGTGGAGCTAGAGTGTATTATGCTGAGTGAAATAAGTCAGAGAAAGACAAATACCATATGATCTCACTCATGTGGAATTTAAGAAAGAAAACAGACGAACGTATGGGAAGGGGGGGGCGAAAAGGAGAGAGGGAAACAAAACATAAGAGACTCTTAATGACAGAGAACAAACTGAGGGTTGCTGGCAGGAGGTGGGTGGGGGATGGGCTAGACGGGGGATGGGCACTAAGGAGGGCACCAGTTGTGATGAGCACTGGGTGTTGTATGTAAGTGATGAATCACTGAATTCTACTCCAGAAACCAGTATTGCACTGTATGTTAACTAACTAAAATTTAAATTAAAAAAAAAAAAGGTATTAGACCTTCTAGAGCAAGGGGTGTGCCATCTGTGGCCCGCGGCCCCAATTCAGCCCACAGCCTGTTTTTGTAAATAAAGTTTTACTGGTACGCACCCATGCCCATTCCTTAATGTATTGTCTGTGGCTGCTTTTGAGCTATAACGGGAGTGGAGTAGATGCGACAGATTATCTGGCTCAAAAAGCCTAAAATAATTACCGTCTGGTTCTTTATAGCAAAAGCATGCAATTCTGGTCCAGAAGAAGGGAAGGGCCGCATGCCCTTCAGGTCAGCCCTTCCGTAAAGACTGTTCTCAGCCAAGCTCCCGATAGATGTGGTGCAACAGTGAGGTTAAGATTAAACTTCCTGGCACGTACCTGGCCTGCACTGCTTGACACTGACAGTTATAAATGGAACCACATGCCTGAGCCAACATTGTGGGTTGACCTTGAGAATCCTGACAAGGACAGGTGCCTGCCTAGGAAACCTCTGCTCTGCTGAGAAGTGCCAAGTTTATCCTTAAAAAAGAACTTCGCATCGCACTCGGCAAGTTCGACGAGTCCTGTAAAGCTCACATCCGCTCCACTGAGGCTGGCCGCACTAATTTTAGACCGGAAGTCTCTGCAGGTCCACACACCCAAACCCAGTGTCTCCACCCAGCCCTAGTAGACAGCACAGCATGGAGGTATGTGCTTCCCTGTGAAGGGTCACAGTGTCCTTGAGGCCCTGCCCTTGCGCCCGTTGGCCTGTCTCCGGTCACGAGCACCGGCAGGGAGCCGTTTCTGTGCGCACAGACAGCTCCTCTCTCCGGATGCCTGCCTCTCTGCTCCTTCCCGCAACCCCAGAGCTTCCTCTCAGCCTATCCCCAGGGAAACCTAGAAGGACTGGGGAGGTAAGGTCTCCAGGGTAAACCCCATCAATTAGAAATGAGAAGCAGTGGATAAATAGTCCGGCTTGCCCATTCCTCAGTAGCATGATTTCAAGGCTGGTCCATGTAATTCTAAAGGGGAACCCTGATGGGACTGGGTCCCGGCTGCCCACAGTTTTGGGGTTTTCTCCCTTTCCAGCTCACGCTCCCCACTCCCTTACCTGTGTTTCCCAGTATCAGCTCCCGGATAAACTACCTCCTTCCAATGTCTGTCTCAGCATCTGTGTTTGGGGGACCCCGACGAGCCACGTGCCCTCCAAAGACAGACTTACAAATTATACAATGAAGGCATTAACTCACATGACCTACTCTAGGGGAGTATTCATTAGCCTGTTAAAAGTTGAACAATATCCACCGAAGTTAATAGCATTGGCTGAAAACAAAAAAGCTTAAGTGCTACCCTGATATGTTCTGGAAAGAATTATAGGGAGGGGCCAATCGTCTGTTAAGACCACTTGAAGACCTCAATGACAATACCATGCCTTGCATATTGAAAAAAAAATAGTAATCTTCTCTGAACAATGTCTATAATGGCCCTTGCCATATTGTATTACATTTTCCTGAATAAATCTCTCCTACATGTGGTGAGTTGTGTGGGGGGGGGGGGGCACAGGAGACACCCCTCTTTATTAACTTTTAACAGGGTTAACAATCTTCCAAAATATCAGCCTTCTGAAATGGTCTGTTTGCTCCTCCTGGCGTGTCCAAGGGGGAAAATATTTATAAATCAAAAAGAGGAAATCAGGCTAAGCTATCTCTGTGAGTTCCATCAGAGCTGGAATGCCAGTGAGGCTGCAGTTTAAGGCATATATTTTAAGTCTGACTTCCTTTCTCTGGTAGATGGACTCAGTAATAACCTCACTGCTTGCCCCTCAGGCATCCATGCTCAGCGCTGTAACCTTCCAGAACCCTCCTACCCAGCCTCTAGGCTTGGCCAGGTGCCTCACTTTGGCCAATGAGATGTTGGCAGACTTGATGCATGTAGAGGCCTGAAAAGGTGTTTGGCATTTCTGCTTGCCTTTGCACCTCTTCCTTGCCATGAGAACATGCCTGGGCTAGCCTGCTCCAGGACAAAAAAAATACCTAAAGCCAAGCAGTGTCCCAAGCTTCCAGCCAGCGCCCTCCCAGACCAGCCAACAGTTAGCCAACTCCCGGGCACAGGATCGAGCCCAGCCAAGGCCAGCAAAACCATTCCGCTGACCTGCAGATCCATGAGCTACAGAAGTGCTAATTGTTTGAAGCCACTGGGAGTTGGGGGACTATTTGTTACCCAGCTCTAGTGTGGCAATAAATAACGAATACATCTTCCTTGTCTGAAAATCATATTAGAGACAGGTTTCCTACGCCGTAGGCTTTGCAATCAAACACTACCACACTCCATGGAGCATGACGAAGTAAACACAGAATACCCCTTCCACGACAGCCAAACCCCCACTGACGTACGTCTAAAATGGATCTAACAGTATTGGGAAAGAATCCCAATTCTGGAGCCCCTGAGCCACCAGGAATTGTTGCTGTCGCATGCTCCCTGCCAGGGGCTAGTCTCCTTTGATAGCTGATTTCACCCACTTAGTCATTTCTGCTCCAAGCATCTAAGGAGTATTTCCCATACAAAACCCAGATGAACGGGACCAAAGTTCGACGTGCATACACGGAGAGCATGTGACAGATTCGGGTGCAATCTGAGCAGGGTATAAAAAGGGGGTGAAGAAAGACCAAGAGAACACAAGAGAAGGAATCTCTAAGTGGGAGGTGACTCGGGACATTTTGCAGAAGAGGTGACAGTGTGAAGATGGTTAGGGAACAGTGAGGCATCCCAGCCATCTGCCTCCACACCATCACACCTCGACCGCATGGTCCAAGAGGCATGGGGATATTTTAGGAAGAGGACACTTAGCCATCCCGAATGTCTTCTGAATCAAGTTGAGAAAGGGAACAAGGAAAATGATGGAGGGAGGGAGTTGTGGCATAGAGGGAGGAAGTTTTTCCTGGCTTTTCTCATTGCTGGCGTATTTCTCCCAAGAGTCATTCCTGCTGGACACAGCAATGAGCCATCCACCATGGTGACGTGCTCAAGACACAAAGGGCTGTGCAGGTGACGGGACCCAGAGACTCTCCTAGAGCCAAGTTTTCAGTGAGACTTCCCTCTTCGCAACCTCTTTGGATGTCAACGTAGTCTGAGAAATCCATAAGTCCCCTTTCTTCCCAGGAAATACTTCCTTCCTGCTTCCCCCCAACCGGCCCCTCCCACAAAACTTGCTTCCATTAATTTTAAGCAATGTTTCAAAAATTATAAAAGTAATGATGTCTGTGGAAGGAAAAAACAGAGACTTGGGGAAAAGTACAAAGAAGAAATGAAAACTGCCCGCTGTTTCCGCACCCAACCCGAATCACTCTTACCATTCCACTGGATTTCCTTCCAGTCTTTTCTAGGCCTAGTTGTGTGGGATTCTTTTCTATACGGGCATGCTGGTCGTTTCATTATGGATCTAGCTCTTGTCCCTTAATATCATAGCTTTCGGATTAAGAGTCATGATCAGGGAGGCTAGCGTGCCATTTGAGGTCATATGAGGCAAAAGTCTGAGTTTGTTACCACATAAAATTTCATCAGAAACCTGCGTGATATTTTGTGTCCATCATAAACAGCTTTTAAATGACAATGGAAGAATCTGTGGAACAGATTCCTCAGGTAAGGGTTCTATGAACCTGCATGTGCGGGAATCTTTATTTAGGATTTATATTTAGGGGATGATATGACAGGCCTGCTCACGGGATTGTTATATTGTGAGGACTGAATGAGACGATATATATAAAATGCTACAGTAACACAGAGTAGAACCTCTGTAAAAGTGAACTATTGTGAGTGGGAATGTTACCACAATTACCGTTAGGCTCCCCGCTGCTCTGATACCCCACTGTTAAATTGTTTCCAGAGTTTATACCAAATACATGCTTCCCCTGGAATCTCCTTCATGGAAACCTCATTGCATATTATTTTATTTTCTTCTTTGCTCATTCGATGGGGGGGGGGGATGTTATTTTAATTTGCATTTCTTCGGATGCAATTCAGGTTGACCTTTTAAAAGGTGTTTCCTGTATTTTCCATGGTGTATGTTTGTCTCCTCGGGCAGGTAACTGTCCATATTCTCGACCCTGCGGAATTCCATGAGGAGGCCTTGGTACATCTCTAACTCGTCCTGTCTTTGGGCATTCACTGAGGTAGTCCTGTTCTTTGTCAGGCAGCTTGGGGAGCCCAGGGGGCGTCTGCGCTCCCGGAGTTTAAGGACAGGAACATAAACAGACATTCAATGGCACCTTTGCAACTTGTCACAGGTTGTGGAGGCTTCCGGAGGGGTCCATCAGGGGGATCTCCCTAGTCTGGGGGATGGAGCAAGGCTGCTGAGAAGGGGATGCCGGCCTGAGAGATGTCAGGAGGGAGACAGAAGGAAAGGCAGGCGTGCTGAGAGCCTAAGCCAGAAAACTGGCTGTTTTTGGTAAAGAATAGAGTTTTGTTACTGCAATCGCGGAAAGATGCGTGTTGCTACAAAACGTGTAAAAGTGCTCCAGGTTCTTAGGTAGCTAGGCATCTGAAAGAAATATACTGGTAATAATAATATTGATAATAATTTTTAACATCTGGCTCTTTCTCTGAGTCGCGTGTAACCTCATGTGTTCGGTCCTTGCAAAGACGAACGCTCCCTGGAGGCATCGCCCTCGGTTATGGCTAGCGGATGTCCTTGCTCTGCCTCCATCCCTCTGTAATTGTTTCAGTCACGATGGCATTCCCTTGTGCTTCCCAAGTTCCCAGAAATGCAGCTTTCTCCTTCTATGTTACACCTAAAGGTCTATTTTAAGATGGCGCTCCCTGGCTGGAAACCAGCTCAGCTGGGACTTCTAGGGAGGAAGGAGGGGCTACTGGCTCCAGGAAGGGTAGGGGCTTTTGGCTCAGCACACCGAGCCAAAATCTCCTCATTTTCTAGCTCAAGACGGTCAGGATTGTTTTTTGTTTTGTTTTGTTTTGTTTTGTTTTCGAAATATGCAATGCTAATTCCGTGCATTCTAAGATTTCAAATAAATAATGCTAGATGTTCCCCCCTGTTGACAAGACCCTGGGATATCCAAGGGCTCCTTCCTGAAACCATCCCCAAGTCTCCTGGAATGTTTAATTAACGTAAGAAAAGAATCCAAAGGCAAACTTTCAGCCAGAAAACCACAGTGACCAAAGGGAACTGGGTCATAGAAAAGCCATGGGAGCTGGGAGAGGTCCCAGACTCTTCTGCCCCAGGTGGCTGCTCCTCCCACATAGACCCAGGTTCATGGTCTATCTGCAAAAGCGCTCTGAAAGTGAAGGGGGAGATGGGAACCTTCATCCTAAAAATGGTAGTGGTGACCACACTGGGTGATGGAAAAGGGAAGGTCCAGAGCAGAGAGAGGGGCTTTTCCTGGGTCGGGGTTGTAACCCAAAAGAGCTCTCTAGGCAAGGATGTCAAGGTGGGACTGTCCCAGCGCCCATCCATGTGCAGCGGCCCTACCCCTCGCCCCAGCAGTGTCGTGTGACCTTCTCCACTCTTCACACCTTGTGACCTGCCCATTACCGGTGAAACTACTCAGGGGCAAAAGTCTTGGAGTTGTCCTCAGAACGGGAGACCAAATCAATTCCCTTCTTCTACCAGCCATGGGCAAGGCAGAAGTTAAGCGCTGGTCTCATGACCGGCAGCACAAAGCCTGAACGTTTTCAGGTAACTACCTAATGGTGGAGTGAAAAGTTGATTAGTGAGTTACATGGGAGAAGGGCTTCCTGTCCCCATTTGCTCAGAGCACTCCTTACACAGCCCAATCAATAAGTGCAAAGGACGTTTCCAGCTCCAAATACGTGATGGTGCTAAATTCTCAGGGGCACAGTGAAGAAACAAGAACATTGCCTTGCCTGCCAAGAGCCCACTGTTTATTTAAAGATGTGTCTGCGACTGTCTCCTCAAAAACTCAGTGTGGGTGGGGGGACCAGGGTGGGGTGGTGGGCTAGATTAAAAGAAACAGAACAAACAAATACAATGAGGGAAACTTCCTTGGTCCCTGGTTTTAAGAGGACAAAAAAAAGACAAGAAACATATTGTGGGAACAACTGGAGAAATTTTAATCTTAGGCGATATTAGGGAGTTCTTGTTCCTTTTCATTGGATGTGATGGATGACAGTTTTGTGGTTTTATGAGATAAGGTGGCTTTTTGTTGGAGATGAATGGCGGAAAAGTATTTAGGGGCAAAGGGTCATGATGTCTGTAACTTGCTTTCAAGTGGCTTTCAGTGGTTGGGTAATAATATACATATTGGATCTGGAGATCAATAGATCCATAGATGACCGAACAAATATGGTGAAATGTTAACAATTGCTAAATCCAGCTGGGAGATAAAGGGAGCTCAACTTTCAATGTTTTATAATAAAAAAGTGTTATCTGACTCACGGATCGACATATGTATTTTTATATGTGTGCACATACATATATACATATGCATGTGTGTATACACGTATATATGTATGTATCCACATGTGTGTACCTATGTATACATACACACACACACATATAGATAAGATATATATATATATATAAAATTCTGTTTCCTGCAAGGAAAACTACTAAGAACATCTAGCATGAGACTTATCAGGGCTCATGCTATACAAGGGCTAAGGTCACAATGTGAGCCAGTCTATCTGATTTTTCAGGGAAACAAAGGTCTATTGTTAAAGGTTTATCATAGCAACTGCAATCACTGCTTCATTATTTTTAAGCATTTTCACATACGTTCTATCATTTAGATCAGGGGCTGGCAAATTTTTTTCTGTAAAGGGACAGACAGTAAATGGCTCTATGGGACAGTCTCTGTCACAACTATTCAACTCCGTCCTTGCAGTGTGAGAGCAGCGACAGGTTATGGGACAATGAAACTGCACCTACGAAATGGCGGGGGGCAGGCTGGATTTGGCCCAAGGACCACCCCTGGTCCACCCCTGATTTAGATCCTCTCAATGATGGGTAGGTCCTATTTGTAACCCCATTTTACAGATGCAGAAACCAAGGCTTGGCAAGGTTCAATTAGTTAAGTAGTAAAATCAGCAATAAACCCAGATGCTCAGACCCCAACACTCACGTTCTGTTTCTACCTATCACGTTTCCACATCTGTGTCTTAACAGTAAAAGACAGAGTAGAAAAAAAGACAGGAAACCCTCTGTGAACAGGATCTCATTTGTTTTCAGTGACTTCCCTTTTCTCAGGAGAGCAGGGGCTCCGGGTCTTCCTGTCAATGGAAGAAAAGGGAAGAAAAGGCTAGACACACTTTTCTCTAGGGCCACAGCTATGGAAGGATGAAGAAGCCAGCCCATTGAAAAATGTCCACCAAGGAAAAGAAACAGCCTCATGATGAAAAAGCAATCAATACACGAGCTTCCGACTTCAAAACTGGTGTAAGACCTTGCCTTGGTCTTGACATCTCAATGTTTTAGTTAAGCTTTCTATTTTGAAATAATTGTAGATTTGCATGCATTAGAGCTAATGCAGAGACGTCTCGTGCCCTTTATCCAGTTCCTCCTACGGTCACTTCTTGCAAAGCGATAATACCATATAACAACCAGGACACTGACATTGATGCAGACAACACACAGAATCTTTCCAACGTCCAAGGACTGCCTGCTCACTGCTCTTCCCTCCCACCCCTCTCCCCTCCTTTCCCTGAGGGAACCACCAGCCTCTTCTCCATCTCTATAACCTCACCCCTGCAATCATATTCCACAAATGGAATCATACAGTACGTAGACTCAGTGTAATTCTCTGGGGCTCAAGCCAGGTTGTTGCAGGTTATTAGTGTGTGTTCCTTCTTATTGTTGGGGAATGTTTCAGGTTCTACCTGGAGCCACTCCCAAGCCACTTGTGACACCACCTCGTTATCAGCCTCCTTACGGATAACGTCCTCTGCATCATCTCCCCACACCGCCACATGAAAGCGGCAACAATTGCAACCCAATCTTCTCCCTTCTCCCAGATGGACTGCCATGGATGATCCCTCTCTCTTCTTTTCAACGTCTCCCTTCCCACTGGGAACATCCTCGAACCTTCTCTATCCAGAAATCACACCTCTTGACCCAGAGTTCCCGTCAAGCTACGTCAAGTTCCGGCGTAGAATATCTCCGGAAGGGTGATAAAAACACGGATGTGTTGATTGCCTCTAGAAAGGGTTGGGGGACTGGGGACAAGGGAGGGGCAGAGACTGACTCTGTGCTGTATTGGGGGAAAATGATTACTTCCTGAACTGTGTACCCATTCAAAGTGTATCGCTCCACACTCCCTGCCCTTCACTGCTAAGCAGCCCCCCTGGGAGATATTTTCTTTAAAAATATGATTTTGAGGGAGCTGCCTGGGGGGATCAGTCAGTTAAGCATCTGCCTTTGGCTCAGGTCATGATCTCAGGGTCCTGCGATGGAGCCCTGTGTCAGGCTCCCTGCTCAGTGGGGAGCCTGCTTCTCCCCTCCCCCTCCCCCCCGCCCTGCTCTTCCCCCTGCTTGTACTCTCTCTCTCTCAAATAAATAAAAATCTTTAAAAATGTATGATTTTTTTTCATGTGCCACATACTGTTCTCTTCTTAACTGGGTTCCAGTTTGTTTGATCACATCCCAGGTGTTGGATGTTTTCTCCGCTCCCAAATTGTGGACACTAAGAAGAATGTCCTAACCACCTTCTTTGTGCTCGGATCATTGACCACGTCTCTGATTATTTCCTTAGGAGAAAGTGCTGAGAGCGAGCCGCCAGACAGATTTCTCAAAGTGAACTCCGGGATCAAAGAGGCTCCACCTCTGGCCCCAAGTGCTCCCTGTAGGGGACAGGAACCTATATAAGGTATGAACGTAGAGGCCAAGGGGTGCCCTTCCCCACACCACTCCTAGCTTGGCATGTTTCCAATCCCTGCTCGGTTATGAAGGCAAAGCATGTTGCCTCCTGCTGCTCACTTACGTTTCTTTGATTATTGCTGAGGTTGACAATGTGTTCAGTTTTTCATTTGCAATTATTTATGGTCCAGTTACATTTTCTCTTCCCTGAATTGTCGGCCCAGAGTCTTTGCTCATTTTTCTTTTCGGATCCTCGTCTCGTTCTTACTAGTTTGTGGGAGTCTTCTGTGCATTTCAGGACATGACTCTATGTGGACAAGTATTTATTTTCATAGTTCATCTTTGGCTTTTCGTTTTCCAGAGGAAAAAACATATTGGTGTGGAAATTAAAAAATTTTTAAGTGGTCAGTTTATGAATCTCTTTCCTCCGGGATTTTTTTTTTTCTATTGTTTTTATTTATTTATTTATTTATTTTATTTTTTTTTTTTTTTAAGATTTTATTTATTTATTTGACAGAGAGAGAGATCACAAGTAGGCAGAGAGGCAGGCAGAGAGAGGAGGAAGCAGGCTCCCGGGCAGAGAGCCCGATGCGGGGCTCGATCCCAGGACCCTGAGATCATGACCTGAGCCGAAGGCAGAGGCTTTAACCCACTGAGCCACCCAGGCGCCCCTATTGTTTTTATACTTGGAAAGAAAGAACTTATCCAGAGAGCACCTAAGCAGCAGCAACTATAAGCTCTTCCTAGTTTATCCATGATTTTACTCAGGGATACCTTTACGTTATGTATTTCCTTCATGCAACTGAAATTTATTTGGAATACAGGATGAAATGAGACTCATGACTGATTTTTTTTTAAAGGGTCAAAATTTTTCCCCCAAATGATTTATTAGCTATTTACTAACCAAGCTATCCCTCCCATCACGTGCTTCCTCTCATGCAATTACACATATCAAGTTTATATTGAGAATGTATTTTTGAGCTCTCTGTTCTGTCCCTTGGTCTGCCGGTTTATTCTTGATTTAATGCCATGCTCTTTAATCATTGTAGCTTTCTAATATGTGCGCTGTTTGGTGGGCTACGTCCCCTCCATGACTCACTCTTGTTATCAGAAATTCCCGGTCCCTTTTACCGGTTGATGCTTCCTCATCAGGTTCAGAATCATTTCGTCAAGTTCCTTACGTTCTCGTAGGATGGTCAGTTCCAAGCCTTCTACCTCCGCAACCTCTTTGCTGTCTGTGCATTGACTTTGTTTCTGCTATACCTTCCCTCGGCATTGCTTTCCTGGTAAATACTTAATTTTTCTCCTGATGAACTTCGGAGTTGGTGGGCGCAGGACATCCGGGGGCCCCGGTGAGGAGGCGAGCTGGTCCTTACAAAAGAGCAGGTTAAACTCGGGCTACACAATCGGTACTCTCTTCACACCAACATGGCAAACTCCATCGTTGCTCTGAAACGTCTGTTGTCCCTCCCTGAGGGAGGGCCGTACTTTCTTGCCCCGTTGAGGACAGCCTTGGCCACACGACTTGCTTTGGCCGACGGTCTACATGTCTAAGCGATATGTGTTACTTGCTCAACCAACTCGATGAAGCATCTCCTGACCCCCCAACCTCCCCCCCCAAAAGAATGCCATCTCCCTCCCTTCGTGCTCTGTGTGCACTGGTGACCGTGACCGGCTGGGTTTCCAGTAGCAGCCATTGTGAATTGGTCACCCACCCACTAATCAGATGCACGGCTCTCGAGGGCACAGACTGTGGCCACGTCGCCTAAGTATTCCCCTGGCCTCTGCGCCGACCCATCCATGGCAAGCATCAGACACCTTGTCCACACATTTATCTGTGGAATTGAGGAAGGCAAACACACCACTGGTTTGAACTATAAAGCAGAAGTCGGGATGTCCTTTTTCCATTCCCTCTCTCTCAGACCACCCTGAGACCAATTCTAATGCTAAAAATAATCACAATGGCTTGTGAAGGGGAGATTTCCATGTGCCTATAAAACCCCATCACTGACATTTATACCTATGTTCCATTTCTATCCACGATTCATCATATTTTTCCACTCTTTACTCCCAGCGAATGGAAAATGGATTGTAAAAAAAATAGGCCAGTGTCTTATAGGAAACTTCTCCATCCCAGAAAAAAACAGAGAGGGACTCTTCAGAGGAAGTGGGTAATACTACTCCTGCCTATCGAAGAGCCAAGGACCTGCATTTTGAATGTGCCGTACTTGGCTGCCCCCTTGCGACACCGTCTGGAATGATAATGTCACCAGCCTTGGAGACAGAGACCTAGAGGCTTTGGAGAAACAGCCCTCACAGGAAATGCCTCCTGAAGTTGTCTGCACAGGAAATATGGACCAAGGGAGAGAGGATGCGAAAGAATGTGGACAGATCCGTTTTGTTCTCGATTGACGCGTCACGGGAACATTTTCCGTCGTATAGCCCTGGTCAGCGTGGGACGTGGGGTGCTCTCCCTCCTCTCTTTCCTCTCTGTAACCTGCCTTTGTTTTTCCGAGAGAAGGGTTTTTACTCACGGCTACTGTCTTGGTGGCAAGCTCTCCCTTTACCCGGCCCTCCGAGCCGAAGACTTGTCTCCCCTTGGCGTCCTGGAGCTGGGGACAGTGACTTTCAGGGCTAGGAGGGATGGATCCATAGTGTGCGTGGCTCTTCTGGAGGGCGGGCAGCCTGGCAATCTGTCTCCTCTCCTACTTTGGATCTTCCCTTACAGATTCTCAGCGAAAAAGCAAGACGGCAGAATGCACTCGGTGAACAGGTTCCCAACCAGAGCCGGGGGAGGGCTTCTCGGACCTGAGGTGCGCTTCCTAACCTGGAGTCCAGTATTTACGTGATGCAGGCCAGCTCAGAGCAGTGGGGGGGCTGCAGGGCCCCTGACACTGGGAGGGGACCCCGGGGGGGTCACCTGCATGCATTTCTCTGCTGTCCCCTCTGCTTCCCTCGGTCCCTCCGTCCCCACGTCTCGTCTCCTCCTGCACCATCTGTAAGGTAGGGCAAATATTCTCCCACTTGAAAAGAACCTGAGTCCGCAGGAGGCCAGTCATATGCTAAAGCCTGCCCACCCTGTTAGAGCAGGACTCGGGTTCAGCCTTCCGCCTGTGCCTGTTTGCTCTTCCTGCCTCTTCCTGCCATGGAGCTCCTGAAACTCTTGGAATTTCCTACGTGATGAGAGCCCTAAAGGTGACTTTTGGGAAGAACCTAAGGCTGGGGCTGGTTGCCCCAGGAAGCCTCCGTATGATTGGAAGGTTGGAACTTCCAGTCCCCGCTCCCAAACCTCCAGGGAGGAGAGAGGGGGCTGGAGGTTGAATCCGTGGAATCAATCGTGCCTGTGTAATGAAGTCTCCAGAAAAAACCAGAAGGTTGGTGTTCTGGGTTGCGAGAGCCCCCAGGTTGGTGAACATACAGCGAGGCAGGGAGAGCGGGTGCCTGGAGAGCGTGGAGGCCCCACCCCCCTTGCCATGTGGTGCTCCTGAATTATAGCCGACAGAGTAAACCCGTGATCCAGTGAGAAAAGTGTTTTCTCTGAGAGCTGCGAGCTGCTCTAGCAAATTACTCAAACCCAATGAGGGGATCATTGGAATCCCCAATCTATAGCCAGGGGCCCAGATCACAGTGACAATCGGGCCTTGTGACTGGTCTGGGGGGTGGGGGTGGCAGTCCTGTGGGACGGAGCCCTTGACCCATGGCTCCGGATGCTCTCTCCCGGTTGACAGGGTCAGAATGGAGTTAAATGCCGGACCCTGAGCTGGCATCTTTACCCACCACTCGTGATCTATCTGGGGGCCGGACACCAGCCACCCTCACACAATGGGGACTTGGGGATTAGCAAGGAGGAAGAAAGAATAGCTGATAGCGAGGAGACATTGACCGGGGAGCGGGTTTGGGCTCGCACGTGGGGTCAGGGATCGGAGCTCATACAGTTTTCTGAGGACGCTCCGGCCGGCGTCCCGGGGAATGACGGAGGGAGGTTCTCCTGACCTCCTGGCTCTTCAGAGGAGGCCTTCGCTGTCAGGGATGAAAGAGAGGAGGCCAAGGGCTCGGGAAGCGCGGGAGGTTTGGAAATCACATGAAAGGTCTGCATTACCACCCAGGGAAAGAACCAGAAAGAACGGGAACGGCAGTCTGGCTCTGATGACCCTTCGACTGGCCTCATACAAGTTTTTAAAACAGGAGATGAAGAGCAGAGATTTTTCGAAGGAAAAGCGATTCAGGTGCGAGTTGGGGAGGACACTCATCTCACACAGCTTGTCCCAGGGCAGCCGGCCCCCGGCACACGTTTGCACACGGAGCAGACCGGGTCTCTGCCCAAGGCTTTCACATTCACTCTGCCGTTCATGCAGAAGTTGGGGGGGGGGGGCTCGCGCACAGCCACCGGTGGGGAATGGAAACACAAAGACAGGCCTTTTCTGCCTACTGACATCCTTTTGGGGACCCTGGTCTACAAAAAAAAAATAATAATTTGCATTTTGGAAACCGGCCAGTCCGCTCCTGTGGTCACCAACTTCCCCGAGCCCGAATCCTGAGGTGGGCTCACCGCCTCCCAGCCTGTGAAATGCCAACTTAGCAAAATCTCTGAGCTCTCAGTTCTTCACTCTGGAAAGCAGGAGAGAATGCATCCTCTCCCTCCTGCCCTACTGGGTGTGCCGCGGAGAATAAGGGAGGCCCCTGTGAGCCAGGAATTCTTCTCCACGCCCTGCCCTCCCTCACAAACTGCTCCGCGGTCCCCTCCGCCACAGGGCCTCCCGGCACTTCCAGCCACATGTCCCGAGGAGGAAAACCGATGGGCGCTTCGTCACCGGGATCCTCCACGAAGCAGACCCGAGATGGAGTAGGGAGGCAGGAGGTTTGCAGGGGGGCGATGCTGCAAAGGGTCAGGGGAGAGGCAGCAGGGCTGGACAGAGATCCGGGGCCCACGGGGATGGGGGGCCTCCGCCAACCCCACCACGGCCCCTCGGCCGTGGGGTCCCGTGCTGCGTGGAGGTGGCCAGGCCCCGTGTCCCTGCTGTGCTCGCCACTGGCTGCAGGCTGCTTCTGCCCCAGAGCTGGGCTGCAGCCTGAAGGCACACGTCACAGCTGGACCACATCAGGTCCCTGTCCCTGTTCCCCTGGAGGCCTCCCCCTTAAAGGGAGGTCTGAGCACACACCTCCACCATCGCTGTGTGTGTGTGTCTGTGTGTCTATGTGATTGTGTATCTGTGTGTGTGTGTGTGTGTGTGGACATACACAACGCGTGAGCTGGTGTGGTATATACCGTGTGCCCTAAAAATACATTACAAATGAAGATTTCATAATGATGTGATGCCAAATACAGCAACGGGAGTCTGAGTGCCTCCCTTGTGCCCCCCTCCACCGGCTGGCCTTCAGTCCACCCTGAAGGCTGCAGCTCTGGGACACAGAGCCCCCCGTACTGCGTGTCATGGAACGCCCCCGCCTCTCTTGCCCGGCTGAGCTGGTTTCCCCTGGGCCACAGGAGCGACAGGGCTGGGAGAGGGGACACGGTGAAGGGGCGCTTCTCCCGTCCTTGCCTTGGGTTGTCAAACACCGGAGACGCGCCAGGAAAGTCACATCATGTCCATGTTCGCGGCAAAAATTCACAAAGGTGCAAAACAAGTGTCGCCACATGGGGACTGTGCGCCTCTCAGTCCTACTGGGAAGGCGCCACCCGGAGACCAGGTCCCCCAGATGCTAAGAGGAGAGAGACGGACACCTGGACAGAGCCTCTCCGATATTGCCCCACAGTCGTATCCTCCCCCACGTGCTGAGACTCCCCCAGGAGCAATCGGCTCCAGGAGGACACGGGAAAATTTGCACACTCTGCCTCCCCTTCAGGCTCAGACACGCCTTCCACCCTGGGGGTTACCAGCAGGGGCCAGCTTGTCGCTCCTGGAGCTCCTCCGGCCCAGGGACCCAACCAGCACCCGTGGTCCTCTCCAGTACAACGTTCTGTCGTCGCACACAAGGCCACACTCATCGCTCATCGCCGCCGGACGCCGAGCCCCACCCAGAGCGGCGGTTTTGCTCGTCTCTCTTTGCACAGAACCTGCGGCAGGGCCTGGCTTCAAATATTGGTGGGATTCGCTCTGCTCCTCTCCTAATAGGTGAGCTCCCGCGAGGGCAGAATCTGCTGCTTCCGCCCTGCAAACCCCCCATTTGGTCACGTCCGATTGCACTGCTCCCTCGAGATGGCAATCAGCCAGTCTTGCCTTTGAATTGATTGAGGCTAAATGTGTTTTAAATTAAAAAAAAGCTAAGTCAATAAAAAGGTGTTAACACTTCATTACCAGTTACCGATGATCGTGATGTGTATTATGTCGGACACAACTAGTTAGGGAAAACCACTGACGGACCATGACTGCAACTCTCAGCTAGAACCCTCAGCTGAATCCAAGTTCCCTCCCAGGGAAAATGAGTGTATACTTCCCTGCCCCACCAGGAGCCAACAAAATCTGGTTAGTGGCATTTGCTTTCATTTTTCATTCCAATCCCCCCGAGAAACTCTCCTGGGGGTGAAGATGTTTTCCAAACAGAGGATAAGGTCGCTCTATCCTACTGCGGACACACTCAGTGCCAAACCACGGGGCCGCCGAGTTGCAGCACAGAGAAGTGGACCTTAGCTGATCACCCGTGACCGTGAGCTCAGGGCCGAGCTGGCCAGCCTGTTTCTGAGTTCATTCTATCTCTGCAAGGATTGTGTGAAGACGGAACTTGTTTCCTCGTCCTGTTTTTAACATCCGGGGGCTTGCATACAAGGGAGAAATGGATTTTATAAAGGTTGGACGATCCCATAGAAGGGAAGCACGAAAAGTCTTTTGAATTTTCTTGGATGAAGTAAGCGCTGCTAACTCATTCTTAACCACACGATACAAGGAGTTTAGGGACACACGGGAACTTCATCGGCACGTCGGAAAAAGGATTTCTCTTTTAATTCACGACGCAGAGTCAGTGGGGCTAGACTTCCAACTTACACAAGCAAACCTGGGTCAAAGACAGTGTCAGCCAGGAGCGTGGGTGGTGACTGAGGGGGTGCAGGGCCCCTGCTCACCACACCTTGTGAGGTTGCACCATTCTCGGCCCCCTTCTATAACAAGACAAACGGAAGGCACTGCGCTACAGGAGAGGATGCTAGATTAGAAGTCCAAAGCCTACACGCTTAACTACACCCCTTGGTGATGAAAGGGCAGTTTAAGGAAGAATGGGAAAAGAAGAAAAGTATAAATTTATAAAACTATAGATGTTATAAAAAGAAAAATAGAAATATTATAAAATGTAAATCATAAAAATATAAATACAAATTTACGAAAATACAAGTTTAAGGCTCCGTGTTTATGTAAGTCGGTGTGTGTGTAGGCAATCGGCCTTCTAACTGAGAGCCTGGTCGCAACTAAAGATAGCACCTCATTTCAATGGACCGAGACCACTTCCTGTTTTCATTTTATTTTATAAATCTATTTTGACCCACTCCTACCATCTCTTTGGGCCAAAGTAAAAACAAAAGAACACTTAGATCTTTTCTTTATCTGCCACTTCGTGTACTGATGTAAATCACACAAACTTTTCCCGTTGACTTACAATTTCAACAAAGCTTTATATTTGCGTAAACGTGATGTAGGATTTCATTCGCCCATGTCCCCCACGATCATGCTCCCATTTAAATAATCGGAATACGTCCCACCCGATGCACTGAAATCCGTCTTTAGGAAAGACCTGGCCAATGTGTGAGGCAGTGTGAGTCTCCTCTCCCAAAACTCACTGCACCAGGTCCGGCTGGAGTACCAAGCCTGCTGGTCAGTTTAGCGAGAATCCCCCACCCCTGAAATCCCATCACCTTGTCCTGCCTTCGGCAAGAATTGGTTGAGCAAGAATCCTTCCCCATCTGCCAGCCCTCCTCACCACTGACCATAAATCTCCAGCTGCCCTTGCTCTGCCCTTGCAGAGTCGTCTGATCTGTCACCCCCACTGCGATAGTCCTGATGCCTATCGAAACAGCCCTGAATAAAGTCTTCTTTACCATTTTAACAAGTGTCAAAACAATCTATTCCCTTTTTTTTCTTACTTTTTTAAAACAACCTCTATGCCCCCCGCGGGGCTCGAACTCACGATCCTGAGAACAAGAGTCACGTGCTCCACCGACTGAGCCGGCTAGGCGCCCCCAAATAATTTATTCTTTGACAGGCAAAACATCTCACCACTGACCCAACTTGAAAGCATCGGAGTAAAAGGGTATTCACAGAATGACTTTAAAACCCATTATTCAAAATAAGTGTTCTGAGAGCATTCCAGAACGTGCCTTCTTTCTCTCGTCTCCCGGGCAGTCTTGTCTACTCCGCGGCATTCGCAATAAGGACTATGTGCCCAGTTTCCGAGTTCTGGGCCACCGCATCCCCTCCAGCCTCCCTAAACAAATCCTATGTTCCGGAACATATCCTATGTTCCAGTAACTTCTGGCCCCTTCACCTTGGCTTTTGACATTGTCATCCTTCTGGAATGTCCCGATGCTAGCTCGCACCCTCTGGGGTGTCTACACCACTCCTCTTGGCTTCAAGCAAGACCGCTATGGTTGCTTTATCTTCTCTACTAGGGTCATGAGAATCCCAAGCTGGGAAAACATTGCATTTCTTTGCCACCCACGGTGGACTCGACATGGTGGGTATTCGGCAGATAGTCACTGAACAATTGAACAAATGTCACCACTCAGTTCAACTGAACGGAAAGCAATGAGGGGAAATCTTAACAAGATTTACTTTCTGGAGGAAGGCTGTATCCTGACCTCTCCTGAGCCGGACCAATCTAAATCATGCCAAGCAAACAAGTGCCCCCTGGTGGCCATGGCTGGCAGTGCATCACTCCCAACAAAAGCAGCCAATTAATTTCCCAGGGAGAGAGGGAGCGAGGAGTTTGAACTTTGGAAATGAGGGAGTTTACCGGTTCCCATAATCCGGACAGAATATTTACAAACCTGCCCCTCCTGCACTTCCTGTTTGGGTCGTTGGCGTCACCCCGTATCTGTCTCCAAATTTAAGAACCTAGATGTTGCTCACCCATATCCTATCAGCCACAAAGTCTGGGGTCTTCTACCTCCTACCTCTCTCTCTAGTCCGCTAACCTGTGCTCCACACTTGTCTCATCTGAAAAATGGGCACGATAACACCTCCTCCCTGAGTTGCCATCAGGACTGTGTCTTATGTTATCGCGCCCGCCCCTGCCGGGATATGCAAACACGTATTTATTTCTCTCGCCCATAGCTCTGCATTTAGGTCCCCTCCCTAACTCTGCAAACATATCGCTCAGACACTTCAAACCCCAGCAATACCGAGTTACTTACGGTTCCCCAAACACACGTTGTGAGTCCACGCTTCAGTTCTTCACACAAAGCAGCAGCTCTCAGAGTGTGGTCCCTAAGGCAACAGCGTCAGCCTCAGCGTCCCCTGGGAACTTGACAGAGACAAAGATTCTCAGGCCCCGCCCTGCGCGCACTGAATCAGAAACGCAGGGCTGGGCTCAGTGATCTGTGTGCTCACAACCCCGCTGGGTGCACGCTTAATTTCGAAAACCACATCCTCTGCTGGGAGTATGCTTTCTCACTACACCTGTGAGCCTGGGCACCGCTGAACTCCTCTGCATCCCTCAAAGCCCTTTTACAAGGAGGCGGGCCTGGCCTCATGGCCCTGGATAGGGCTACTCATACTCACCTCGGCACTAACGCTGTATCTTGATCACACGGTGTTCTTATGACACCGTGCTATAATTGTTTAGAAGTCTCTCTCCCGCTAGGTAAAACTACGTAGCAAGGAGCATGTCTGGTCATATCCTCTCTATTTCCAGCCCCTGGCAAGGTGGCTTTCACTTAGGAAGACACCCAGTGAAACTTCACCTACTTGAGTTGACTGGCGGCTTGGCTGGTTGCCAAGAGGAAGGATAGAATTCTCTCATTGGTGGAGCCCTGGTTTCAGATTCAGGATATCTGGTGCTCTTCTCTTTACACATACCTTTACAGGTTTTTAAATTTCCAAATCATATATACCCATCTCTCCATTTCCTCTATAGGAAATGAAGTATGGACAAGGTTCTGAGACCTTTACATTTCTTAGATGAGTTTTCTGACCATCTTTCTAGGCTGTGATTTCCTCCCCAAGACTGTAGCACTTGGCCTTTGATTCAATTCAACAAATAACATGATGTGTAACATAACGGTGGAGAAGGCTGGCCCTGGAGACAGGCCAAAGTGCTTTCTGCAGGAAGTGCTTCTTGCTATTTACTAGAAGCAAATCCTTGGCCAGGTTAACCTCCCTGATAATGACGGCCAGTACTGAGTGCATGCCCCCCTCTGTGCAAGGTCCTCTACTAAGCACTAACCTGCATCATCTCATTTCAGCTTTATGATAAACAGAGAAGTACAAAATCATGCCCATTTTACAGATGAGGCATCTGAGGCACAGAGACGTCAAGCACCTTGCTCAAAATCGCACAGCTAGTAAACAGGGGACTGGGATCAAAGTCAGGCAAAGGGCTTTCAAAATCTACTCCTATTGTGATGCTTTTTTCTTTTCTGATTCTGCATCCTAAATATCCTTCCAAGATGCCCCCTTCCTTTTTTGTTCCTTTTTTTCATTGCAATTAAATGTACATAACAAAACTTGCCTCATTAACCTTTTTAAAGCATATAGTGCATGAAGTCCATTCACACAGATAGGCACCCGCCACCATCATCTCCAGAACTTTTTTCGTCCCGAACAGAAACTCTGTCCCCATTAAACATGACCCCCCCAGTTCTCCCTATCCCCCAGACCCTGGCAACCACCACTCTCTATTTTATCTATGAACATGACCACCCGAGGTCCCGCATGTGAATGAAATCATACAGTATTTGTCCTTTTGTGAGCAGCTTATTTCCCTCAGCATAATATCCTCAAGGTTCACCCATTGTAACGTGTAATTCACACATTGTAATGTGTATCAGAACTCCCCCTCCTTTTTTAAGGAGTAATATTCCGCCGTGCGGCTACACCATATTTTGCTTATCTCTTCATCCACTGATGGCCACTTGGGTTGTTTCCCCCTTTTGGCTACTCTTGGCCAATGCTATGAACATGGTGTACAGTATCTGTCAGAGTCCCTGCTTTCAGTTCTTTCGGGTATGTACTCAGAAATGGGATTGCTGGATCTGACAGTGATTTCAAGATACCTGGGTTTGGGGTTAGCTTTGCCCCCTCTTTTCAGCATCCTGTGCATAAAACAGAGGTAGAATATTTTTTTCCCCTCTGAATTGCTATCACCATTACAGTAAGTATGTTAAGATGGGATCTCAAATTCTAACACGTAAAGGTGGTTTGTAAGTTCCACCTATCATTGCCTCAAGAGGAGGAGAAGGAACTTTTTAACCACTCCTAAGTTCGTAAGTGGGTCTGGTCTGTAGGCTACAATCTGCACTCCTGGGCCACTCAAAACCTTCCCTTTCTAGCATTCTTATACGTCGCAGAACTCTCTTTGGTCAGATAATGGTCTTTGATGACCCCCACAGGAAAGAAAAGGGGAGAGAATATTAATCTGCTGACACACGTGTTTGGGAATTTTGGAGCCCCAAGGAACTGCATTATCCATAGGCTGTCTTATCAGAGACGATTCTTAGCACGCTCCACCACACATTGTTTAGACTTTTTAAAAACACTGTCATTTGTCGTATGATTTACGTGCAATGGTCTGAGCCCTTGGAAGGAAATTATTTCATCAATCCATAGCACAAATGAAGTAATGGTTTGTAACTTAAAGATGTATATATGGGATGATCAATTTTCATTTTATATCATCCCAAAGAAATGGCCTGATAAAATCACATCGTGCTTTTTTAATACCGCCTCTTGCAAAGAAATTGTTATATTTTATTAAGCATTATTAATTAATTCTAGCTTTTTCATCTTTTGAATGAATGATTCTTAATTACTTCTTTTTATCTTTTGAATGAGTGATCAGTTAAAGCCTATAGTTAAAAGAACTTAGAATTAACAGAGAATTGGAAAATATGAAACAAAGTAAATGCATGCGGAGCTTGAGATTCAATATTTACATTAGATAAGAAAGGCATCAAGTGAAGAGAGAATGGGTGAAAACTTGGCACTGGGATGAGTTTTATAAGACACTCACAGTGGTTGCTTTCACAGTATTTATGGTGAGCCGGAAAAATGCTTTATGGACACACACACACAAACATTATCTTCTGAAAGCAATTTGGAGGAGCGCTTGCCTGAGTGGTTCAGTCGGTTAAGCATCTGCCTTCAGCTCAGGTCAATAGCTTCCGAATCCTCAGAAGGGGAAAAAAAATATTTAGAAATTGACACCCCCCCTTGACCACTAGAGGGGGCAAATCCACGCGTCTCAAGCCACACCACTGCTTCCTCTTCCAAAGGGAAATGAGGCCAAATTAGGAGCCCCTAAATAACCAAGGAATTAATTTTTGGCCTCTCTGGCCATGTGACATAGAACTGTCAGGTTTCTGATATTCAGTGTCTCTTCCTTCCCTATGTAAAATAACTTTGGCATTTAACTCTGCCATATGGATAAACTGTGCCTCGGGGATTTTGTATTATTTAGTTTTGTTTTAAAAATGTATCGACTCTAATAAAGGTGACAGCAACACTATTTCCAGTAAAAACGGAATAACAACGTAAATTGTTCTTCCATCTTAAAGGGTTTTTTTTTGTTTGTTTTGTAAAAGAAAAACAAACATCTCTCACTATTTTATGGTTTGCGCAGAGAACATAAACACTTCCGTATATGATTAATATTCTACTCCCCAAGAGTGAATCAGCAACTTCTAGATTCCTGTTCTTCATAAAGGAAAAAAAAAAAACCCCAGGTGGGTTTCCCCTCCAAATTATTGGCTCTCGCCCAACCGCACGTAACTTGCCTTTGCTCAAGGAACGTAAGCTAATTTAATTATATCCTTCAAAACTAAATCACGAAGGCAAATAAAATATAATTAATTCCAAAGCAACATATCTATCTTGTTATTCCACACTCATGGGGATCATTCAAGCCATTGCTTTGCTCCGTATGAAAACTGCATATTAAAATTGAATATTAAAACTGTGTCACTACACAGAAGCAATGATCAGAGGGACTGGAGGCCTTTGGGGAACTTGTAAGCTATTCTATGCATTTTCTTTGAGAGTGTGAGAAAAAGAGCAGAGACGAGATGCTCCCTGGTGTTAAGCTGCTGGTGAGGAACACGAGCCGTGTTGCATAGCGGTCCCTGAGTGGCCTCTCAACTCTTCAAGGATTTCCTGCCCTGAGCACGTGAGGTCGACAGTCTGTATCTCCCAGACATCCTGCAGCCCAAGGGTCTCTTGAGGGTCTTGATTAGCACTTACACTGAGACAGAGAAGAGCTATTCATGTGCCCTCCCGCCACTCACTCCAGGGAAGGACAAACAACTTGGCCAACGTGAAAAGCCAGAGCACTGGGGGAATCAGAAAGAGACCGGAAAATACTGACTCGCTAGTACCCGAAACGCGTGATCGAAGATGAGTGATCACAGGCTTTGGTCCCCGTTTCCTTTCTTTCCTCAAAATGACTGTTGGATACATCTAATTTTGTTTATTCCCAGGAGGCAGAAACTTCAGTGGGGCTCGTCTTGCCAGATAGTTTTGCGAGCTAAAACGTTGATGGTACATGGTCAGTGTATGCTGCCCTTGACCTCGGCAAGAGGGGCCCCCACTCGGACCCTCACAGGAGCCAAGGGATGAGCCAACATGATGAAGCACTAGCTCTACCCCAGACTCCCAATATCCCTGCCCTGGAGGTTCCTTCCCAAACAGCCCAGGCTTGTTGCCACGGTCTGCAGGAGCCTCTTCTCCCAGTGCCCTCTCCCAAGAGCCGGCTGCTGGCATAGACACTCCAGCGTGAGGACCAACAGAGGGGCAACTGTGGGGTGGGGTGGGAGTGGGGAATGACCAGTCTTTGGACTGTGGTCGGGGGCGTTCACCCTCTTGGACCGCCCTGTACCAGCCTGGAACACCGAAGGGTCACAGCGGTCTGCAGTTGGGCAGCCTTCCTGGAGAAGAACAGAACGTATTTATTTTACGGACCACTTTGTGAGCTTGATTTCTAACTTTTACACTCGTAAATCAAGCTCACAAAGTGTTTGGTGTGGATGTGGGTTTCCATTTCAATAGACGTGGGTCTCTATTTGTACTCTCGCCCAAGCCCCAACACACATTAGAGGCTGCATTACTCAGCGCTCTCCAGAGAAACAGAACCAAGAGGATGTAAAGAGAGAGATTTATTATAATGGATTGGCACACACACACACAGACACATCCAGCATGAGTTTGTGGGGTTCGGTAATAAAACGCAGGGCAGTGCGGTCCATAAAAGTCAGACTGCAGAGTTGGAAGTGAGAACTCAAAACAGCGGGCACAGGCTGTGAATGTAGGAAACAAAAATGCACCACAATAAAAAAAAAATGAAAGAAAGAAAATGTGTTGTCTTTACTGAGACATCCCATCCAAAAACAATGATCTTAAGCTGTTTGCAAGGCACAGCTAACACAAAAGGACACTAAGGTTTTGTTTTTTAAAATTTTTATTTATTTATTTGAGAGAGCAGAGAGCACAAGCAGGGTTAGGGGGAATGGCAGGCAGAGGGAGAGAGAGAAGCAGGCTCCCCACGGAGCAAGGAGCCCGATGCGGGGCTCGATCCCAGGACCCTGAGGTCATGACCTGAGCCGAAGGCAGATGCTTAACCAGACTGAGGCACCCAGGCGCCCCACCACTGAGGTTTAAATGTCGCTGATCAAACATTCCAGACTAGATGGGCAAACTCTGAACAAGAAGAGTAATGACGGGGAGAGGACCTTGCAAATATTAGAGCATATAACAGAGATACAGTAATGAAAAATATTTGAATGGAATAGAAATAGACCCAAATATATATGAGAAGTTTGGCTATTAATGCAGTTGACATTTCAAATCTGTGCAGAGAAGACTCAATAAATAGAGACAGGATAACTAGCTAGCCATCAGAGAAAATGTTTTTCAGCTGAGTCTTTACCACCTTCCTTACAAAAACCAAAGACTGAAAATTTAAATCAAAGACTTACACATTTCCAAAAAAAAAAAAAAAAAAAAGAGAGAGAGGCATAACAGCAGTAAGAGAAAACATGGGGAATTTCCATGAACAGAGGACAGTTGGAAATATCCATTAAAACAGATGAAGCCGTTAAAACATTAAAAGGTGCATATAGGAATGCATGGACATTAAACGGCCACTAAGGCACGGGACATGTACAGATTTCGATCATTTCTCCAGAAAAAGGCAGGATACGCACATACACGTTAGTATATATGCAAAGAACTATATAGACATAGAACTCGAGCACCTTTAGGAAGACGGAAGACTGGTCTTTTACCTCTACAGAGGGCACAACTGAAAACTAAATCATAGGCATTTGTTACACAGTGAACAGCACAGAATTAGAAATACCACAGAGAAATGAACCAGACCGGAATCGTAGTAGAAAATAATTCCCTTAAACACTTGCTAGATTAAGTAGAAACAAGTAAATATATAATACCCGGGATTTGAGTAATACAATAAACTAAGCTTAAAGGTATCGATCACTTCGTAACTTCTTGTGTGCAAGAAATTCCCCATTTCTTTGCCTAAACCAAATGCAACCCCACGCAGGCTCACTCTTGCCAGGGTTGACTTCCTCAGCCCCTGGCACTCAGGGAACCCACCTCTCCTCAAACAGTACATGCTGACGCTCCCTCGAGGGGTAAAACATTCCAGAACTCAAACATACAAGGTTGGGGGCATCTCGCATTTTCCAAGGAGGCAGGTGGGTGCTCCTAGAATTACCTTTTCATGTTTGTTTGTTTTTTTTAAAGATTTTATTTATTTATTTGACAGAGAGGAGAGAGATCACAAGTAGGCAGAGAGGCAGGCAGAGAGAGAGGGGGAAGCAGGCTCCCCGCTGAGCAGAGAGCCCAATGTGGGGCTCGATCCCAGGACCCTGAGATCATGACCTGGGCCGAAGGCAGAGGCTTTAACCCACTAAGCCACCCAGGCACCCCACCTTTTCATGTTTTTATTGATTTGTCCCCAGTAGCAAAAAAGGCATCCGTGTACCTCCTTAACTCACTGTCAGGTGAGTTTGTGTAGTAAGTATGAATTCCAGTGTGCAAACTTGGGTCGGCACAGAAGATAACCTTATTTCTCTATTCTGAGTAAGAGTTCTAAAATTCTATTATGAGATCCCACATGACAGAAATGTAATTTGGGTTTTTTGGTTGGGGTGTGTGTGTGTGCGCATGTGTGTGTGCACACGCAGGTATGCCTCTCAGATACATAACATCTTTAAAAAAAATGAGGGAGAAAATCTGAATAGTGCTGCAAAAAATGTAAGAATGCTGTCAATACTTGGTCAACTCCACCCCTAGAATCCGTTGGATGGGTTGAATTACACTTTCAAAGCTCAAATGACTGATTAAAACATTAATACTAGATGTCACCTTAATTCTGTACTTTTGGCAAGTGGAGAAGGACATAGATGTTAATCTATGTGTGATGTAATCTCTTCTAGAACAAAGAGTAAAAATAAAAACTACTAGATCCTTTTTTAAATAAGAAGGCATAACTGAACCTCTTAAGACGATACCTGTGTCAATTTTCAAAAGTTGGATGACCAAAAAGGTGTTGTCCTTATTTTTCAATAAAATTGAAATTCAATTTTACTCAATAAAAATGAAAAATTCCATAAAATTCAAAAAATTCAATAAAAATGAAAAAAGTCGTTTTCAACATTTCAGCACAGTAACCGATGAGAGCAGGACCAGATGAGAATCTTGATAAAGGCCCTTATTGGTTTAAGGCCAGAAAACATTTTACTCATCTCGGTCCCATACAACAAGATGTGCTATGTGATGCCATCTCGGTCACTTGTCTCTAAATGATGTGGACTCCTTCTGATTTCCTCTCTAGCTGTTAATTTGGAGAAGGAAGAGGATGTTCTGTTGTGTTTTATTTCCAAGTGGATAGGATTTTGGGCTCTTTCTTGGCAATTTCGGTTTTTATTGTGTTATAGTCAGAGAATGTGATCTGTGGGGATTTTCCACATTCTGGAATTTAGTGAGATTTTTTTCTCTGTAGCATAAAACATGGGTCATTTTTGTGAATGTTCCAAGAGGGTTCGTTGGCACACGGTTCAAAGACAACTGAGAGATCGCTCACTAATAAAGCCAGTCGAGTAGTTACAGCCTGCTGCGATTAGGGATTACCAACTGTCTCATTGTATTTCTAAAAACATAAACTATCTCTCAAAGCTATGTTGGCCAGATAAAAGCATGTAACTATCTTCTTGACAAAGTTCGTAAACCGATGCTGTTTACCTTGCATTCTACTTTGACGGGGGATGCTATCACACTATTTGTGTCCTCCTTGTGAACATCTTCCTGGTGTTTTTCTACTCCCTTTCAGTCTTTGTGCCCCTTCCTGCAAGTGGTCTCTTGTAATCAACCTCTACGCGTCGTTGTGGTGAAGCCTATAATTCAACTTGAAAATGCCTGTAAATGGCAGAATGTAACCCATTCACGTTTTCTAGGATCAATGTTGTAATTTTACTCCATCTTTTTATACACTGTGCTTTTAAAAATTTCTTTTCCTGATGCTTACTGGATCGCGTGACCTGCCTTGGTGTGTAAGCCGCGGAGGGCTCGGTTCTCTCCGAACACTGTCGTCGGCAGTAAGAGTGTGGCAACGACAGCTACAGAAACACGGCCTGCTGGCATCCCGGTGCCAACGTCCTGCTCGCTCTCCGTGGGACGCAGACAGGACTTACCCTCCAGACTAAATCCCTGTGGGTCTCGAGCTTACCTCAGGAGGGGGGCACATCGGGATGGAGGAGGGCCGGGGACCAGAAGGACATTTTGGAGACAGGATGAAGGCTCAAGATGACGGACTTAAATGTTAACAAAGACGTACTACCGTAGTTCTGTACTGCAGGCAAGCGGGACATACAGGTGAAACGTGGAAGAACGCAGCACCAAGCGACAGAATAGGTTTATTTGAGAATCTAAATACAACCCGCGCCAGCGCTGGGGCCCTCACTCCAGCGTTACAGCGAGAACTGCCTCCTATGCAACGAGAGGCGAACTCTGGGACGGCCTCAGTGTCTGCACTCACAGAGCCGACTCCTGCCGCCTCCCAGTCAGCCCCTCTGAATCGCCCCGCTGCCCTCAGGTACACGCGCTTTCAGCTTTGGTGTGCTGCTCACGGAACCTGCCCGGTAAGCACAGGACACCGCAACACGGCTGCTCCCTTCCACCCGGTGTGACAACACGCACAGACGTGTCTTCTGTTTCACGCCAAAGGCCCTCTCTCTTTACAACGTAACACAGTGTGATGTACTTTTTCCGACATTTATTACATCCAACATGTTTCTATCGTTCCAGTGGACCCACCTCTGTTCTGAACTTAGGCGTCCCCTTCCCCAAGGTTCCTGCACAGTGAATAACCACGTGGCTAAATCAGAGAGTTTTCCTCGGTTAGTGTTCTTTACTGATTAGTCACACAATCAAGGAAAGCCCTTCTTCCTAGAAAAATGCATATTCCCACATATACACACAATTCCGCACACAACTAAAAGAAGTTCGAGATCTCCCTGAAACACGTCTATAGATGCCAGGTTTAAAATCTCTCCAAACACAACACTCCCACCATAATTCATGATGCAGAGAAGACTGGGGCCAGGGCCGGCCCACAGGAGGAGGGGAAGGCTCTGAGTGAACCCATTTTCAGGAGCATTTAGTAAATATAACTGGCAAGGCACAAACAAGACAGAGTCTATAAAATGCATAAATTCACCTGAAAACCAATAAAAACCACCTTTATATGCTATTATTTTACTCTAACGCTGTATTTCATTTGCATGTGCCTAAATCCGAGCAATGAAAGCACTTTGGTATGACAGTTACCTTCCACTGAGATCTACGCCAAGCCCTCGCCGACGTGTGTAATAAACACAAGGCCCTGGGATCTTTAGATTTGCTCATGTGCCTAATATGGGAATGATTTAAAAAAAAAATCTTCTAATTTACTCATGATCTTTAAAGTATTCTACCTATGTACACTAGGAACAGTAACAAGGGCCTGCGGCAGCCTGAAGCTCTCCCAGAGGCTTCTTGGCACTCCTTGGAGCTCATGGTCTTGTGGCTGCTCTCTTCCAGCTCCAATATTTATTTTTATCGTAGTATAGATGTTCTGTCCCATTCCAGCCGGGACATAGCACTCAGTCCTTCCACAATTTCCATAAGCAATCCACTTGCACCAAGCATCTCAAGACTTTAAGGAGAGATTCTGAGGTCCTAAGGGTTCATCTATGAAACCCTGGGTCCCTCTCTTCCAACTACCTTTCCAGTTCTACTCTATTTTCCTGTCCCAAACTACCCTGGGAGAGTCAAGTTCTGTTGGCTCTTCTCACATGAAGCAATTCAGCTCTCTCTTGGTTCTATCCCCAAATTGAGATGCCCAAACCCATCACAGTGTGGTTCAGCAGAACAAAAGAACTCCAAACAACAGGACCCATCTTCCTTAATAGGCGACTGGGATTGTTTTCTTCCTGTTATGTTACTAAACACTAGGCAGTCCATACAGGGTTGCTTCGTCCTTCCAACTATTTCACAAGTTAGGTATTTTCAAAACCATTTTATAGGTGGGAAACCTGAGGTTCGGGAAAGTTAAGAAACTGCATAAGGTTATGGAGTAAGAGCTCTGCCAACACCATTCTCCCTCTGTCTTAACCTGGCAATGCTACTTATATTTGGCTCCTGCCCAGTGATGGTGTCAATCTCTTCCCCACCCCTCCGCTCAGGTTTGATTCCACCACTGAGGAATTTTTCCATCTGCTTCTGATTATTTGCTTTCCATTCACCTATTTTTTCTAAGTGCCTGAGAATAATAGCAAGTTGTACAGAGAAGTTAACAATTTAACATTTTTTAGGCTAACAGAACCAAGAGTTGGGAAGTCCCTCAGAAGGCATCATGTCCAGGCTCACACAACACTAAGGAATCTGCCTGCCACGAGCCTGGGCACCCATGGTCCCTACAGCAGAGCATCTGGATGTTTGGGGCTCTCTGATTTGACAGAGATCTTAATGGTGCAATCTGCCACCTATTCAGGGGTCCAAGTCAGAAACTGTGAAGTCAGCCTTGACTTGTCTCTCACACCCTAAATCTTAGCAGGGACCCAGGGTGACTCAATGGGGGACACATGAGCCCACATGTGACCACTCTTCCCAAACCCTCTAATTTCAAAAAGGCCAGTCTGGACTGCCTTGATGGTGGGAGTGGGATGTAGACTTGCCCCTCAAAGCCAGCAGATGCCAGGACCAGTGTCGAAGCCTGTGGCATG
This sequence comes from Potos flavus, assembly GCA_028534135.1. Classification (NCBI taxonomy): domain Eukaryota; kingdom Metazoa; phylum Chordata; class Mammalia; order Carnivora; family Procyonidae; genus Potos; species Potos flavus. Next base: position 76,113,766 of record CM052889.1, on the reverse strand, counting down.
GAACACGGGCCACCACAGCTTCCCCAAAGGGTAGGTCACACCTGACCAGGAACGGGCCACGGTCATCAGGGACTAGAGCAGGACTTTGCAAAATGAAATGAAAGCCTGTGGGCATGAGGCAGGTAATGGAAATGACCAAGATGGGTCACACAGGGAATGTGAATTTGTTACCAACATTCAAAAATCACTAAATTTTATATAAAAATTCGGCTTGCTGGTTTTCTCTTAAAAGAGTAGAATATGTGGGAGCCTTTGGCCTATATTCTAGCACAGAAATACACAGCTATAGCCAAGTAGGGGCCATCCCTTCAGTAACTCCTACTTTCTCAAGTTTGCCACAGACCTTGCAACTCCTCTTTTGAGTTATTCCTGATGCAATTTAGACATTTCCTACTTGCTTGGGTTGTGATCCTTGGGCCAGGGTGTCCCCACAACTCTGTTTGCTGGGACAGTCCCAGTTTAGGCCTGTGGTCCTCATTAACAGCACCCCATTAAGTGCCCAGTTTGAAAAGTAAATTTTATGGTCACCCTAGGCGTAATACACAAGTTTCCCCCTACACACACACACACTGACCCCTGAATTCACACAACTACAGTCAAGCACAGAACCCTGTTATAAAGTGATTTTATTAAATTGATTTTGGACATACTGTAGGTCAAATAATATTTTCCAAAGATAACAATTATGGACCTTAAAGCTCGACATAAAATTAGTAGCTTCAAAAGTGTTAGTCATATTCCCCAGCAACAGCATGATAAAATAATTCAACTATGTAGAAATATAGAACTCTAGGACTAGCTGGAAACTCGGAAATCATTTAGCCTAATGTCCTCATTTTGTGAGAAAACTAGACTCAACGATTAGGCGATCTGCCCAAGCTCACACACCTAATAGTAATAAAGCTAGAAATCAAACCGATTTTTCCTAAAACTAAAATCCTACCGATGATATTTCAGCTGTCTCTCTACCAACTAAAAGTCTAGGCGGCTCTCTAATGCCGCAGGCTACCGTGACATGGACGAGGGTAAGACACTACAGTAAATCGTAGTCGAGGGCGTCAGGCCTGGAAGGGGCTTCACCCAGGAACTAGGCTGGCCCTCTCCTGGGCAAGGAGGATGCGCAGGAGAAGGGACTTCCCAAAGGCTGTGAACAGAGCTGTCTGGATGAAAACCCAGAGAGGGACACAATTATCCCCGAACCCCATCTCTAGTTTCATGGCCCACCCACTAAATTATGTGCTCCTTTTAAATCTCCTTTATGCCCTAAGGTTTTAGTTACACAAAAACCCCTTCCAGTCAAACAGAAGAAATTAATTCAAATATGAAGAGAAAATCAAGCTTTGTTTCAGTATTTCGATGACTATTTCGGGTCATTCATTTCCCAACGTCTTAAGACAGTTGACAGACATCACGAACCTATTCACCCATTTCAGAGCTTCGAAGATCCTTAACTTCCCCCAAGACTTCCTGAGCATAAGGACTACATGTGGGAATCAATGGAAACAGGAATGAGAAGAGAAAGTTAAAAATTAGTTGCTTTTTGTTCTCGTCATTGGGGACTTTTGATCTTCTAAACATTCCTTGAGTTCTTCCACATGAGTTTTTAATACCAATCTAGCCACAAAAAGAAAAAAAAAAAAAAGAATGAAAGAAAGAAAGAAAAGAAAAGAAAAAAGGGCCTATAAATGGGATACTGAGCAACTCAGTATCTCTCCCCTCCCCGCCGCTCGCTCCGCCCCAGCGCCTGGCCGCCTTCCGCTCCGCAAACACGGCAGCAGGGCCAGCCAGCCAGTGCTCCCAGCCTCGCACGCTCCACTCCAGTGCCCCCTTCAGAAAGGCCTTCCCTGACCACTGTCTAATGATGCCCCACCCCCACCCCACCCCCACTCTAAATCATCACCCTAGTTTATTTTCTTCATAGCACTTAATCACTATCTCAAACTACATTATGTATTTTTTTACTTGCGTATCATCTGTCTCCTCCACCAGAAGTAAACTCCATGAGAGTAGGGCCCTTGTCTGTCTTACTCAGTGGTATTCCCAGCACCTAGCACAGTGCCTGGCACATAGGAGGTGTTCAATAAATACTTGTTGAATGAATGAAGAAAGGAAAGGAGAGAGTGACAAAGACATTCATGCCTAAAAACGAAGGAATACATGATCCTCAATGAAGGTATTGAGGACTCCTACACATTATTGCCCAAAATTACAGAAACAGAGACTAAATATTATTAGTGACTCCTCCCACCATCTTCTCCTATGGTCTCCCCTAGCTAGTAAGGAGCTCCACATGCTACAAAAGGAGCCCAAGAGGGCAATTCTGGATGGAGAAAAGTTCCAACTTTGCTTGCTTCTTCCTATTTACATTCAGCTATTTCAAAAAAATTCAAGTTAAAAATATGTGATGTAGCCACTAGAAAATTAAATCTAACATAGAGACACAGTGATTAGCAGAATCCACAACATGTTTTAAAAAAAGTTCATGAAAAGTTCAAGGGCATGTATGTCTGCCAGTGATTTCTCTGATGGGCCAAGTGAATGGAAATTATGAGTCACATAAAATCTAAAGTGAAATTTAATGCCATCTAGGAAGGGGTGGATATTTATGGGTACTGTGAGGACATATAGGTAAAGCGGGCTCAGAAGTAATGGGATCTATGGAACGATATGTAGGGGCTGAACCAAAGGATAACCTCAGAAATACCAGAACACTGTCTTTGTGGGAGCCGTCTGTTTTCAAATGCATTAACCAGTATGCCTGAATTGAGAGAAGAAAGGGCATGAGCTCCTGAACGGGGGATGTCTGGGGTAACTTTTAGGTAAAGCGTAGACAGAAGGTGACTCAGGAGGCTAGGCAATGATCATGGTTTCCTGTGTCATATTTCCCACTACTGAGGCATCAAGCCCAAATCCCAGGAAAACACACACCCATGACTGGGACCTCACAGCCCATCTTGGGCAGACACTCAGAGGGATTCTAGATTCAAAGTCAAGTTGTGGAACACACTTGGCAGGAATCAAAAAAACAAAACAACAACAACAAAAAAACCAATCTCACATATGCCTCTTCAAAAAGAATGTCCTGCTGGGGCTTGCTGTAAAAATTTCTTGGGTCAATGTAGGTATTTACAGGGTTTCCTTCCTAGTGGCACTTATGGGTTTTAAGATTTTTAACTCTTAGCAAAATGCTCTATATAACTGATATTTTGAGATGGTTTCTCTCCTTTGTGTGCACTCTCTGGTGGATGCAGAGGCTGGTGCTCTGACTGAAGGCCTTCCCACACTCATCACATTTAAAAGGTTTCTCCCCAGTGTGCACTCTCTGGTGGATGCAGAGGCTTGAGCTCTGGCTGAAGGCCTTCCCACACCCGCAACATCTATAGGGTTTCTCCCCAGTGTGCACTCTCTGATGGATGCAGAGGCTCGAGCTCTGGCTGAAGGCCTTCCCACACTCATAGCATTTATAGGGTTTCTCTCCTGTGTGAACTCTCTGATGCATGCAGAGGCTAGAAGTGTGTCTGAAGGCCTTCCCACACTCTTCACATTTAAAGGGTTTCTCTCCGGTGTGGACTCTCTGATGCATGCAAAGGTTTGAACTATTACTAAAGCCCCTTCCACACTCACTACAGACATAGGGTTTCTCACCTGTATGAACTCTCATGTGAATTTGAAGATGTGAGCTCCAATTGAAGGCTTTGCCACACTCATAGCATTTATAGGGCTTCTCCACTGTGTGGATTTTCTTATGTCTGTTAAGTTTTGTTGTAGTACTAAAATCCTTACCGCAATCATCACATTTATAGACCTTTTCTCCTGTATGGTCTCTCCAATGGATATGAAGTTCTGATATATGAAAGAAACCCTTGTCACACTTGTCACATTTATGGGGCTTCTCAGCGGTGTGAATTTTCTGATGCATAAAAAGATCTGCTCTCTCAGAGAAAAATTCTCTACACATGGGGCACTTGTAGATCATTTTTCCTATTTGGTATCGTGATTTAGAGGAAAAAATTTCTGTACGACTACTATAGTTACAGGATTGCTACTTCACAGAGTCTCTTATTTGGCCATTCTGCCAGTTTATCTCAGGCTTGCTCTATTAGGTAGGTCTAAGGTTGGCCTAAGCTTCTCCCTGCCTGTCTTTCTATGGAAGATTTCTTCCTGCATAGTGCTCCTCACTCAGTATTATTATTGATCATAAAGTGACATTTACTTCCACATGAATTCTGTAACTCATTAACACAGAACTTTCCTTTAGATCCTGAGTTGTCAACATTCCAAGGGGCTCCCAAGGTGCAAACCTCTGTGTTTTTAAGCCCCTGGAATCTTCCTCTTGTAGAACAATCTCGTACTTCCCACTTCTAGAAAAAGGAATGCACAGTGTCCCCTGTGGTGGAGAGTCTTGATCCCCTGTAGCCTCCCCTTGAAGAGTCAGTAGGACATTCTGCCTCCTACACATCAGACAGGAGCCTTCCCAGGAAGCAAGCTCCTCGGGTTCCAGGTGTGCCAATCCTTCCTCCTGGGGATTCCCTACATGAGTCTCACTCCAGTCTCCTGTAACAGAAACATAATATATTGAAAATGCCTCTTTTCCAAAAATTGCTATTGGTTCCATAATTAATTTCATGTAACTGTGACAGCAGCAATACAGACCTTTTTTGATCTTGGGGAAGAAGCTCTCTTATCTTCCAGAGAGATGTATCTCTTGGATTTGCAGGTCTGAAGAAGAGAATTTGTAGATATCATGCTCCTGTTCATAGTCCAAGTATATAATCCACTTACAATCACTTATTGTAATTGTCTAAACAACATCAAGGGAATATTATTGAAAAAGAAAAGAAATCCTCAGAAGACCCGAATATGAGGAGGAGCTGTCCTGCATAAAGGAGCAAGAAGGAAAACTCTCCGCTTTGAACTTTAGAAAGGACAGTGTTTGCTTTAGAACTAAAATGTCCCATTTGAGTAGCCTTCTGATCTACAGAAAGAGTAAATCTATGACATATTGGTATTGAATGTCATTCCCAGCTTAATTGTCCTCAATGGTTTCCTGATATACTTAAAATAAAATCCAAACCCTTTAGTGAAAACCCAAGGCCCTGCATGACATTGCCTCCACTCTCTCCCACAATTTGCTGTGCCTTTTGTTTCAGCTCTCAACACCCCAAGCTAGTGCCTGAAATACTTTTTCCCCAACCTGGCATGTGGCTTGCTGTGTCAGCTGCCCCTCCCTTACATGAAGAAGGTCCCTGGCTGAGACTCTATTTTAATCTCTTGTTCGATTCCTTCAAAGTACACAGAACTTGTAATTATCTTTTTGTTCCTTGGTTTTTGATACATCTCCTGTAGCAGGATGTAAACGCCATGAGGAAGGACTCTGTGTGCTGCTCACTGTTACATTCCAGTGAAGGGGAAGTATCCAATTAATATTTGTAGAATACATCTATGGAGGATTTTATGACAACCTCTCTCCTCCAACAGACATATCCCACTTCATTCTGGTATAGACGCACATTTCCCATTGCCTTATTACCAGTCTTTTGACAACCAACAGGAGACAAAATACATAACAAATACAATGATCAGGAAAGAAAATAAATCCCAAAATATTCTATTTGAACTCTTGTGAGGATTAGGACTATGTTTTACCAATCTTTTCATCTCCTGTGTTCTATAATCAGTAACTGATACTGCAATTAATTAAATGAAATCAATAGATCTTCTTAAAGTAACACTTTCAACAGTATGTTCCATACAAAGACAGGGTAATGGGCAAATGAGATTTCTTCAACATTAAAGTGGCAAAATAAACTGGACTGCTTTTATTTTTTTTAAAAGATTTTATTTATTTATTTGACAGAGAGAGAGAGATCACAAGTAGGCAGAGAGGCAGGCAGAGAGAGGGGGGGAAGTAGGCTCCCTGCTGAGCAGAGAGCCCGATGCGGGGCTCGATCCCAGAACCTTGAGATCATGACCTGAGCCGAAGGCGGAGGCTTTAACCCACTGAGCCACCCAGGCGCCCCAAACTGGACTGCTTTTCATTGGAAGTGTTAGGATTATGAAATTGAACTGGATACCCAAATTTCAGCAAAAATATAGTCAGTGGCTGGAAAAATTATATACGCATTTATCCTTTGTTCTGTAACTACACTTCTAGAGATCGATCCCAAGATACATTGGCAAAAATAGGAAGTGACTGATGTCCTAGGTCATTCACTGAGGCAGTACTTGTCATGGCAAAACTGCAGACAATCTAAGGCCCATCCACAGGGGACTGGTCCAATCAACTCTAGTACTCCCTCACAATAAAATGCTGTTTAGCTGCTCAAAATAAAAAAGGAACGAGGAAGAACACTATGCACTGATATGGAGTAAACCCCAGTCATACGGTTTAGTAAACAAAGCAAGACAAAGAACAGCATATATACTATGCTAACTTTTGTGCAAACCAGGTATATGAATGTGAATGTATGTATTTTTCACATAATATGCACAAATTAATACAGAGGATAACACAAAACCAAACGTAAGCAATTATTTATGGGAGATGAAGGAGCAAAGATGAAGTAAAACCTTTCCAAATGTACCTTGTTCTGTAGCTTTGGCTTTGGAAATATGTATGTGTGGGTATATATATATATACACATACACACACATATATATATACACACATATATATTCATATATATATCAAAAGTAAAATTAAATTTAAAAAAGGAAAATGATACCTAAAATTTTAAAACAAACGAAGAGAATGAACCTTAATTTTCAAGTTGGTAACATCCACAAAGGGCTTCTGGGTACCACATACTGAGTATACATACTTAGTGGGACATACTCTGTTGACAAAAAAAGCTGCAAAGAGGGGCATCTAGGTCGCTCAATCAGTTAAGCACCTGCCTTTGCCTCAGGTCATGATGTCCGGGTCCTGAGATTGAGCCCCACATCGGGCTCCCTGCTCGGCAGGGAGTCTGCTTCTCCCTCTGCCGCGCCCCCTACTTGTGCTTTCTCGCTCTCTCAGATAAATAAAATCTTTTTTTTAAAAAAAGCTGCAAAAAAATCAAACTTCTTTCAATAGTTTGTTAGTTATAACAACACTGGTGTGTTTATAAAGATTAAGCAAACAAGTAATTTTGTTAATGTTGTTAGGAACCAAGGTTCAATGTAAGATAAAACAAATACAAACATAAAATCAAAGTTAAAGAAAAAATAATCCAACATAAAATTGGACTTATCAGTTTGAATTCATGTCTTTTTTAACTCTATCCACCAAAAGGACCTAGAAGCAACGAAGACCAATAGCAAAACATCCTTCCCTTAAATACTCTTCTCCACCAAAAGACACAGGGATCCTTGATTTCAAGGCCAGAGCAGCATTTTACAAAATGAGCCTGGGACATCTCATTATTCCAAAAAGCAAGAGAGCAAGAGAGTCATTCCAAAGGAACACCAATGCCAATTTATGAAGAGACTCCCATTGGCCAAAATGGGACAACTGAGCATCAAAAGGAATAATGAACACAATCTACTGAAACAAATTAAACATACAAAACCTCAGGAGTTCACAATGATTTCAGGGGTGAGGAATGGGGGTAGAGGGGAACAGAGAGGCAGACAGAGGCAGAGAGACAGAGATTCAAGGCACTGAATAAAACTGGAAGTAACTAGACCACCAATTTAGAGAGCATGATGAGGAGGGACAGAGGGAGAGAGAGAATCTCAAGCAGACACCCCGCTGAGTGCAGAGCCCAATGTGGGGCTCAATCTCACAACCCTGAGATCATGACCTGATCTGAAATCAAGAGTCGGTTGCCTGACAGGGCCATCCACGTGCCCCTCTATGAACTATCTTTTGAGGTAATACAACAACCCAGCTAGTAAATGTGTAACCCTAACAAAATACCTGACCATGACCAGGAACTTCACATTGCGAGGGTCAGGCTGCTATCATCTAAACCCACTCGCCAATCTTAGCATAAGTCAAAAGAGGAGCAACCAGACCTGTATGCCCCTCAATATGATGTACTGGGAAACACACAGCATCACGCTGAAATATTCTTGCCAAAAGATTGAACTTGAACCTAATCAAGACTCTAGACATCATTTTTATTTAAAGGAACAAGGAGGGATAGAAGAAATGCCAGGAAGCAAATAGAAAAATATCAAAGTGTGAGGCAGTCCACAAGACAGCTGCCTGTTGTTCTAACAAGTAAATGGCCTGGAAATGGGGAGTCATAAGGGAGAGCTGCTCCAGATTAAAGAGACTCAAGAGCTAACAATCAAATGTAACATGAGGACCTTCTTTGGAATCTGATTCTAATAAACCAGCTGCCAAAAGGAGACAAGTGAGAAGCAGGATTAGGGATGGGGTATCACATTGTACAAGAAATGCAGCCAACTGTGTTAGGTGTGCTAACACCACTGGAGTCATGTAAACGAATGTCGGTGTTCTCAGAGATGTATAGTAAAGTTTGCAGGAATAAAGTGATATGAAATGGGTCCAAGATGGATCTTCAAATGCTTCAGGGGAAAAAAAAAGACAGTAAAAAAAGACAGTAAAGCAATATGGCAAAACCACTGTCACTACTGGAGCCAGGTAATGGACACATAATGATGGATAAATGATACATAAAATGTTGTATCTCTGTGTGTAACTGAAGTTTTTTAGGATTAAAAAAACCAGTTAATGCTGAGAAGACATTCCTTTCCTGCTCCTCTTACAAAAACAAACTGATCCCAGAACCAGGTACACTGTACAGACATGAAACTGAACTAAACAAACAGGATTTCCCAAATGGCTGACTTCTCCAACCAACCCTGAGCACTTAAGAATGTAGGCAGCATCACAGGCGTCCCTGGAGAGAGAGGAGTCTACGCCTTCGGGGCAGGGACAAGCAGAGTACAAAGGCGAAGTGCCACACTCCACCCTCCCTCCCTCACCAGCCCTCCTCACTCACATGGCCCTCCTCACTCACTTGGAAATGAAGCAGTGAGGGTCAGGGCACCCATCCAGACTGGCCTCGAGAGAGACTGACTCTGCTCAGAGGGCAAAAACTCCATCCCAAAGCTCAGAGACATGAAATTCCTACATGAACTCCTGCCAGAGTTTCCCTCAAGGAGGAATCAGTCACCATTCCTTCCAAGTAAAAATGCTCAAATATACCTGTAAGTCTTTACCCCATGGTGGGGTTGGGGGGGTGGGGTAAGCTACATTCTGCAGGAAAAAGAAAAAAAAGATAAAGCAAGAGAAACTCCAGCCAATTTTCCGCGTGATCAACCAAAGAACAACAGGACAAACAACAGTAAAAAGAACCCCTGCCATGAACTTTCCTAAACATCACCTGCCCCACCAACACGCATAAAGAAGAATGGAAAGCAAGGGAGCAGGTATGAGCTACAAAATGTTACAAATCCCAGATGCACATTCCCAAGATTCTCCCACTCAAGACATGTCTCATATCCCACGTCCCATAAGAGCTTTGAAGGAGACAGCCTGTAGGACCGCGGGACCACCTGTCTGACCTCAGGAGAAAGGAGCCTTGCCCTGAGGTCTCCTGACACTACCCAAGGCAACATTCAGTCTCTCCACGTGAGACCTCAGGAGTGGGCCAGCAGTCTGGAGGTTCAATCTACAGCGGGGAGGAACTTCCTCCGATAGGAAGTTAGAGTTTGCAGAGAACTGAGAGAAAAACTGCTTAAATTCAGCCCACGGAATCCCCACCTTCCATGAAAAAGGGCCTTCCTTCTGTCCACTGGAATCTTTGCCTCATCTAAACATTGTGACATGAAGGAATATCCAAAGCAGTACTGCCCTCTCAGTATAGCTAAAAATGGAAGGATCAGTAAATAAATACCTGACGCTGAGATGCGAAGAAGTAAAAAATGAGTCCTAAATACAGACAAACTGTCCTGAGGGTACAGATGCTCTGGGTGCTGGCACCGGGAAGGGCCATCTGGAGGTGGAGGTGCAGGAGTCACAGCTGAGAGGACAGAGCTGTCGCCCTTTGAGGGCCGCTCAGGGCAAGTGCTCCCCATCCCAGACCGGGAGGCAGTGCTAACACTGAACCACAGCCTGAGGCTGTGGGTGACACATGGAGCCCCTGCACTGGCCTTACTTTTCCCTGTAGGCATATATGCTGTGGGGGAAGGAGCCCCCTCTGGTCACACCTAGAGGGGGCAAACGTCAAGAGGAAGGCCAGAGCGAGGACACTGATTTTCTTCCCAAACTTCGGCCTGCAGAATACAGGTCCGTCGGCCCTGGAAGAAGCTCATGCTGTGCTGGGAGGAATGGATGTGGATTTGGAAAGAGAGATTTAAACATACTTTTACATACACCTTTTACATATATGACTCTCTTTTACACAGCTGACCAAAAAATACTATTTTGCCTAGGAAAAAAAGAGTCCACTAGTTTTTCATGGATTTCGTGTTAAAACGATCCTATGGTTGCAAACCGGGAACTCAAAGTAGAAGGACCCAGTCTCCGCAGGGCAGGTGTTGGAGGAGATGACACTGAGTGCACCGCATGGACAGACAGCATCCCACAGGGACCCTTGGTGCCAAGATGACGGAAGGCATCAGAGGAATGTCAGCCATTCAACCACAGAGGGGGGAGGTCAGGAAACTGGGACCAATGCTCCAGAAGGCTGGACCATACTCTGTGCCAGCTAGACATAAAATCAAGACTAATCACCCTGACTCAGCTGGAGAGAAAAATCCATTTATACTCCTACAGGAATAAGCAGCCAAAAGCCTCAACATCAGACTCTGCACACACCTATGAAGCCAAGATGCCGCATAACACGGCACGGCACTATTCTGAATGAGGCGGACTGTGACACGGGAACTACAAGGCACACACACCTGGAACTGGCACCAGTGACAAAGAAGAGAAAATCGCTGCAGAGCCACTCCAGCCAGGCCTATGAGGACACAAGCTTGCAGAAGGGCATGCCAGAGGACCCCAGACCAGAGCCAGGGAGACTGAGGACCATGTCTTGTTAGTACTGATGACAGAGAAGATGTGGGGGCTGGTGAGGGAGAAGGTTTGGTGTGGAGACAAGACAGGGCTGCCTTCGAAAGGCTGGGGACTAAAAGATGCAGGGCAGCCGTCGTGTGAATGAAGTTCAACCAAAGGAATGGTGTATTTCTACTTACTCTTAGAACATGGGGCATGTATTTCACCTAACACAAGTTTTCATCTGTTTCCTTTTTAAATAACAAGGATAATGTAGATATACTAGCCTATCACCAAAAAAAAAAAAAAAAGGTTTTTTACGCTACCAGCCAGTCAAAGGGGAAGGAGCATGCTCTGGAGACCCCAAGACAGACATCTGTATTATGTATTTTCTTCTTTTCTGAAATGCTGGCGGCAAAAGTGCTCATGTTATCACTAAGATGCTGACGCCCAATATGGACCTGAAGTTGCCCACAAAACCTCACTCAGGTAATAGACTGGCTTCTCATGTAAACAAAGAAGTAAAGGAGCACATAAAGCAAGAAGAGCAGATGATGCTGCGTTTAAACCTGGGTGAAGGGTACACAGGGGTACATTTTGTTATTTCCTCTACTTTTGAGTTTATTAGAAATTTCCCTAACAAAAAGGAAACCAGTAAGCGTTTGCTTATGAGATCCCTGTAATGAAGATGGGACGTCATGAGAGAGATACATGCCAGCATTCTCAATCGCACAGTTACATCAACTCTCTCGGCAGGGACGTCCCTAGCCCGCACTAGCCACGCGCAGCACTGCACGCAGATGAGGACGCTGGCAGGCCAATGTACGAGCGGTTAACCTGTCTCCAGGGAAACCCGATCATCTGACCACAACACCCTGTCCTTCCAGCTTTCCAACTCTGCTAATCCAACAGCATCTTTCCTTTGTTCCCAGAAGACCTCCGATCTGCTTTTAATGGTTTTCTGTCCCACTAATCGGACCCCGTCTGCCTTTCCCTCCCACTTCCTTTCCTGGCGCAGACTCCGAGGCCCCACCCCTCTCCCGGTCACCCTCCTCTTGCATCACCACGCGAAGGCCATACCTCAGCTCTGTCATCAGCAGTAACGGCACCACCATCTCCTAAACCCGTTCAAGCCACCCACTCTCGGACCACCTGGCGCTTCGTCGCCTGCCAGCTAACCGACTCCAGGAACCCTTCACCCGCAGACTCATAAGCACTAACCTTTCCATTTCTCCTGTCAGCCGCTCACTCCGCTTCCATCCACGGTGAGAGCTCCTCTCCTCCGTTTACTGCGCACTCCCTTGTCGTCTTCTCCCTGTCACACCATTTTAATAATACCCTGACCTTCTTCAATCAGTTCTCCACCTGTCCATGCGGGCACCGAAGCAGCTGAATGATGCCAGGCTTTACTGAATCCATGATGACAAAGCTCAAACCTCCGGGGCAGCAGGCCTCCACACACTCCTCTGAAAGTCTTCATATTTCACACTTCCCAGTATTTCCAATTGCTGCTTTGCGGCCGTTAACAGCAATGCCCCTGGTACCCTCCTTTCTCAAGTCTCCCGCGTCTCCTCCCCTCTTGGGGCTGATAACCCACCACGGTAACTGAGAAAACAGAAGCACCCTGACAGCAGTGTCCTCACCCTCCCACGGCGATCTGGCAGCTGGCTGCCTCTGCACCTCCGCTCCCCGCCACCCTCCCCCTCCTCCCTGTAGGCAAGCATCCTGCTCTTCACAGGCCAGCCCTTCCACTCGTGCGCAGTCAGCTCTTCCTGAGGCCTCTCCAAATTAAATCCTGCAATCATTCTCTTTGCCAGCAACAATGCTGTCCTACCTACAGGTCCGTTCCCATACAAACATGTTCTAGATCCCCCTTCCTGAAACAAACTTCTTTGGATCCCACAGCCCCACCCCACCTATCAGCCAAAATACCCTCTCTCCCTCACAGTAAAACTTCTTGGGAGCTTCATGCTTCACATTCTCTTGATCAGGTTTCTATCTCTGCTCTCCCCTGAAAACCACTCTTATCCAGTCTGTTGATATCGCCAAACCTAAACAGGGTACTGTCCTCGTCTACTAAACGGGACCATATGACACACTTTCCGTAGCTTGCATCGTGGCCCCTCACCAGCTGTCCTGCCCCCTCACTAGCCCCTCCTTGTTTCCTTTACTGGACACTCCTCCTCCTCCTTGGCTTGACTTCTAAATAGTTCGGGTACTGCAGGGCACCAATGTGGGATCCCTTTCTTTCCAAGTCTATAACCCCTCTTCTTCAAGTAATCTCACCTAGTCACATGGACTAAAATGCCATCCTGATGTCGGCTCCCACGTTCTATCTCCAGCCCAGGTCTGCATCACAAACAGTACCCCAAACCCAAGCCTTCAGCCTGCTCCTTCCTCACTCTCCTATCCCGGAAGCGTCCACGCAGGAAGCCCACCTCGCTTCTTCTTCCCCACATCTGCCTCCCTCCATGACTTCTGTGCACTGCATGGCCTTGTCTCCGCGGCCGTGACAGCCACCCCGGCCAAGCCAGACCAAGTCCACGGCTGCTCGATCGGCCATCTCTCAGCTTCACTCCTGTGCCTCCACAAGTCGTCAACCCAATCTTTCAAAAAGAATAAAACCAGGTCACACCCCTGCTTCAACCCTCCACTGCTCTTTAAAGTACGTGCTCCTTTGTCCGGGGCACATGCGGGACGCCCGATCTCACCCCCACACCCTCTTGCACACCGCACACCCCCTCGCTGGTCCCCTTTCCAGTCTTCAAACTCACCAAGCCTGTTCCCCCTCAGTGCCTCAAACGCTCCCCTACCCACGCGTCTGCCTGATCCTCCAGGAGCGGGCGTCTTCTCAGCAGTCAGGGCGCCTCAGAGGGCGGCGCTCCACTAACCACGTTAGACTGATTCACCTTCCACCCCGCAGGCTCTCTCAGCACAGCGTTCTGCTGGGTTTTCTGCACCATCCCTCACCAGCAGCCACCTGAGTTAGTCTGTGTATTGAAGGATGCATTTCCTTGTTTGTTGTCCTCCTCTCCCTGCCTCGAGTGCCAGCACCCAACCAGCAGGACCTGCAGAGAACCAGTGAATTTCCTGAACATCTAAGACTCTTTCATCTCCTTGTCTTCCACAGGGGACCAAGCCACAAATGTTTATCAAGTGTGTGTGCCCTCAACAGTGAGCACGAACGCAACGAGTCCCTTCCTGTGTGGAAGTTACCATCTTAGCAGGGAGGCAGACATCATCAAAGACATCCACAAGAAATGTAAAACCCAAACTATGCTAAGTGCTCCGAAGCAGCCCTGGTAGAAGGGTCAGGGAAGACCGCCCCAAAGCAGCAAGCGTTGGGAGCTCAGATCTATAGGAGACAGTCGACCACAACAGGCTGTGGGAGGGATTAAGGCCTGTATGAGAAGAGAGAAAGGGCCCAGAAGGGACACAGGGCATGGTGAGAATGGGGAAGATGGCGTAGAAGTCCCAGGTCTTGATCTTTGTTCTAACCACAATGGAAAGCCATTTTTGTACGTTTTGTAGTTTTTGTACGTTTTTAAGTGGGAACATCGCACTTATGTTTTTATTTTTAATTTTTGATTTTTAAAAAAGATTTTATTTATTTATTTGAGAGAAAGAGAGCACAAGAGGGGTGAGGAGCAGAGGGAAAACCAGATTCCCCGCCAAGCAGGGAGCCTGACGCAGGGCTCAATTTCAGGACTCCAGGACCATGAATTGAGCTGAAGGCAGATGCTTAACTGACTGAGCCACCCAGGCATCCCACACTTGTGTTTTTAAATAGAAAACTGTAGCTAAAGTAGAGTTAATAGGTGAGTGGAAAGCAGGAGTACTTACGGGTGAATATGATAGAGATTACCTCAGCAGCCTAGGATAGGAAGGATGGTAACCTGCACCAAAGCAGTGGCAGAGATAAAAAAAAAAAAAAGTGGATGATTTTAAGGCATATTTAGGAGAAAAATCAGTCAGATTAGTGGACTGAACACAATAGGTAAGGGAAGATGAAATGCCAAGAATGACCCCTAGGTTTTCTGTTTGAATAACAAGGTGGAGGTGGGGCCATTCATCAAGACAGGAAACACCAGGAAAGACCTCAGTTTAGAGACTAAGAATATGACTCCAATTTCAGACATCTGTAGTATCCAAGAGCAGATGTCAAGGACAGTAGCTAGATGGAAGGAACTGGCACTCAGGTGACATAAGATGTCAGCACTTTATAAGATGCAAATTTGTGAGTCATTAACATGTAGAGGGTTAACTAAAGCAGAGGTTGGAACCTCAGGAGAAAGTGCCAGGTGAGAAGTAAAGAGGGCCCTCCAACATTAAAAGAACATCCTGCATGATTCCACTTACAGAGTTCAAAACAGGCAAAGTTAGTCTATGCTCTTGGGAACAGAGAGGGCAGGAGCCACGACTGGAAAGGAACACAGGGGTTCAGGGGTCCTGGCCACGTGGCTCCCTAAGCTGGGCACTGGCTTACTTACACAAGTGTGTTTATTTCAGAGCTGTAAACATTCACCATGCTGTACCCTGAAGTTTGTGACTGTAGTTATGCTTCCAGGAAAAGTTCAGGGAAGAAACAGAAATGGGAAGAATTCCACTGGAAGGGAAAGACAAAGTATGGGAGAAAAGAAATCCTGGAAAGGCCTGTGGAGAATCAGAGTCTGCCCGTGAGGGGGAAGGCCAGCCCTCCACTGTGGCAGAGGGAGGTGGCACATGGTGGGAGAGCACAGGAAGTTACTCGGTGAGCAGGAAGCAAGGCCATCTGCAGAGGAAAGGGTAAGTGGGTGCTTGGCAGCTTGGGAGCACAGAGAGGGTCTCAAATGGTTGTGTGAAGGGTGGGAGAGTGGAGTGACCAGAGAAACACGGGAGGTGGTCATGGCTTGTCACTCAGATGCTATGTGAGGAGCGAAGACGGAGGAGTGTCTGCAGGACTGGGTTTCTGCCAAATGGGAATGACCAAAAGACCAAGTGGCTGTCTACGTGGAAGGAATCATTGCCTATTCCAAAAGAAATTTCGGCCTTTGTGTGCTGACAGGGAAAATCAAAAACCTTCCAAGGTTTTCATGTCAACAACTTCAACTGAGCCTCGAGGGCTGCTGGAATGCCTATAGCCTTTCCCGCTTTCAGCCTGCCTCTGACTTCACCTCTCCCCTCACTCCCAGCAGCCGGCCCCCAACCCGCAGCTCGCCACTCCTCAGGGAGAAGACAGACGGCATCAGAGCACTCCCTCCTCTCCCGCCACCAAAACTCAAACGCACACATACTGTCCAGTTCCAGTTCTTCTGTCTCCTTTTCCAGGGGAAGAAGTGCCCATGATCCTGCACTCTGCCCATGATCCCTACACCATTCCTCTCTGCACATCAACTGAGTTTTTCTTTTTTTATCTTGAATGTATTCTCTGAAATTCGGATTGCTGGCTCAGGAAATCTAGTCATTTGAAAATAATTACACTATTACTTCGTCATAAAATCAAGTGAAAATTACCTCTTTTCTTGTTTCTGAGAAAATACAACTACTCTGACTATAAGAAACTTAGAAAGTATTACCGGTCTTTCTAAAATTTTAGGGCTGCAAGACTTTATAGAAAGCATGAAGCATAAATAATCCCACTCTGTAGTAGCAGACCCTTTCATTTGTGGGTTAAATCTATTTCAGCAGAGATCAAAAGAACTTCCCATCCAGAATTAAATCTGTCAGAACATACGGGTTATAGTTTTTTCCCTCAAAGGGACAAGGGCACACTTTCTGGGAAGGATAAAAACAAAAGAACAGGAGAGAAGATAAGTCTATACCTCCACAGTCACCCAAAAATCACCATCACCAACTGCAGTGGGCTGAAGTGGCCAAGTGATTAACCTTCCTCACACGTGGAGAGCAGGCAAGTGTGTCAGGAGGTCTGGAGAAGGCTCTCCACCAAAGATGATCAGCACTAGCTCAGATGACGATGCACTAGACTAGTAACTGTGAAATATAAGGAATCCAAATCAACTTCTAGGTACCTTAATTACTGGGAAGTATTTTAGAAGAACAACCCTGTGTTCCCAGTTCCCCTAATACACGTTGGCTCAGGCCATGTTTACTGTTTGATACGTCAGTGAGTCTCCACCCAGAAGCACACCCACAAGAAAAGTATTTCTGTTCCGGATGCTGAACTCTTCGGAACAGGGTCAGAGCATGCATGCATCCAGGCCTAGGTTCTATAAACATCTACTGAGTTCCCAGTATTTGTCAGGTACTGGGCTAAGCTCTGAGGAATCCCATGATGAACAGAACAGCCATGGCTTCTGCATTCATGTGGTTTACAGTCTAGGAGGGGAAGGTGACAGCTCCAATAGTGTGTGACCCGTACTATCACAGAGGCTTGCACTGTGGACACAGCTGCCCGAACAAGGGACATCCTAACTAGTCTCAGCATGACAAGGAAGACCTCTAATAGACTCTCCTTCTAAAGTGAAATCTAAAGGACAAACTGAGTTAGCCACAAAGAGTAGGAGGGCAGAGGATCCCAGCCTAGGGAATGGCAGGTGTCTAGAGACAGTCAGGATGACAAACAGTAGCAAGTGAAAAGTTCCGCATGTAGAAGGCAGAAGGTGGGGCAAAAGCAGGAGTCACACAACAACAGGGTCCTACAAGCAACAGAACACTTTAAGTGCTAAGAACTTTTTTTTTTTTTTTAGTACTTATTCTCGAGATTCTCGAGAAAGCATAACCTTTACAGTTGCAAGACACCTGTGCAGTAGTGGTCTTCCTATAAAGCTAGAGCTCCATCTAAGAAAAACAGGGAGACAGGGGCGCCTGGGTGGCTCAGTCAGTTAAGCATCTGCCTTCGGCTCAGGTCAAGATCCCAGGGTCCTGGGATCAAGCCCCGTATCAGGCTTTCTGACCAGTGGGGAGCCTGCTTCTCCCTCTCCCGCCTGCTCCTCCTGCTTGTACGCTCTCTCTCACTTTCTGTCAAATAAATAAATAAAATCTTTAAAAAAAAAAAAAAAAAGAAAAGAAAAAAAACAAAGAAAAACAGGAAGGCATGGGACTGCCAAGGTTCCTAAGAGGGAAGAAAGGATGGGATTCAGGCACAGGTGAGGGGTGAAGCATGGTAAAGGCCCCAGTGGAGGTTGGAAAACCAAGTTCCATGAGGACATTAGCTCCTGAGTGGGCTGGTGTGCAGCTGCATTCCTAGTAGGAGGTGAGTCTGGCCTCAGTGCTCCTCCTAGAAATGCTAGTTCAGTTTCTGGAACAGGGAACACTCTCTTCCAATGTGGTTTCCAAAAACCATGTAAAGATTTAACCTGAAGTCCTCACTGCACTCAACACGCCTTTTTCTCTGAGTCTCCCTTCCACTGCAGCCCAATCAAAAATCAAGAGCCAAATCCCCAACTTCTAATGGCAGCACCAAGTACTGACATTCATTCCAGCATGAACTTTGTCAATGTCAGGATGGGTTAACCAGAGCTCTGCAGAAGAAAGTGTACTAGGTTGAATATGGTCTCTCAAAAATTCATGTTCACCTCGAAACTCAGGGTGTGACCTTATTTGGAAATAGGGTCTCTGCAGATGTAATTACTTAAGTATGACCTCTCATACTGGATTGGGGTGGGCCCTGAGTCCAATGACTGGTATCTTTATAATAGAAAGGAAAGAGAAATTCAGACAGATACATGCACACAGGGGTTAGAAAGCAGTGTGGAGACAGAGGCAGAGATTAGAGAAATATGTCTACAAGCCAAGCTGAGGATTGTTGGCAACCACAAGAAGCTATAAGAGGCAGAGGATTCTTCCCTAGAGCCTTCAGAGGGAGTACAACCCTTCTGATACCCTGCTGACACCTTGATGCCAGACTTCTGGGTTCCAGAATAGAATACATCTCTGCTGGTTTAAGCTGCCCAGTTTGTGGCACACTGTTACTGCCACAGGAAGCTACAGCTTAGGAAACCACTAGCTCAGGAAATTAACACAAGGACGTGGAATGCTTTCAGTAACATCTTCCCCTCCACTGATCTCTGTCAGGCCCTACGTAGACACAATGGGCCTTTGTTTATTCTTTTGGGATGCTGAATGGGGCAGGCTTATTTCACACTGATCCAAACCCTTTTCACTCAGTAAGAACCTACAGTCATTTCACCTTTACTCATTTTAGAAGAATATGAGCTATGTATTTCATTTACATTATTTTACTCAAGAAATTACATTTCACAGAAAAATTCTAATTTTTCCTTTCCTTCCCAATAGGTTCCTCTTTGTTTCAACTTCGATCCATAAACGGTACATTCGGTCTTCACCTCCCACCAAAAGTTTCACACGTACGTGTACACGCATACACACACACACACCCTGGTCGGCAGCATGGTAAAGGAGAGTGAGCATAGGTTTCACAGTAGACCAGCCTGAGATGAAACATAGCCTGTATGTATTGTGAGCTCCGAGAAGAGCTTTAAGCCGTTCTTAGCTCTACCAAACTACAGTTTTGTGTATGATGGTAAAGGATACTTTCTTAGAATAAAATTTTAAAGTCCAAAATCAAAGGGAAGTGGGTAGGAATGGAAAAGAATGTTCCATCTGGAAAGAAGATAAAATTTAGTCAGGGAAGACTTTATAGTTGAAGCATTGCTTCTGCTGTGGCCAAACAGTCACAGGAGCCTCTCCTCAGTGCCTGGACAGTTACAGGAACATGGCCCATCCCTGTACAACCAAGACAAAGCCTGCCCGTGTGCCACGGACTGGAATAGTCTGGGGTGCCCCACGGTATGTGCATCCAAGACTCCCATTCACTTGGCCACGCCACTTCCCTCCCCACAGCAATGATGAGCTCAACATCTCCCTAGCTCACCATAAACCCTGCCGAAGAATCACCCAGCAGAGAAGCCAAATACTGTTTGCCCTCTAGAGGGTCGAGAGTATAAAAGAGTTCCGGTCTCACTCACAATGCCTGATCACCAGAAAATACTTTAAAAGGAAAAAAGATTCCACTCTTCCTCTACATACATCAAACTATGAAAACCTAACCATCAACTCAGCAATTTGTTCTTGAGAGCATTCCACCTCTGAGATCTTGAATCCTCAAGCACCTCAGCTCTCTGTATCCACCCACTTCTCCCCAACTTCTACCCCTCCTTAAAATGCTCAGCTCGCTTAAAGCCACCTTTTACCCCAAGAAGCAGAAATTTCTGCCAACTTTTGTTGTATTACAAAATACACACTTTGCAGCTTTTCTAAACCTGACTTTAAGCAAGTTATCTAAGCCTAAGACTCAATTTCCTCAAATACAAAGAGAAATAATACTTCTACCTCTATCTCTTAGGATCATTACAAAAATAAAATAAGACAACGCACACATCAACGCTCAGTAAATACTATCTCTTTTCCTTCCTCAATCTGCCTGCCTGCTAAACACAGGGAGTTTGCACTGCTAACGGGGGACGGCTTCAGGAACTCACACTGAACACAGTCATGTAATCACCTCCCAGCTGCCACTCCCTTTCCAAACTATACTGTCGCTTCCTGCTAGGGTTTCCTCTCCCACCTAAGCAGCACTGATGGGCCATTAAATCCGGGTGCTCCGTCCTCCCACTGTGAAAGCCCAGTCCCCAGGACTCCCCATCACTATTCAGCAGTCGAGGTGCAAGAAGCAGACCTAAGCTCGCCCCAGACTTTCTCTCCCAGTGCCCTGAGGAGTAAAGAATGGAGCTCTTCCACATGGCCCAGTGATGGTGCCCAGGACAGATGTTCAAGCGGTTCCCCCTACCATGACCCTCTAGGGCTACCGGGCTCTTCTGTCTTGCCTTCAATACTGTAATCCCTTCTTACCTTAAATTAGCCAGAGCCCTTCTCTGCTGCTGATTAACAAGCAACCCTGACAAAGAGTTCTAAACAGCCACCACCAATCTGCACCCACCTGAGTTCTCCCTCTCCAAAGCTTAAAGTGACTGGGATCAACATTCACATCACGAAGTAACCACATGTGGAAAAGGAAAATTGGCTCTGGAAATCTGATTTCAAAAAGGGATCCACAGACCAGCACTATCAACCTGGAAGCGGGTCAGAAATGCAGAACCTCAGGTCCCACCCCAGACCTACTTACTCAAAAACTGCATTTTAGCAAGATCCCCAAGGGATTCTAACCTGAGACTCGAACACACAGTAAAGCTTGTGAAGCAGTGATCCACAGGATCAATGTAGTTCTCTGCAAGTGCCTAGACAATGTCTCATACTTAATGTGAAAACGTTCTTTGTAAACTGTAGGAAAATAAAAACACCCTACTTGACTTCTAATTCTTCCCAACAGAGGACAGGGCTTGGCAGTATTGCATAGTGGTTAAATACACAGTGGGTCCACAGATCACTGCTCAAATCCTATTCCTATCACTGTCAGTGTGGCCTCACACCATTTCCTAAACTACCTGAGCACCAGCTTCCTGTCTGTAAAGCAGGTCTGTACACCTACCTGCTTAGATCGCTGGATATACACACAGCCCCGTCTTCACTCCCTAGTTACGCTCCCAGGTCAAACGGTTCCTAACTGCATGAGTGCAGCACCCTCTGACCTAGATCCTTGCTCTCAACATGCTTCTCACAATCTGTAATAATCATCTGATTAATGTCCGTCTAGACATGAGCTCCATGAAGGCAGAACTGGGTCCATTTTGCCCACCGCTGAGTCACGAGCATGTAGCATTATGCTCATCTCACAGGATGCAGCCAAATGTTGTTGAAGAATAAATAATCCAGGTGGGTGTCCTAGTAAATGGCTTCAGGTTTTATTTAGACCGTTTCCTGAGTTGGGAAAAATGCTAAGAAGATAAATATTGGCTACAGAATGACAAATTCTTTTCTGTAAAGATTCCTCTTTTACCCAATTTCCTAGCTCAGAATGAGCTGGGTGTGCTGCGGTACCCACCTCTTTCCTTCTTCCTTTTTCTCTATCCCTGCCCTCTCCTTCCTCCCATCCAGAAATTTTTAAAGTATGCTCTAAATTACGTTTACCCGCACACATCCTTCACATTGTTTCCTTACTCACACCAGGTCTGAGGCTCTTCATACAACATGCTGAGAGCCTAACACCTGGCCTGGTTCATCTTAAAATTGTACTCCAGCAAGAGCACGACGGCAAACACCTTCAGGAATCAGGCAGGTAATATAAACGTGGGCAGCTGTCTGCTTTGAGACGTCAGGGCCTATTGGGCCCTTCCTGGCTACTCTCCCTTAAAGGCATTCAAATTCCTACAAATAAGACATCAACAGGCTGAAATCAGGCCAACAGCCGCGAGTTGAGTCCCTTGCAAAAACAAAAAGCAAAAAAACTAACTTGTGAGCATGGGATATGGAACAATTTGCCCAACTTCTTAGAAAAAGTGATCTCAGTTCTTTCCAGTTATTGTCCTAGACCAACGGTTCTTAAAATATTGTCTGAAGGCTCTTCAGGGTTCCAAAACCCTTACAAGATCAAAATGATTTTCAGAATAATACCAAGACACTGTTCACTTTTTTTGCTGGGTTGAGATCTGCGCTAAGGATGTAAAAGCATTTGTTGATAAAACTACAGACTCCTTGGCTCCTCATATGAAATCCAAGACAGAGAGACCAAACAGTGCTAGCAGTCAAATGTATTCTTCATCTCTGTGGACTCAGATTTAAAAAAAAAGAAAAGCTTCACTTAGAAATATCCTTGAAAAAGCAATAAAAATATTAATCTAGACCTATTTATTATACTTCTATTAAATATATTGTTTATTATATTTGCATTAAATACATATAAGCGTATTTTTTAAACCTCTAATATAATCATGTTTAAAATGGGAAATACACCAGGTTGCCTAGCAAAGTACAATGGCTACCTAAGGAAAAGCACGTGCATAACTGAGGTGCAACCTCGACTCACCTTTTTTCTTGACAAAATATCATTTTTTACTTGAAAGAATGACTGACAAACTGGTTATGCAGAATCAGATGTTGGGCTGACATTTCAGGTAACGGGAAACCGCTGATGGTATGTTGCCAGTGGCCAAATTCAAGCTTTCAAGTGAAAAATGGGATTTTAGGAAACTTGTGTCTGCCACCAGGAGCTCGACAGCATCCCCATATTTGAAGACTTTTCCATGCAGACTGACGATGATCCTAAAAAATGTGATTTTTTTTTTATATTACATACAATGAAATGTGTGAACATTTGCAAGATCCGTGTAACTCAGTGAATCAGTGTTTTCCAAATGACCAATGAGTGAGTTAATAAAATCATCACAGGTAAAAGATCTGCTCAAAATACAAGAGAAACCAATGGGTTTTGCTCTACTAGAGTACAAAAAGTTCACTGATATGGTTTCAGATTGATGTTGCAACTAATCTTTACAAACCGACCACTTGTCAAGTTTTAGTGTTGTACACAAATGCACTCACAATTATCTGAAAAAGCTACAAAAAATCCTGTTTCCAACTATGTTATCTGTGTGAGGCCACATGTCTTCATGCTACTTCAACCAAAACAACAAACTCAAAGAGTCTGAATACAGAAGGAGATGCCTTCAATTTAAGCCTCATTAGTAAGGACACTTGTGAAAATGTAAACATTGCCACTCCTCCCACTACATGTTTTTAGGGTTTTTTTTTTTAAGACAATAGCTATTTTTCATAAAAATGTCATCTGTGTTAACACATGATGGGTTTATCATTATTTTTAAATAAATTAGTTGGATATTTTTGAAAATTTTTAGTTTTCATTTCTATTTATGGCAAATATCAATGCCTGTAACCCACATCAACAGAAAGCTCTGTGGGGTCCTTAGTAACACTTTTTGAAGTGTAAAAGGATCTAGAGACAAAAAGGGAGTTGAGATTCCACATTAAATTTAAAGCCTGAAAGTACATGAACAAATGGTAAGATGAACACTTGTGTTAGTAATTTCCATCATCGGCCATTGTTATTACTGAAGTAAGAAAAATGCCCCCCATGTTCCTCCACAATAATTCCAAAGTCAAGTTTTATACAAGAGAACTAAAACATGAACACCACAGGAAATAATTCTCTACCCAGAGAGGCGTTTTATAAAGGATTCAGAAATTATCCCATTAGGCAGCAATCCACTAATGTGTTCTTGTAAGACCTTGATTTCCAGGTCTTTTTTCCATGCAATTCTATCATCTTGTTTCCCCTGGACATAATGGATGCCTGTTCATGGAGAGAGAACATGGCACATGTTCCCAGCTTGGTTAGAACTCCTTCTCCTCACAAATTATCAGGAAGTGCCAGAAATCAACTCAATCAGATATTAACTTGGCAGTGGTACAACTCCAAGGGAAAGGATAGCTCTGCTTAACCTTTTTCTACAGGCCTTGGCACAAAAAACATTAGTGGAAAGGCCATTTAGGTCCCTGGTGCCTGCATGCTGCCAAGTAACAGGACTAAGATTATTTGTTATGTTCAAGGCCAGAGATCTGGGCACACGACAGAAGCAGCATCTACCTCCTCGCTAATCTCTACTATACCTTCCGCAAATTCCAGTCTAAAGTACACATAACAGGCTATAGGAAGACTTAGATACTCAAGCCACACATAGACGCAGTCCACTTCCTTTCCCTAGCTATCTATCTTAGAATAACTTAGTTCCATCAGTCACTTAGAACTCATTGGTTAGGACTGTGGAATGCCAAACCCATTCTATTTAGCTTTACCACCACCATCAGTCCTGGAATAGAAGATACCAGCGGCCTGGAAGACACCCATTCTGGCCACCCAGGGCAGGCTCATGGTCCCAAAAAGGCCCTTCATACTTCCCACACTTATTCTAGGACCCCACTGTTCCAGATACTAGAGTTCTTTTTCCTCATTACAGTCCCTCTGCTTGGGCCCTGGGCCACCTCAAAGGTAACAGGTCACAAAGCCCCACTTCGTGAGGTGCTAGCCCTTTCACGGGGAGGCTTCAGAAAGCCTCTGAAGATCGATCCACCTCGTTTCCCCGAGCACTCTAAAGCAGTCACGAAGGCCTCTGGCTGGTGTACTCCTCGCACTTCTTCATCTGCCCTAGCTGACAACACCCCAGAAGGTCTAACTGCCAGGCCACTTTTCTGAGATGTGCTTCGCACTCCGACACGTGAACACAGGCTTCCTCAACTTCCTGGGCTAACTTGAGTAACCAGAAGGTGTAGGGCGTCAAAGCTGAGAGGGGAATTTCACTCATAGCGGTCCAAGCAGTCACCTATGACTCCTGGGTCTAAATCTCTGTGGCCAAACCCTTCCACATCAGAACGCCCAGCCTCAGAACATATTCCAGGTTTCTATTCACCCAAAGGCCTGTTCAGATACTTATGTATGGCATCTAGTCACTGGAGTACCATGCACTTCTGAAAACTGGAATGACCTCAAAGCAGGATCCTCCCATAGTCCATCAGTCTTTGGCCACTGGCTGCCATCCCTGTAACATCTTAGTAACATGCCTGACTAGTAATCAAATGCCCCTCTACTTGGTGCTCAAGTAGCAGGTAGCATCTCCTGAACACACTACTGATAATCACTGACCTCAATCATTTATGGGATAGTTTCCCCCAAAGGTAGGATAATTTCCTACCAAAGACAGTGGTAGAATTTATGTCACTTCTGAAGCCCTTCTCTACATTTCCTTGCCACCAGCTGGCGAGAAAAGACTCTAATCCCGTGTGACTCCTGAGCACTAAGAGAATCCCGGACAATGGCCCCTTCGGCCACTCACCCAGTATCTCCTGAGGAGGCCACCTTATCCCTACCCTTGGCCACTTTGCTACTTGGGGCCCCAAATACGTCAGTTCCTCGTTTCCTTTTTCCCCCTTCTCTCCTCACCCCTCATTTCTGCCCATACTTGACAAGCCCCACATGTCAAAAGTCTCAGGTTCCCTGACCTCTCCCTCACAAAATTCAACGGGTAATGATGTGGGCTCTCTGTTTTAATGAGATACAGGGAAGAGAACTATTTTCACTTTGTCCCCCAGACAACTGCTTTTCTTATGACTTGACCTGATGACTCCTAAAGGGGAAAAGATAAAAGACAAAAGAAGCCACGTGTGATTTTTCTTTAACTGGAAAGTACCACAAAGACTATAAAATTTGGTCCAGGGAAGGGCAACAGTGTGTGTGGAGGGAATGATGCCAGGTTTTCTTCTGAGAAGGGTAATTACATGTGTCATTAAGGTGATAAAGGAAGACACAGGTAGGCATTCCCAGCTTTCTTTCTGCCAAGATCTCCCACAAAAATGGCCTATGGAATGACACAGCTGGGTGTAGGCCCTGCCTCTGGCCCTGGCTAGGGGATCATGTCTGATCTCAGACTGATCTGTAAAAATATGGATAATGATGTCTATAACGCTTTGCTGTGATAATTAAAGAAGATGGTAAATGTGAAAGTACCTATCAGAGTGTCCACAGCATAGCTGAGGCTAAATAAATAGGAGTCTCCTTATCTCCCTCATTTTCATTAGCACATGACACACCCGTCCCTGCCAAGAGCAGCACCTCACAGGCGGGGGCTTCCTGAGGCTAGAGGAATGAGGGCTCCCTGTAATTAGGGCTCCTCCTCTGTTCACAGTGGAGCTCTGCTTTCTTACCTCCGTGTCTGTCTCCTGTACCTGCAGGTTTCTGCCCTGCAGCTTTTCTCTCTTGACCCTCGAGTCATAGGACTATTTTAAAATGCATCTGACTTCAGTGACATTTTCTCACCAGTGTGGACATACTACTTTCTTCCTGTTCTTCAACTCTGCACACAGAAACGCTGGAGCAATGGGATAGAAGGTGACCTGCTCCAGTGATGGCCCCTGTGGGAATACCACATAGAAGGCACATGTTCATCTTATCCATCTAGTCAATGTGTAACATATACATTAGGAATCATAATGGTTTGGTGGGTAGAACACTGGACTTGCAGGCAAGTCCCAAGTTCAAATTCTTGATGTGACACTAAACGGCAGTGTGACCACAGGTCATTTGGCCTCATCGGCCTCAGTTTAACTCATCGGTGAAGTGCTAAGCCACGCAGATGCTCCCTCTCACTGTCAAACCGCGGGGGTTACATACCACCAAGAAGGAGCAGCACTGATGGAGGCATCGAAAGAAAGTGCTATCTTCCCAGGACACAACGAGGACACCTACAGAGTCTCAAAGCACTCTAAGTCCCACGGAATGTAAGCAAATGGACTCCTGCCTGATTCATCTGCCTCTCCCTGCCCCTCTTCATTTGGCTGTTTCTGTTGGGTCTGTGTTCCTCAAGGAAACAGTCTTTCACAGCTGGGCCCAGGGACACTCCGGCTCTGAGACCAAGCAAGAGCTGCATAGGGGAAGGAAAGTAAGCACAGAAGGCTCAGGTCAGATGACCCCAAATGCTTGGTGAGAATGACTCTCTTTATGAAACTTGCTTCCTCCTTGTACTATTGGAGTAGTAAGACCCAAAGGGACAAAAATCCATGTCCAGGCTCTGGAGAGAAAGAGAGAGAGACTGGAAAGCTCAAGCCACCCTCGGGTAAAGGCAAGGAAATGCCTGAGGCCACACAAGGCTCAGCCTGGATAACTAAAGGAAGGACAAAGACACACTGGACCTAGGAGGCTGCAACAGAAACAAAATGTGGGTTTCGGCAAGATCGCCCCCAGTGACACCTGGATTGGAAGTGTTGCTGTAGTCTGGCAATCAAAGTTAGGGATCTGGAATTCCGGCTATTTTCTTAAACATGTATTTTTTAATTGTGATAAAAGATGCATAACAAAATGTACCACCTTAACCATTTTCAAGTGAACAATTCAGTAGTGTTAAGGGTATTCATATTTTTGTAAAACAGGTCTCAGGAACTTCTTCTTATAAACTGGAACTCTGTTCCCCCAAACAATAATCCTTCCCCCTCCCCACAGCCCTAGTAACCACCAGTCTACTTTTATTTTCTATGAACTGTACTATTTTAGAAATCTCAGATTTTTGGCTAATTTCATATCTGACTCACAACTCATAAATTGTATTATTTGGCAAGCCAAAGTAACCTGTACAGGGAAGACAGATTTATAAAGCAGGCTCACTGAGGAAGCATAAAGTCAAGAGCAGCTGACATCTTGTAGCGAAAGAATCATACAAAGATAACAATAATCCTAAAATGGGATAAGATCTGGTAATCAGAATTCAGGATTAGCATGCACTGAAATTTCTCAATACCCAAAGCTCAAACAGGGACAGGGAACGGTTACAACAAACAATGTAGAACATCATGGTGTTCAGGCTTTTACTTGGTAGGACTGGCACTGATGGCTGATCGGTGTTATTTCTGGAAACATATTCTATTAAAGACTAATACTAAATTTAGCCAGTGGTCTCAGCAAACACACTTTTAGGTTCTCCAGACAGAAATATGCATAGGACTAAACTAAAATGCAAAACACATAAACATTTCATTAGTAGCTAGGCCTGTGACTCCCAATTCCTGACGCAGCATTTCCATAGGCTAGGCTAGAGCCCGTGGAGGACTCCTTTTCCCTTTATTAGTGGTAATCCTGAGCTTCAGGCCAAAGTTAAGTATTGTCATGAATGGAAGAAACTGGTAAGATACTAGACCTGTATCTTAAGTCTTACCACCCATAATAAAGACTGGTGGAGGGTACCCCAGTCAGCATAGGAGAGAACTAAGCCAGAAAGAGATAGAAAGAACATCTGTCACTCTATTAGGTTTCCACATAGGGCAGTCACCTGCACGTCCATCAAACACAAGGGGGAAAGAGAGAATAGGTGAGCTACGTGGGCCCTTCCCGGTAGGAGTTGCCCCAGTCTCACACTCTTGCCATGTACAGTCAGGAAAGAGAAAAATCCCACCCATCCCTGTGGGCTTAACATTTTAACTAGGCACTGAAGTGCCCTTACCTGACCAAATCAATTCTCCTTATATGGCAGGGAAGTAAGGTCAGGGTTGGGAGAAGCCCACAAGCTGAGAAGTTGGCCTTTGGCAGTGGGGAAGAGGGGGGTGAATAAAAAGACTCTGCACCACTCTGCCCCCATCGGTGCCCCAGGGCCAACAGTTATCGACAGGGGCTGTCCTTTCTCTTGCTTCCCAGTTGTGCATGGAAGTAATGTCAAAGCTTACGACATGTATGAACCACAGAGACCCAGACTGCATGTTCCACTGGAGTATTTTGGATTTCAGCAATGACCAAATAAAGATGAATACCTAGTCTTGTGTTCTCAAGTTGAAGAGGAGGAAAAAAAACATTAAAAATTATCACAAATTCAAAGGCTCAAAAGGACACAAAGGAAAAAAATGCTTGGCTGGAAACAATGGCATTCAGAATCAAATTTTCACAATGATGTAAAACCATAAATCCAAGGTGAGAAGATTTTCAGAAAATCATATTTAAGGAGAAGACTATTGCTGTTCAGGCTTTGGGAAAAACACCAGAAACTTACAGAATAACAAATTCCACTTAAAAACAAGTGCTGCTATCTCAGTGAAGGAAGGAACAGTGGGGAGAGAAAAACAAGATGGCTTCAGGTTTCTGGTCCAGAGGCCTCCAAGACAGGAGAGGAAAACAGGATGGCCGAGAGAGACTATAATAACCATGGTTAATGTGAAAAGAAGAAAGCCAGCCTCAGAGGAATAAAGAAGAACTCAAATGGGACAAAGGTGTTTCTGAGATGTTTAGAGGTGTTTAGAGATAAGGAAAGCATCCAAGGTCTAGGGAAATCGAAGCTAGATACAGGCAAGAGTTTAGGGAAAACTAGGAGGCTGGAGGATCTTCCTCCTTGTTAAGCCCAAAAGGCACATGCTTAGAAAAATCTCCAGAGACAGCTTTGGTTTAGAAAAACTCGAGGGGGATTTTCCATCTAGGAAAAAATAGTGAAACAAGGAGAAAACTTACCACAGTGACAGGAGTCAAAACCCCCACGACATTCCAGAAAAAGAGACAGAGGAGGGGCCACGTAGGTATCTGAAGGGCCACCAAAGCCTTAGGATCCTGCTGGGTAGAGGAAATGCAAGAAAAAAGTAGAAGTTCTATATTATGAAAAATTTAGTATCAAAGTTTTTTGAAGAACTGGCTCAGAATACAGGTATCCCCACTTACATATGGGATTCATATAAATACATGGGATTCGAGGTATATATGGTCAAAGAGAAAATGGGAAAACCTGAGAAACCCTTGACAGGAAAATCCAGACAGTCTATACAAGTTCACTCCAAGATAGTACAGTTAGCCTCTGATAGGAATTTATCCAAACTGAATTTTAGGTTCACAGACATTGGATACCAGATGTAAGTAACTTAGACAGGCTGGAATCCAAGTGGGTCTAAGATCAGTACTGGTTTTTCACCATTTTTCAGTAAGATGAGCATTGAAGGAGCACAGACTGGAGCCAGGCTGAACAGGCTGGCACCCTGGCTTTACCACACACTATCTCTGTGACCTTCACCTAAGAGGTTAAGAATGCAATTAGTAGAGATATTGAAGGAAGGTGACCTTGTAAGGTAATCTTCTGAGGTAGTTTAAGGATTAAATAAGTTAATGCATGACAAGGACAGAAAAGAGAGCATGGAAATTTGTAAGGGCCCAACAAAAATTAGCTATCATTATCGTTCCCCCTGCTACCTCCCTCTCTGTTACACTCCATAACCGCTACGAGTAGTTTGGCTATAGATTTCAACACCTATTATTTTTCATTTTATATTTTTTATTAACATATAATGTATTATTTGTTTCAGGGGTACAGGTCTGTGATTCATCAGTCTTACACAATTCATAGCACCTATTTTTAAGTTTGGGGAATACCACTTTTCCTTGCGAAGTCTGATGACATATTAAAGGCACGAATCAAACTGCTGCCATGCTGACATTCAGACCTAACATTTAATTGTTCTAAATTTCATGCATCTGGGCATAGTGCTAAATTACTGTATGTCTATAGAGCTTCCCGGATCCCTGGGGGAAAGGAAGTATGTGCATGACATGAGGTTAGAATTACCCAACTTTTCTAACAGCTGTCTGAAGTAGCTGTATCATTTTCAGCAGAAATCACTAACATGAGAAATAGAATCCTGCAGATCACCCTGAGTGACCCTGCAATGTCAGAGTCTGAATAAAATAGGAAGAAAATGGAAAAGTGAAAACGCTTCCAATATATTTAAGGATTTTAGTTTTTCTATGGGAACAAAGGGTTGACTTAGAATGAAGGCTGTTAATAGGGCTTTGAAGGGCAGGATACATTTGGAAGAATTTCAAATGGTTTTGATATTGGGCTAGATTTTTTCTTCCTTACTGAACTACCCATGCCAATCATGGTGTCTATGAGCCTGCAAATCCTACCAACAGGAATGGTCTTGGCTTTCAGGGAAGGCCCAGGCTGCCGTGGACCCCATGACCACTCCTCTTCACCTCACCACGGCCTCTTAGACCACGTTCAGACACCTGACCCAAGAGCTTAACAGTGACCTCTGATGTGGCTTATAACAATAAAAGCAACAACCAAGTCAGATTCCCAGCCTCTTTCTCAGGAAGCTAAATACTGAGAACGAGGTGATTAGCCATGAGAGGTACAGCTGAAAGGTTACGAAGTACACAGGAACCAGAGAGGTCATGAGGAAACAGAATCTCTCTGAGCCAGAGAAAAGACAGAGGGAAAAGGGGAAAAGAATAAGCCAGATGCAGCAAGGGAAAAGACAAAGAAAAGAGAGCCACCATGAGAGGCCCCAATATCCACGAGAAAGACCAGGCTTGTCTCCGAGCTGTCAGAGTTCCTGAGGTTTTCTGGTCCAGGTGCGTCCTTGCACCATATTTTACAAAATGCGTCTGAATGGATCCCTGTTTCTTGCAACAAAAAACAGCTAACTTGAAATAGCTACTTCAGCTCCCCTAAGGATAGATTTTTCCCAGGGGGCAGTTTGGTGCCTCCAACAGATTCCTGGCCAGTCCACCCTGCCAGACGTGCCCAGACGTCCCAGCAGAACAGGGGTGTCTCACCCCTTAGGTGCCCTCGGCAGAGTCCCTAGGGCTTATGAGCATCTCAAGGACCTATGGAAATGCTGAGACCTGAAAAAAATATTTATTGGATCCAAAATATGGAAAGAAAATTATAACATCAATGTTAATGTTTAAAGTCCCCTACTAGTCAAACGAAGCTTAACTCACAGTTCTATAAGAGCTAATTTTGTGTGGGACCTGGGTGCAATTTTAATGTCTGCTATATGACATGGTAAAGGCCACCAGAGAGAAGAGTGTGGAGGCCTTCCATGTCTACAAACCAGTCCAACAGCAGCAGACATGTCTGGGCTTAAGCTGGGACCTACTCACCCTACCCCTTGTATATGTGTACACTAAATACTATGCCTTACCACTAAAAACTGAGTACTCTGAAATTAGAAATCACCCTCCCCTCCTGAATTTAAACATACTCTTACTTTAATACTTCTGATATTAGGAATCTATTTCCTTTCCTTAATATTTTACAAAACTGAAGACAAGCCTCTGTTAGCCATCCTATCAGTTTTTCCAAAAAGGGAAAAATGTTATTCATGATTGCAAATGGTCCTGCACATTTAAAGGATTTAACTTCTGACATTTTTCAGAATAATAAATGAAAAGTTGGTCACATGTATTCTCTTTCCTTATGCAAGAGCCCCCTTGAATGTCGTGAACAGACCTAAACACTCTTTCCCACTTAGTCAGATTCTCAATCTGTTCTCAAATCTATTTTCTAATAGGAGGTTCTAATAGGAGGTGACATAGAAGTTATACAAAATTTAAATCTTATACCTGTAAAAGCAAAAAGTATGATTCTTTTTCTACAGTAACTGTGGCGTGGCCGTTAACTGGCTGCGCCCAGAAAAGTCCCTATCTGCTCTCTAGAGTGCTTCCGGCCTGCCAAGCTAGGCCCAGACCACTCTCCTCACTTCCACTGCTCAGACTCCCTACAAACATCCACACCTTCTGTTTCCACTCCTGGGCCCCCTCCCCACCTCGGGCTGCACAACTTCTACAAAACTGCTCTCAAAATGGTGATCTCCTCCTCATTAGACCACTGGGCCACTCACAATTCACAGACTCCTGGTTCATACAAGTCTCCTTGGTCCCCAATCCTGACACTCATTCACCTCCCCTCAGGCCTTACTGAGGGCACGGACTGTTTCTTTCAGTCCTATGGGCTAAATGCAAGTATCCTCGAAAGGTATGTCCTGACTCAGCCACCTGCTTGGCTTCAATGAGGACCATTTCCATGATAACTCCACATTCTCCTGGACCAGTCCTGTCTTCTAGGTCCTGTATTTCCCACTGCCTAAGGAATATTTCCCTATCATCCCACAAAGAACTAAAAATGATTTGCCATCTTCCAAGTCCCTATAAAAGGCAACGTCCTCCCTCAACAACTAGCCCAAGCTAATAACTTTAAAGCCAGCTCTCTCCTCCTCCCAATCTCTACACATCTTTCAACTTTGTCTTCCCTCTGCTTGTTTTTCCTTCATCATTAAAATGCAATGCAAAGTCTCTATCTTAAGGAAAACCAATATTTAGTCCTATGTCTTCTTTTTTTATTTTTTTTTTTTTTAAAGATTTTATTTATTTGAGAGAGAGAGATCACAAGCAGGTAGAGAGGCAGGCAGAGAGAGAGGGGGAAGCAGGCTCCCCACTGAGCAGAGAGCCCGATGCAGGGCTCGATCCCAGGACCCTGAGATCGTGACCTGAGCCGAAGGCAGAGGCTTAACCCACTGAGCCACCCAGGCGCCCCAGTCCTATGCCTTCTTTAGCTGTCATATACTCTCTTTCTCCCCCATTTCCCTATGGAAACATCTTAAAGACTTATTTTCCTGATTTCTACAACTTCACTTCCCATTCATTCCTCAACCCACCACCACACCACTCAAGTTCCTCTTGGCCAAACTCAAGGGCATCTGTAATTCTTTACCTCACTGAACACCACCAACCACACTCATTTGGCTCCCTTCTGCCTCTGTGTTGTACTCTCGCCACATAACCCTTACACTCAGTCGGCCTGGAGAGCTCCTGCTCTCATGGGCTCCACCTCAGCTCTTCTCTGCTCCCAATTTACATCCACCCCAATTCAACCATCTAGACCACTGGTTCTCCACTGGGGCCGTTCGAGAAAACCTTTTTAGGAGTATAGGTTTTAACTGTTCATAATGCCTCCAGAGGGCACTCAAACGCTTGCTCAGAAACCTTCACGGATATTTGCACAAAGGTATTAGAACCCAAAGTGAATCTCACAGTGGATAATGACTACCTCTAACGAGATGCCAAACATCATAAAGACTTGTACAACCTGCAGGTTCCCTGATTCTGTGAGCTGGGGGCTTATCACAAGGGACTAATCCTATCATAACATACAGATGCAGTAATAGTGAATATTGGTTAATTGGGAAACCTGACACATTTGCTAGCCGATGCCAAGTAATATGAATCAGTGAAATATTCTTAAATCCTATCGACCTTAATCCTAACATGTTTGAAATGGACATCTAAAAATAATCTCAAAGCCAGAGGGACATAATGGAGTTTACTGACAGAAAAAAAAGGGGTTCATATTTTTTTATGAATTGTTTTATCATTTACCTAACAGGCAGAATTTATAATCTTTGGGACAGAGGTTTGCTCTGGCCATAACAAGGGCCAAAAGCTCCATCACAATACCATGGGAGGCACTGCAAAATAAGATGTGGAAATATGCTATGATTATTTTATGAACTCGCAGGATATGAAAAATAAATGAGCTCTAGAATAGCTTTCCTGAATTTCTTAAGCATATCAGGTGACATAAGAGACACTGCAAATTCCAGAGTTAGAATAAAGGCATAGAAATGCTTTAGTGCCATTGGAGTGCAAAACAATAAAAAATTACTGCTTTTTAATATTAAACTTTAAATGCTTCTGACACAACTCCAAAATTTAATTTCATTTTTAAAAAATCTCTTTTCCTCCAATTTCTGTACAAACAAAACTGACCAGAGCCATTGGTTATCCATCTTGTGAGTCTTCTAGGATTCGTTGTGGTAATTCTTTAAACCTAGGCTAAATGACTTCAACTTGCCAAACCTAGTTTCACTCTTTATCCCTTTATCATCTCTCTGAGCCATTTAAAACGTCTGCTCTCACCCATTCTGGGAACTTCCTCCTCAGCTGCCAGGATTCTGCGCTCTCACGAGTTCCCTCTGTACCCACTGCCCGGCCAGCCCCCCAGGCTCAGGTACACGGTGAGGCAAATCTGCTCCGCTGGCCCTGCAACAGTGAATGCTCAGATTCTCCTGAGAATTTAGAACCAGGAAGTGGAAAGGCTGGGTCTGCGAACGGGCAGGGGTTACAGACTCAGGATAGCCAAGGCAGAGACAGCAGCTGCACTGACTCCTGTCAGCTTTCCAGACACTAGTGGGCTCCAGCCAACAAACCACCTTGGATGCCATGGAGCCCTCCTCAGAAATCCCCCTTCGCGTAAGCCATTTCGAATGGGTTTTTTTCAACCACCAAATGGTCTCTAAGACATCCTCCTTTCTCTCTAAGAAATTCTTTTGTAGGCACATTCTCCACTACCTTTTCCTTTAATGTACATATGCTGCAGCTCTGCTTTGAGCTTCTTCTTATTCTACCCCACATGTTCTCCCCCACTCCCGTGGCTTCCATACCAGCCATGTGGCAAGCACACCGTTAATGATTCTCAGATCTCCTTCCACACTTCTGCTGTAGACTAAATGTTTGCACTACCACCCCAAATTCATATATTGAAACCCAATACCCAGTGTGATGGTTTTAGAAGCAGGGCCTTTGGAAGGTGATTGGCTCATGCAGTGGGACCCTCGTGATGAGATTAGTGCCCTTTTATGAAAGAGACCCTACTCCTTCTCCCTCACTCTTTCTGCCATGCAAGGACACAGGGAGAGGATGGTCACCTATGAATGAGGAAGTGGGCTCTCAACCAGACACTGAATCTGCCAGACCTTGATCTTGGACTTCCAACTTCCAGAACTGTGAGAACTAAATGTGTGTTGTTGTACCTACCCAATCTGGGGTAGTTTGTTATAGCAGCCTGAATGGACTAAGACAACCTCTAATGGTGAGGTGAGCACTTCCAGATGGGTGCAGACACAGGCCACCACCCTATGTGCTGGCCTGCCTCTATGTGGAAGGGACCAGTTTGTCAACATCAACAGAAATCACTCCTATCAGTCATGTACTGACAACAGGAGCACTAACACTCTTCAGAGAAACCATCTGCTCAGAGTGGCAGAGTCTAGTCCAAAAGACAATTACAATATTACCCAAAGTTAGGGTCATGCAATCCTAAGTAATTCCATATAAAAGGCATCAGTGGTCCAGTCTAAGCTAGACAGATATTCCCTAATCTCAAACAATTTATAACTGTATAATTATACTCCAAAAAAATTTTACCACATAGAAACACTGATTTTAATAATGGACTTGTGGGGCACCTGGGTGGCTCAGTGGGTTGGGCCTCTGCCTTCGGCTCAGGTCGTGGTCTCGGGGTCCTGGGATCGAGCCCCTCGTTGGGCTCTCTGCTCGGCAGGGAGCCTGCTTCCCCCTCTCTCTCTGCCTACCTCTCTGCTTGCTTGTGATCTCTCTCTGTCAAATAAATAAATTTTTTTTTTAATTTTTTATTCATTTATTTGAGAGAGAGAGATCACAAGTAGGCAGAGATGCAGGCAGAGAGAGGAGGAAGCAGGCCCCCTGCTGAGCAGAGAGCCCGATGCGGGGCTCGATCCCAGGACCCTGAGATCATGACCTGAGTTGAAGGCAGAGGCTTTAACCCACTGAGCCACCCAGGCACCCCTAAATAAATTTTTTTTAAAAATCTTCATAAAAAAATAATAATGGACTTGTACACAGTGCCCAGTCGTTCATATAACAAAGCATGTATGCACAGCAGAAAATCCTCAAGAACTACACACCTGTCCTATAAGCCTTTTACACTCAGCATGTCCAAAACCCAATCTGTCATCTCCTCACCAAAGCCAACTACATTCCCAACTACAGGAAATGGATCCACCAGCCCCTCAGCTGCCTGAGCCAGAAACCTGGTAATCAGTCACCCTTTTCTCTGTCATGAAGTCCTGTCTACTTTATCTCCTCAGTATTTCCTGAATTTATTCTCCCTACCTATGCTGTCTCAGCTATAATTCGGGCCACTGTCATCTTCCCCTATAAAAGCCTCCAGTCTTGCCTCCCTCTAATCCACTAGCCACAAGGTAATCTTTCTAAAATGTAAAATGGATTGCTATTATCCAGCTTAAAGATCTTCAAAGGGTCCCATTAACTTTCAGTGTAATTTCCAAACTTATTCATGTGGTTTTTAAACTTTGAGCAATGTTAGCTCCTACTTATCTCTCTTGGTTCATCTCTCACCGCTGCCCACTCCAATTCTAGTTTCAGCCAAACCAAACATCTTCAAACTCCCCAGGTCTTATTTGCACTATGCCTTGACTACTATGCTCTCCTCCCCACACTCCTTTTACCTCCAGGCCTTTATACTAACTGTTCCCTTTGTTTACCTTCAGGGCCCACCTCAGATATCACTTTCTCTAGGAAGCATTCCTTGATTTCCACCTCTACACTCAAATTTGGATTATGTGCAATGTCTTTCCATGTGCTCCCAGAGCCCTTACATGTCCTGTAATATATCTATCACACTTACTTGGATTTGTCCACTAAAGCACATGTTACTCCACATCCACACCACCTACTGCAGGTCCACAATAATACTTGGTAAGGAAATGAATCCACGTGCCCTGATGATAACCTCACCTACACTGCATGCTCCCAGGTACCCTGAGCTCCAATCTGCTGACCCACATGCAGGCTTTGCACAGTAACCATACTCTTGATGCTTCTGCCTGAGGTCCAGCTGGCTAAGCCCTTCCTCATCCTGAAAGACTCAGTAAAATGCAACTTGCTCCATGACCAAATCTGTGTGTTCAAAACACTAGAATTAGTAAGAAAAGAAATCCCACGGCCCATGTTCAAGTTTCTGCATTTATTCTACAGCTAGAAAATTAGAAACGAGAACTACTTTTATTGTGCATAACTGCTAGAAGCAATTTTCCTCCAAATACTGAAAGCAGCAAAATTCATTCAAATTTATTCCAAATGCATCACTCAAAAATAGTTTTTAGAGTACATTTTAACATATGATAGGTCTTACCTATTTCTAAAAGTGCACACACCTATTAACCACACAATATGTCCTATATATAATATACTTTTAAAAATATTTCAATATAAATGTAATACATATAATTTAAATCACAATGCCCTATCACTGAAAGCCCATAATTTTTAAAATTTTCATCTAATTTCTTCTAGACATTTTTCCATTATAGGTTTTTGTGGAGGGTTACTGGGATTTTTGATTAAGAGTTTGAATCATGCCACATACGCAATTTCGTATTCTGATTTTCTCCCACTTAACACTGTCATAAGCATTTTAATACATTTTCTTCATAAACATTTTAATGACTATATATTATCCAGTGGACATACCATAATTTAATCATTCTCCAAATGCACCCTAAAAATAATTCTAGGATATACACCTTTTGTTCTCTCTGTATTTAAAAATATGCCTTTGATCAGTTCCTAGATCAGTTCCTAGGTCAACTGCTACATCAAGGAATATGAATACTTTTCAATGCTCTTGATACATATGGCCAATGTAACAAAATAGTATGACATTTCCCCCACATCCTCCTAAGTACTAGGTATTGTAATTTTTTAGTCTAAATGCAGGCCTTTATTAAATGGATAAGAAATTGCAGCATCTCAATCACAAAAGTAAATACTCATTGTAAAAAAACTGAAACGCAAAAACACGTGAAATAAAAAATCAGTCTCTCTTGTTTTTCCCTCAGTCACAATTAAATATTTTCCACATATCCTTCTAGACCTTTTTCTATTTTTATTCAGAACACATACACACACACACACGAATATTCTGGTTTTTTTATCTTACAAAAAAAAAAAATGGAATTAAATTTGTTTTGACTCAGCAATATATTCCAGGCATCCACCCAAGCTATGTCAATGCATGCAAATCTACCTCTCTTTTTAAAAGCGTAACATTCCATAATATTCAGATACCAAAATTTATTTGTGGTTATCTTCCATTTTTTATTATAAATGATGCCACAACAGGCTTTGCTCATACGAACTTGTGTTCTCTCGTGGGAATATTATAGATTCCTTGAGGAATATCTGTTAGATCAAAGCATGTTCTTAAAAATTTTTATAGGCTCTGCCAAATTGTTATTTGAAAAGGTAGATCCAATTTTGTGGTCCCAACAATGTATTAGGTGCCTTTTTCTCCACACATCCTTCACTATCTTTTTAATTTTTGCCTGATAGCCCCCACTGAAAAAATCTGGTTGTTTTAATTTTCATTTCCCTAATCACAAGCGACATTGAATCCTTCCTCACTGCTTTGACTCTCATTTCTTTCTGAGAACTATTCCTATCCTCCATTCATTTCTTGTGTCAATTCTGTTATTCTTTACCTCTTTATACATGTTACAATTTTTTTCCTGTCACCTTCTAATGTCTTTTGTCACACAGAAATGTCAACTCTGATAATGATCAAATTTATCATTCCTTTCCTTATGATTTTGGGTCTCGGTCCTACCTTAATGGTCTACAAAAAAAATCAGATTTTCCAACATAATATATCCTCCAGCATAATTCCCTTTATTTTCTTTTAATATCTTTACAGTTGTTTTTGTTTTTGAGTTAGTTCTTTGAGCCAAATAAAATTCATCTTGAATGTGGGGAAGTAAAATCTTTCTTCCCATTTATCCCTACACAGTATATTGAACAATCAATTTCCAATTGTATCAAAATACCAACTTTATTCAATCCTAAATTCCTTTATATAAATGGGTCTGTTATTGGATTCTACTTTATTCCACGTAGTAATTTATCTATGTTTGTGCTCACCATTTACATTAGTGCGGCAGTACAGTATGTTTTAATATCTGGTATGGCAAATCTTCCATCACTATTTTTCCATCTGAAAAATTTCTTGACCATTCTAGCACATTTCCTCCTCCAGATGAATTTTAGAAGCAATTAATCAAGTGTCCAAAAATAATTCTCACTTGAATTTTATGTGAAACTACATTAAAATTACAGTTTAATTTGTAGAATATTTCGACGTTTATAATGATGCTTTCCCCTCCAATAACATGTAATGTCTGTCCATTTATTTAGGTTAGCTTTTAAATTGTTCAGGTAAAGGTTCTTCTTCATAAAGCTTTCTGCATGTTTCATTTTTAAACATTTTCTAGTTCTGTTGCTCTTGAGAATCAAATCTAACTTTTCTAGAGAATTACAATTTGATTATTAGTGACAGTATACATCTTTCCACATGTTTAACAAATTATACTTCTTTCCAGTGAACTGTCTGTCCACATCCTGTAACTACTTGTGTGTGGACTTTTCTTATTTTCCTCATTGATCTGTGTTCCTTACATGCTGAAGATATTAAGCCTTCACTTATGTTTGTCACAAATATTTTCCTACTTTGTGGTTTGGCTTCTAATCTTAGGGTCTTGTTTTCCCTCTCTTCTTTAAGAAGTTTAAAAAATTTTTTGTAGTCTTAATACACTGGTTTTTTAACTAATAACAGATCAGAGTACCCCAGAAGTGCCAGGACCTAGACCTCTTTCCCTCACAACACCTCCACAGCAGGTATTATTTCCCTCACTTAGAAGAATCTAGTTCAGGTCTGATTGCAAAGTCTTTGCTCTGCCCACCTCAACACACAGAACCCTCTCTTCCAGATGTTTAATAATCTACTTCCACATTTTCTTTATGATTTAGGGGGCATTCATGCTGATTTATCGTTTACTATATTCCCATATATATTTTTGGGGTGCTGAATAGGTTCCAGAGACACATACAGATATTATAAAGCCGGCATAACACTGTTTCGAATGGGGCTCTATAACATGTTTAATATCAGATAGGATTTGTCCCACCTCATTACTCATAATTATCCTGTCCAGTTCATCCCACGATGGATAGCTTTATAATGTTTAAACATCACATCCAGGAATATGGTCTGTTTTTTCATTTAAGACATTATTATCTTTCAGGATAGTTTACGCTGTCCTTCATGCAGATTGCACTTGTCTTGATAAAGCTGTACTTACATGTTTTATGTTTTTTTGCATTGTGATCAGAGCCTATTTTTTGGTTGGCTTTTTTCTTTTCCATTTTAGTTTCTGCAGGTTATTTCTGGTATTCAGAAAGTTATGAATTTTATATATGCATTTTGTACCCAGTCACTTCCTCAATTTTTCTTTGTATAATAGTTTGTTATTCTCATTTTTGTAGCCAATAGCATCTACAAATACTTCCTTTCTTCTAATTTTGGATCCTTACCTCAGTCTTATTTCAAGTATTACTACTTTAATAAAACTTACAAAAACAATGTGAAATAATACCCCAATTTTTAGTTTGACTCTGATAACTTTCTGTTAAGTAGTGTGGATAATTAGCTTAACGTTTATGTGTACTTTAGCACAAAAAAGCACCAACTTTTTATGAATAAGAAACAAGAAATTTTTTAAAAGTCAAATTATCTATTTTGCCTGTAGTTTAGGGGGCAATGTGAATTCAGTGTGAACTCCAAGGAAAAGGTACCTCTCTCCCAGACTTCTGAAATGGCCTACCTAGTCTCCCCCACTTCCACTGCTCCCCCCACCCCCACATTCTGCATGCAGCAGCTAAAGTGACTGTTTAAAAATGCAAATCTGATTATGTCATTCTCCTGCTTCAAATCCAACCCTTGCAATGGTTTCCCATTTCACTCAGAATAAAATAAAACATCCTTAACCTGCCCTACAAGACCCTACATGATCTGGCCCCCTGCCTAGCCACACTTCCCTCTCACCCACCAGAATCTATGCACAAGTCATTCTTTCAGTTCCTGGAATGGGCAAAGCTCTCTCCCCCTTCAGGGCCTTCCCACAAACCATTCCCCTGCCTGGAAAATTACCCCCCATCACTCTATGCTAACGCCTACTCACCCTTCAGATCTCAGCTCAAATCTTATTTTTGCAAAAAACAAAACAAAACATAAAGAGTCTTTCCTGGGCTGCCTTTTCACAATCTAAAATTTGCTCTCCTTTTTATACTCTCTTATAACCGGTACTACTCAACTTTCCTAACAGATACCATTTGTGAGTACATGCGCAGTTGTAGGATTGTTTCATTTCTGGTTCCCTCCACCGCCATAGATTATAACCTCTAAGAGAACAGGGACAAATTGATTATGCTAGCCACACCACAAGCATTCACATATATTTGAATAAAATAAAAATACCTAAAAACCCTTAATTGTATCTCTTACATCTTAAAACAACACCCTTCATTTCAATCAATATTTAAACTTAAAACTCTTTTTGATACTGTCTGCAAATCCAGTAAGAATACATTAACAGCTAACCCGAACCTGATGCTGCCACAGGAAAATACATATATAAATTATATCACTAGAAAACGTTTTGTTTAAATATGAGTTTTGTTTTATGTAGCATTCATTTTGCTGAAACCTTATTCCAATCAACTAATTTATGTCTTATTTTTTAAAGCACGTAAAGCACTAGGAAAAATGTGCTTTGTCGAATACTCTTTAAGAAGTCTAACATATTAATGGTACTTGATAAAAATTATAGCAAAATCACAAATTAAAAGCATTCAAAGTTGGTGATCTCTATTATACTGTAACAGACCCATCTGGTAAAAAAAAAAAAAAAAAAAGTATAAATTACATTGCAAATAAAAAATCCTTTTGGATCACAAAAGCTAATAAAATCAATATTTATATACTACTTTACATTCTGCAAAGCACTTTCATCTGAATACATCATATCGCTGAACTCTGTGGAGTAGACAGAGCAGGTATTATCAGCATTTATAGAAAAGAAAACTGAGGCTTAAGAGTGATTGTCCTCCTCAAGGTCAAAGGACTGGAAAGTACTAGAGTCATAATTACATTGGGGGAGGGGTGGCGGTCCCACATGTAAATGTCCTAAGGAAAGAGAACTTTCATCCTAAAGGCCTGTGTCTGTAATTAGTGTAGATTTATGCTCCCTTCACTGAAATTTCATTTCACCAGAGAACCACCACCCAAAGAGCTGCTTTAAATATAAAGTTAAAATTTAAATTGCCACCAATCTGGGAAATTGCTAAATAAACTACAGTATACCCAAACTATGGAACATGATGCAGCAGTTCTCCAACACGAGTTAAAGCATTACATGCTGAAACTGAAAGATAAGAGTACACTAGTACTTGTTAAAACAGTCAAAGATAATACAAGTACCCACACGGGAAAACATTTTAGAAGATTTAGAAGGATACACATGGAACACATAACAGTTATCATCTCTGGAGACAGGGGTTGGCAGAGAAAGACTTCAGCCGCGTCTGTGATGTTTTAATTTTTACAAAGAAAATATGTCACTTCACCTATTTAAAACTAATTTTCTAAAATTTAAATTAACCTGTGGGTTGAACAGACGTGTCATTTTTCTGCTCTAAAAGCTATGCCTCTATAAAGGAAGTCGGGGCCTCTCTAAAAGAGAAGACAAAAACATACCAACAAAATAAACGGTTCAATCCTATTAAAACAATAAACCATCTAAATGTCGCAAAACGTTCCTTTAAAAAAGCAGTAACTTAAATTATGTTTTAATACCTAGTCTTTGTTGCAGTAAGACAACCAGTAAACAAACTAGCCATTAGAAGAGTACGGAGCAAGCTCCTTCTAGAGAGATTTAGTTGTTAAGAGTTCGGCAAGGAAGGTTTCACAAAGGAGCCGAGTTTTGAGGGAAATGAGAGGTGACTTGGCAGAGAGATGCGGGAAGATTAATCCAGATGGGAAAATGTCTGGGAGGTGGATATACCGAGTTAATTGGAGGCGGGGGACAGTAAGCAAACTGAAGTCAAGTCCTGAAAGAGGAGAGGATTCCTCTGGATGTGGGAGTTGAAAGGGAGCTCGGCTGCGCGGCCATCCAGTTTACCTGGGTGAGAATCCGGCCCTTGTTGTGGTCAAACAATGGAGGCGTCCAGCGGCAGCGGCGTTCTGCGCTGGGTGCACGAAGGGTTCCTCATCACCTGAGTAGGATGCTCGGCGGGCTCTGCTGGGACGCAAGGCGCTCTAAAAAAAAAAACACAACACCACACCATGCAGCCGGGCTTCTCCGCGGCACAGCCCGGCTCCCTGCTCCCACGGCGCGGCCATTACCGCCTCTCCGGGGACCCGCCTGGAAAGGCTCCAAGGCGCGGCTTCACGGGCTTCTAAAGCGGTTTCGCTCCCCCTTCCCTCGGCTCCAACAACAATGGAGCCCGGCTCGGGAGTCCGGCTCCCGCGGGGCCTCCGCCCGGCCTCGTCCCTGCCGCTGCCCATCCCTCGCCGCGCACCCGGCCGCCATCTGTGACCCCCGCGCCCCGCTCCCGGCACTGCGGGCCCGCGCCGGCCGGCCGAGGCCCGAGGCCAGGCTGCCCTCCGTGGGGCCTTGCCCGGTGCCCGCCGGGCCGCCCGGCTGCGGGGGGCCGCTCTGACCTTTCCCACCGACGCCCAGGGGCCGGCCCCGGCGCGAGGCCCATCCTAAGTGA
This sequence comes from Potos flavus, assembly GCA_028534135.1. Classification (NCBI taxonomy): domain Eukaryota; kingdom Metazoa; phylum Chordata; class Mammalia; order Carnivora; family Procyonidae; genus Potos; species Potos flavus. Next base: position 76,069,199 of record CM052889.1, on the reverse strand, counting down.
TGGGTTGTTTTTCTTTTCTTTAACCCACTCATCCTCCTTCCAACCCCGAGCCCGCTCCCCTTTCGCCCCCGCCCCCGCCTCGTTCCCGAAAAGAAATAAGAGAGACCGCAGCCCGGCCGCCCGACAACTCACTCCAAGTGAGGGGTTGAAGCGCCCCAGGCCGCGGGCTCCGCGCACCCACCCTCCCTCTCCTCAAGGGACACCTCACAGGTGCGCCTCCGAGCCGCGCGCGCGCGCTCCGCACACCGACGCCTCCGGGGGACAGCGCGCGTGCGCACGCACGGGGCCGACGAGCCCCGGGGGAGCGGGGGCCGCACGCATGCGCGCCGTCTGGCCCTCGCCCCGGCAGCCCCCCCCTCGCCGCCGCCCCCGCCGGCCGCCCGCGCGCGCCCTCCCCCCAATCCCAGGCTGGTCCTGGGTACTCCCCCAACCCCCGGCCCTGCGCGCGCGCTCCCGCTCGCTCCTCCTTCCCCGCCCCACCCGGGCCCGCGTTACCCTGGGCAACCGCAGTGCGGCCGCACCTGAGCTCTGCGCCTGCGTCCCACCGGCCAGACCCTCCCTTCCCCTCGGTCCCGTCCCCTGCCCCGCCACAGCTGGGGGAGTGGGGGCGTCGCCCCCTCCCCGCAAAGTGAGTATCGAGCGGTCTCCTCCGCCCTGCCCCGCAGACAGACCCACCGCCGCCGCGTCGGCGCCTCAGCCGTCCGCCCGGTCAGCGCGGCCTGGCCTCGCCGCCCCGGCCCCCGCTCCCGGCGTGCACCGCGGCGAGCGCTCGGGTGGGAGCGGGCGAGATGCGTTCGGCGGGCGGCGCCCACTGACCTCCCTCGGCCGCCGGGCCGGGGCAGGGCCGGAGCCGGGAGCCAGCCCCGCCCGCCGCCCCGCCCATGGGCCGCCAGCCCCCGCAGCCGCCCGCCGGGAGGACCGCGCCGAGGGGGGGAGCCGCCTGAAGGACCGCGACGGCCGCGCCCGCAGGTGAGGCGGGGCCCGAGGTGTGACCGAGTCCAACCCCGCTCACCTGGCCGTACCTCTGGGGAGGCTCTGCGGGCGCCGGCGGGGGGAGGGGACACCTGTCGGGACAGGAATTTATTTAGGGCTCTTTTAAAAGCCCTCGCTGCAGGGGCTGGGGGTTCTCGCGTCTCACCCCCAGGGCTTTCGGCGGTGGGGAAGGGTGTCCCCTTGAGGAAACAACGGGGCGGGGGGAGACAAGAAAAGGTGGAAAGGAGGGCAGAAGTGAGGCGCAGCGACTCCGCGCCGGCTGCCCGCAGCGTTTTCCAGCCGGTTATGGGGAGGGGGATGCCGTTGCCAGGACTCTAGTCCAAGCTGCGGACCGTCTGCACCGCGCACCCAAACCAATCCGATGGGGCAGGAGCGGCCAGCCCAGGGGCTGCTCCGACCAGCCCTGGGGTGGGTTTGTAGGGTGAGGGATCCGCATTGCAGGTGCACTAGGAGCGCCCGAGGGCCTGGCCGTGCTTTGTCTGGGATGCTGTGGGGAGGCGGCCGTCTTAATCCACATCTCCTTTTTAAATGCGTTTTACCACTCTCTGTACGTTAGAGACCCTCCCTGATAAGTTGCGTTGTCTCCTGTCCTGATAACCCTTTACGTAAGTACTCTACCTTACAGCCCTTTACCGAAGCTTTGATGTGGGCTTTAGATGACCCAGAATAACGATTTGCTTGTAATTCATGAAATTGAGCATAATGTGAATATGCAGTAGAGCTCCAGGCTTGACTACAGAGCTGAGATCTGCTACAGTGAGTTATTCCAGTTTATCTAACTTACGTTTTCGTGCTGACCTGTATTGTTTAAATTCACACTTTGATATTTAGCAGTATGATCTATTCCAATTATTGAAAGTGAGGTGACCTAAGAGGAAATGTAGTCGTGCTCCGAAATTTAGGTTGCGGTAATAGGTCTTATTACAAAATACAAGCTCCGAGGCTGTAGTGCTTTAATACATTACGCATTTCCAGAAACCTACCTGTAAGAGTGGTAAAAGCTAGAATTGCTGGGTCTTTTTTAGTAAGATTTTTAAGTTTGAGATTTACATAAAGACCATTGTTACTGTTTTATTAAATGATTTTTTTTGCACTGTCAAGAACATGCCTGCGTTTTCTTCTCGTTGAATTGTAAGGAAAAAGATGCTAATGTTTAAAGTGACTTTTATCCCCAAATATATTTTAAATTTATGTATTTCTCTTGGCTAAATGTTCATCTTATGTGAAATATTTTTGGGGAAAGGTTTTAAGGCTTGTGATGTGTATGTGTGTTTACATATACACACTATTGAAAAACCTTAAAATAGTTTTTGTTTCTCTGCGTCATAATTACTCAGTAAATTTAGTTTAGGTATCTTTAAAGTCCAAAATACAAAACAATTATTTGTGTCAGATTTTTATTGTAGTACATGTAAATACATTGATCTAACAGGCTTCTAGGAAAATATTGTTAATTCCTTTTTTTTTAAGTGAATCCTTTTGCTTGCAATGGAAGATTACGTGGGTTCTTAATTCTTTCATCTGTGATTCGTTGGATAAATTCATTTTAATGTCATTACTTAATTGGCAGAGAGCATTTGCAACAGTACTGATGTTAATAACGTTGATGATCTTAAGAAATACTTAAAAAGCATTTTCTCATTTCTAACAAGACATGGGCCTTTTTCTTCTATCTGGAACAAGGTCAGCCGTAAAAAGTTCCTGATACATAGTGGGCACACATGTTTTAACTAAGATTAATTACACGTACTGGATTGGATGACTTTAAAGGTCAATGACTAGGTACCTCTATATACTTCACATGTTTGACTCAGATTGACATTCTAGACTAGTTAAGTAGGTGCTAGCTTAATGACATCAATTTTCACATCTCCAGCTTTGATGTTTAAACCTGCAGAAAGGTTTGGGCAGAGAAGTGAGTGTGTCCTAATTGTCTTTAGATATTTAAGGTTTGTCATGTAGCAAAGGGAGCGTATGTATTTAGAGTAATTCCCAAGTACAGAAGAGGCCAAGTAGTATTTATAGGAAGACAGATTTCACTTTGACATAAAAGCAGAAGTCGCTTATAATTAGAACCTCCAGCAGTGGAAAGAAGGAGCGGTTCCTTCCCCAGAGTTTCCAGATAAGCCTGTTCCCCAACAGGGCAGGAATGGCTACTAGGAGATATCACATGGGGTGTGGGAGAGGCCTTCTGAGATGGATGTCTAGGGATTCCAGTGGCAGTGGATTGAAGGGCTTTGTGGCTTGCCTTTTTTTTTTTTTTTTTTTTTTTAATGCTGGCTTCAAAGACACAGCTGTGGGCATAAGGACTCCCCCAAATGTGCCTGAACCCTTGGAAGATTTGTACCAGGGTAGAGGCCAGCCTGGTATCAGAGGTGATTTTAATCCTACTTTGCTCTTGTATGGGGCTTTACAGGTAATGAAGCATTCTCACATTCAAAAGATTTTTTAAAAGACTGTCTTTAATTATATGTGAGTTGTATTTCTTCCTTTCGTTTTTATTTTCTACGATAAACATTTAATTAAGAGGAAAATTACCCATTTCTATGAAGGCAAGCAGAAGAGTTTTTTTTTTTAAAAGCTTTTTTTAAAAATGGGATGATGTCAGTCATTCTTTTCAGAGTCAGCAGGTTGTGAAGGTAAATAGATTTTCTTCTTAGCTGAAATTATTTTCTAAAAGATACTGATTATGGGCTGATTCTTGCGCTTGCTCTGCATTTTAGTTTCTGTTTATTTCATTACTCAAACATGACTCAAATTTCACAGCAAAAAAAAATCCAGTCATATCCACCTACAGTAAGTTGCATTGGACCTTCTTCCAGTATGTCTGTGTTGTTTTTAAATATATGTTGGCAGCTGAAGGTAAAACGCAGCTGAAAGAAATACAATTACAATGTACTGAAAAGATTAGATGAATTGGAGCTTTGTGTTTGAAGAAGAAAAAGATGTGTCCTATTTGTGCTCAGCTAATCTTGGGAATGATAATTTATTAACAATAGGGATGATCTATCCATAATAAGAAAGATTAGGCCGCTGTTGACTGTAAGTCACCATACATGTTTTAAATGGGGCGGTGGTGGGATGCCTGGGTGGCTCAGTGGGTTAAAGCCTCTGCCTTCGGCTCAAGTCATGATCTCAGGGCCTGGGAACAAGCCCCGCATCGGGCTCTTTGCTCAGTGGGGAGCCTGCTTCCCCCCTCTCTCTGCCTGCCTCTCTGCCTACTTGTGATCTCTCTCTGTCAAATAAATAAATAAAATCTTTAAAAAATAAAAATAAAATAAATGGGGCGGTGGGGTTAGGACTCTGTGGCTAAGGAGCAGAGCAGAACTTCTTGTGAACAGCAGAGCACCCAAACAAACGTTCTCTGCACAAAGATTTAAGTGGAGCATAATGGTAACAGGCTGATTGAGTTAAAACAGCGTCTGACCCCTCCAGTTGAGGAAAAGTTAGAGGGAAAACCAATCCTGAATTAATGTATATGTGTGCTTAATCTTTCAAAAACCCTTTTAGTTTCCTCTTTTTCTTTATTTTTTTTTAAAGATTTTATTTGAGAGAGAGAGAGAGAGCATGAGAAGGGAGAGGTCAGAAGGAGAAGCAGACTCCCTGCTGAGCAGGGAACCCAATGTGGAACTGGATCCCAGGACTCCAGGATCATGACCTGAACCAAAGGCAATTGCTTAACCAACTTAGCCACCCAAGTGCCCTCTCTTTTGTTCTTTAGCAGATGAGTTTGCCTCATGCTTTTTGTGCTGGCTTATCTCCAGCTGAATTTGGGTATGATCATTTAAATAAGACAAAGACTCAGACTTTAAACACAGAATAAATTTTTATTTATACTTCATGCATGAAAGGAAAAAGAGAAGAATATCAAGTTCTTCTGGCCAGCCAAAAAATAAAGTAAGAAAGCCTTACGAGTACTTAGTACTTCAAAAAAAACATCGGAGAGGCTACTTTAAATATTATGACCAGGTCAACAAATTATCAAGTAAAGGCACCCAGTTAGAAAGGAGCATTTTTAGAGGTCAAAGGTTGCCTTTTAGAGCTCCTCACCAGAGTCTCTGAGGTGGTCACAGCTGTCTAAAAACCTCTGTTAACTAGAAAATAGAAGAGTTTGTGTATTTTATGCAGGTTTCCACACTGGTGAGCAGACTTACACATCTTTGTGATTACTGCCAGTTTATCATTTTATCAGAAGTAACTTTATGAAGCAAGGAGCGTCTGCTTCTCTGTAGCTATAAAGGAAGAGGGAATATGTGTACTCCTTTTATCAAGATTTTTTCTACTAGCCAAATTCTCAGCACTGAGCAGTGGAATTCCTTTAGTTAGCACCAAACAAAAGAACAAGCCTGAAATTGCTTAAAGCTGACAGTAAGGGAGAGGGAAAAAAGAAAAAAAAAAAGAGAAGAGCACTTATAATAAATGGAATTCAAGTCATATAGTACTCTGCTGCTACAATTTCTTTGTTGCCTCCTTGGTGACAATTAAGATGTGAAATTTAGACCTGCATAAGATCCACTACTTTTGCTCTCCAGATTTCCTTCCCAGCCTATTTCTAAATGTGTTTAAAAATAAACACATTTATTTTTTGTTTATTTCTGTGCCTTTTTTACTATAGGTAAGACTGTTTATGAGGCGTCCTTTTAAGCCCAATTTCTTATGTAAAATTGCTTAAGCATTGCTGCTACATACAAATTATAATTCCCTGTATTACTACAATTCTGTTTTTCTTGAAGTTGCACATTGCACCTCGCAGTGCGTGGCATTATACCCTGAAAGGGCTATCTATTCGGTACACTGTAGGGTATTCGTAAAAACACTGGTTCCCAAAGTTACAGTTCCTTCACCGTGTAGCAAAATAATCCAGGATTGCCATATCTTTCTATTAGCTTCTTTTCCATTGTTCTCAAGGATGAACAAGTGTGGGTGGTTAGGCTCATGCCATACCCTGAACAATGAAGAAGACTCTTTTAAATGAGTCTTCTTCAATGAGAAGACTCTTTTCTCTCCAACTGTCATACTCATCAACCCAAGTGAAAGGCACTGGTGTTATTTCTCCTCCAGTGGCTTGTGGCATGTGGGAGCAGATCCAGTTTTTGTTTTTGTTTTTTTAAGATTTATTCATTTGAGAGGGAGTGCAAGCACGTGTGGGAGGAGGGGCAGAGGAAGAGAATCTTCAAGCAGACCTCTCCACTGGGCTCAGGGCTCGATCCCATGAGCCATGAGATCATGACCTGAGCCAAAACCAAGTGTTGGAGGCTTAAGCAACTGAGCCACCCAGGCGCCCCCAGATGCAGTTTTTAGAAATATCTGTTTTGCACATTGGTAAGAAAGATGGAGAAATTTGGTTGGTTGGTCACTTTTATGTTCCCATAGATAAATATATAGCAGGGGTTATTAGATATGGTCTATTCCTTTCAAGGAGGGGTCAGGCTTAGTCTCCAGCAATGAATCATCTTTATGCTTTGGTTCAGTCCTGGCATCCAGACCAGAAAGTTTAGCCAGTGAGGTACTTGCTCACTGACCTGCCCAATTGCACTGGCCCAGGGGAGAGGAAAACACAGTCTTGTCTGATAGGGAGAAAGGATAGGTAAGCTTTCTTGGCACCTGTGATGGGTTTCAGGTGAAGAATCCATTCCTATAAAGAAAGTGGTCAAGTCAGTTTTTGACAGAAAGAGGTTTATCAGTATAGTGAAACTGTGGTATTAGGACCTGGTTCAGAGATGAGCAAAGCCAAACCTTGTCGAGGGCAAAGCTGTTTTTTAGGAGAGAAAATAAAAGTCTAAGATGGAACAAGTAAAGCCAGAGGTGAAGCCTTTTTGGAAACAGGTAGGTTGAGTGCTTTCTGTTGGAGGTGTTTTCCGGTCTCATCCATGGTTGTAGTATGGAACCCAGAGCAGTTCGAACCGATCATGGGCTCATTCTAGAACACAACACTGAACTGTACCTGCCAGCAGGCTGTAGAGTAGAGTGCCTTTCAAAGGAAATTCGGGACACCACAAACACATTCCTGTGCAGGTTATCATCCCATGTCGGAAGCTCAGACTGGAAGCAGATGACCTGTTGCTGGGCCTTGGAGGAACACCGAGTGCAGTGAGAAGTTGTTAAACGGCTGAGCCGGTGTCTTCCTACCAGAGCTGCCGTTGAGTCCCTGGCACATTAGGACCAGTAACCCCGCAGAACTGCCAAGTCCCTACAGGAAAGTGGAAATGATACTCTGGACTGATGAACCCTGATGTGCACCCAGTCACCCAGGCTTCCTGCACTGGCACCTGAAGCGCGTGGACACCCCTCATCAGCACTTCCCACTGGGAGAACCCAGCTTCCAGAACACTAACATTATGCCACTGGAGGGTACAGAAGTCTTGGGAGCCTACTCAGTTTTTTAGGTGAAGGTCTCAGGTTTTTGTTTGTTAAAACTCTTGTGTGCATAACCCATAGATAGGACATCTATTCAGCCACTTCAGTCCAGTTTCTGCAAAATCCTGCCAGATTATTTCTCTCAATTTCATCTTGATAGTTCACTACCTTTTCTGATTCTGAGTGATACAGTGAAGGCCTTGGTGAGTGGGTAGGGCATTAGAGTTCTATTTACAATCTGACCTGTGAATCGTGGTTTCCTGCTATAGATAGACACACTTAATGTGCCAAATCTGGACGTAGAATATTTTAGAAGTCCTTTTTGACAGTCATTATGACAGCCTTTGTATGTGGGTAGCTTCTACATCTCGTGAAATTGCTAAAACGTTCACATTAAAACCATTTTCCTCATTTGAGTAAAGGTAATTTGAATATATGTTTACAAATGCCACCCCCCCAAAGGGATAGATAAGCCACTCTCTTTGTATGGTTCTTCTCTCCCACCCCCTCTACACCCACAATGTGAGCCTGACAAATAAGACAGCGCATATAATGTTGAGCTACAGTGGAAAATTTGGAGCATACAATTCATGTCTAATTATCCCTAGCATCCTTTTCCATGTGGGTATCAGGCTATGGAGCAAGATGAGGAAACTAAGTCCTTCGGAGCTACCAAGGAGCTGTCTGGGGCATGGTCTGGTTGCAAGGACTCCCTGCCAGACTCAAGAGTCCCTTTACTGCAGGCATCTAGTCTGGGACAAGGACAGCATGGGGAAGAGCTTCCAGAAGGAACTGGTCAGTCTGAAAATGATGAGCACTGATAGATAGCTGTGACCACGTTATTCACCAAAAGAAAAATAGTTCTAAAACAGCCCCCAATATAGGATAACATGAGCACTATTAGAAATGAGTTCCTCCCTGAGTGAGGAGGCCTCACTATTTTCGCAACCACCCACAGTCAGAATGAGAGTCAGAAAAAAGAATGAGAAAGACCAGTGGGATTGCATATTCCAATGAGGACAATACATTTGTCTTCTGGATAGACTGCAGAAGCAAAGATGGATAAAGATTCTCCTTCGCTGAGAACAGTTTGTGTCAGAGATTAATTTTCTTGTCTGCTGTTATTAATCTTTTATCCCCAATCATACACAAATTTTTATTGATTTACTTTAAAATACCTGATTCACACAGTAATTCCGAACAGTTTATCTAAATAATATATAGAGATTTAAAATTATAGGTTTTAAATGTCATCAGACATATATCCAGAATAACATCAATTGATTTTAACATCTTAGTTTGAGCTGTAAGAACAAGTGCTCAAAGTGGGGGACCTGGGTGGCTCAGTCAGTAGGGTGTCCAACTCTTGGTTTTGGCTCATCATCTCAGGGTTGTTGGATCAGGCCCTGCGTCCAGCTCTGTGCTCGGCTGAGAGTTTGCTTGAGATTCTGTCCTTCTGCCCACCCCACCCCACCCCCCGCCCTGCTGAAATATAACATAAACCTTTTTTTAAAAAAATACCCAGCAGATGACCCACAGGGGTTGTGAGGAGATAAGGTATGGTTTTTCCCATTTGAATTTTAGTTTCTTTACGTGTCTTTAGGTAAGTATAGATTATTAACTAATTACCTCAGTGCTCTTCTAGTCCAAAAAGAATTAGGGATTTTAGAAAATATAGACAATTTACATTAAAGAATAACGCAATTGTTGACTAAGAATTTGTCAGAGAAATATAGTATCTTAAAACATTACTCAGCTAATGGAAGTGGAGTAACTTTTTTTTAAAGATTTTATTTGAGAAAGAGAGCAGAGCATGATAAAGAACAGAGAGCACAAGTGGGTGGGGAAGGGCAGAGGGAGAAGCAGACTCCCTGCTGAACAGGGAGCCCGATGCGGGGCTCAATCCCAGAACCCTGGGATCATGATCTGAGCTGAAGGCAGACGGTTAACGACTGAGCCACCCAGGGGCCCCAGAAGTGGAGTAACTTTATAAGTCACCATAATAGGTAATATTGTCTAAGATTTTTAAAAAATAAATTATACTATTTTCTTAAGTTGTAGTTATCAGTTGCACGCTCACGTTGAGATTTACCAACTCTTAAATGATGGTGTGGAAAACCATGAACTGATAGTAAGGCAAGTGTAAGGGATTTATGAAATACAATTTAAGTTAGGCTTTATGCAAAAATCCTACTTTTCTGTATGAATTAATATGTGTGGGGTTGTGTGTCCCTCTCCACTCTAGCACATTGGTGCTGTGACAGCATGATTTGTATCTGTTTTATTCATTGGTGTATTCCAATGTCCTTCCTGGTGCCTGGCTCAGAGGTAGCTAGAGAAAGGTGCTTGCTTTATTGGAAGTATGAGGTGTGATGCTTTATATGACCCCCACTGAGGAAAATAGGACCTTCCTTATACCCCCAAATTCACAAAACAATGTGTGAGAGGATTTGCCTCAAGAGTACTAAGGGCACTTGAATAATTTAATTCTGTTATGCAGCCTTCCATGTTATATTGGGATATTTTCATTCTTGTTCTTAATATAGAGGCTTTTTAAAAGAGATAAATAGCTTTGCAATTTGTACCTGTATCTTTAAATTTTATTTCTAAACTGGGATTCTTATAACCCAATAGTTTTTACTTTGGAAGAGACCTTTTCCAAGTAGAAAACCATTTTAAGATTTACCAGCTCGACACTTTCTTTGATTTTTCCAATACATTTGTGCAAATAACGAAGTTTAAATTATGGCTCTTTTTGTAAACAGCATTTCCTGGTGATCATGGAGCCTGTTCTTTCATTTTTCCCAGCACGAAAAGTTTTTCTTAAAGTGCTAGTACACGTAAATTTTAGGAGTTTTAGAATGGCATGGTTTAATAAATTAATTTGGAGTCCTTAAAATCCTTTTAAGATTCATATATACTATTTAATGGTCTCCTTAAAAACAGGAATTCCTTTGCATTCAAGAAATATTAAAGCCTTTAGACATCAAAATTTCCTAGAGATTCATTAACTGTTCTAGATCAAAGTACTCCCATGGAAAGTGTATATTGGGTCAACTTTGATATATCCATTTATCATCTCTAAAAATATCGCTTTTATAACCGTAATACTAGAGTCCCTATTTGGGGTTCCAGAAATCTCTCATATTCACCCTCTCCGCTTTTCAGTTCACTTAAGCATTTGAAGGAAAAGACAACATCTTAGACTGTCAAATAAAGGGAGGAACATTATTATATTCTTAAGCAAATCGGAGTTTACATGCAGCCCTTTTCTTCCAAGCAAAAGAAAGAAAGGAAGTGCAGGTGTTTCTGGCCAGCATGGTGAGGCGGGTAAAGCACACCTTCCCGCACCCCCACCTCACCAGGAGCTTCAGATGTAGGGGAGAAGCTCTCTCAAACAACTGGCGTTTCCTCCAGGGTCAGCGGCTTGTTGCAGGAAGAACGCCGCATATGGCTGGAGCTTGTCCCTGAGAGCTCCATCCACCTACAGTTTACTGGCAATCCAGGAAACCCAAGGAGAGTAGGGTAAACCTCAAGTCAAAAGAGAAAAAAAGGCCTGCCTCCAATTAGATGGACTCGAGCTCAGGGCTTCGCAACCACCGTACTGCTATTTCAGGCTGCATCATTCTCTGTTGTGAGGGCTGTTCTGGGCATTGTAGGCCATTTTGCAGCGTGCCTGGCCTCTCCCCACTAGATGCCAGACATGCCCCTTACCTGATGGTGACAACCCAGGTGCCTAGACGAGAACCACTGCTCCAACTGGGTCACACTCTCAAGTGGAGTTAATCAGGAGGATGGCATACCCTGTGTATATATGTTGTGTGTATACATATGTGTGTATATCTGGCATCAGCCACAAAACAATGATTGTGTAGATTCTCTAACAGAGGAAAAGCTGCTTATGGAGAGCAAGTTAGAGTCAGATTGCAGAAGCAGGCCAGCTCTTCACCAAGACCCAAACAGTCACCACTCTTCCCACTCTCTGCTGGGTCATACCCACCTCAGCAAGGATGCAGCCTCTCTTTGTACTCCCCATTCTGTTTAGACATCTGAGTGTGGCACTGATGGTCGATTTGGATGGACACACTCCAACTCCATCCGAATAGGAATTTGTCAGTGTCTACATTTATTTTAATCTTCCGTAGGAAGAGAAATGCCAGGCCACTCTCTAACCAGGAAACCTTAAAGGTTTCTATATTTTCACATAAGAAATGTCACTTTAAATTGTATTATTAAAATAATAAGTTATTGGGAACCTGGATGGCTCAGTCGGCTAAGCACTGGCCTTCGGCTCAGGTCATGATCCCAGGGTCCTGAGATGGAGCCCCACGTTGGGCTCCCTGCTCAGTGGGGAGCCTGCTTCTCCCTCTCACTCTGCCCCTCCCCCTCGCTAGCTTTCTCCCACTTTTTCGCTCTCTCTCAAATAAATAAAATCTTTAAATAAATGAAACAATAAATTATCAATGAGGCAACCAATTATAAAAGCAAACTTTTAGAAATCAAAAGTTATATTTTAAGTGAATTAGCAATAATCTCTAACGTCTAGCCATCTTAAAATACTTGTTTGGTAGTGAAACAGAAGTATTCGTTTCCACACAGGAGAGCAGAGTACGCTTGTAGTTCTTTAACAGAACTAGTTTCCTGGAGTGCCTGGGCGACTCAGACAGTTAAGTGTCTGCCTTCAGCTCAGGTCATGATCCAGGGTCCTGGGATCAAGCCCCACATCAGGCTCCCTGCTCTGTGGGAGCCTGCTTCTCCCTCTGCCTGCCACTCCCCCCTGCTTGTGTGCACGCTCACTCGCTCTCAAATAAATAAATAAAATCTAAAAAAAAAAAAAACCAACTAGCTTCTTAACCCAGACACAAAAGAGTGTCTGCTTTACTGCAGCTTTAGGAGGAAAGAAATATTTTCTCTTATTCTGAGATTTTTTTTTCATGAGCAGCATCCTCAAGAGTAAGCCCTGGACTTCTAGTTAGTATCAAGCAAAAAAAAGAATATACCTGAGAAGCTTAAAACTTAACATGGGGAAAGAAAAGGACAGGAGAGGACTTAGAACAAATGGAACGTGGGGCAAATGATGTTCTGCTTCTGCAGGGCATGCACTCTGAAGCATTCGTGGGTTGTCGCCTTCATGTGGGCTGAGCAGCAGAGCCCATGGTTAAGGGCTGGGCCTTGGAGTCAGCCTGGTTGGGGATGAAGCCCAGCCCTGCTGCTTTGCTAGCTGTGACCTCAAGTTATTGAACCTGTCGAAGCTTGTTTGTTAATGTATAAAACGAGAATAATAGTGTCTACTCCTTAGAGTGTGTACAAGGGCATAGCTTGGCACAAGGCATTGAAAGCATTCTGTGCAGGTGGTTCTCTGTGACGCCATTTCCCCAGAGCAGGAGGATGTGCTGTCAGGCTCTTGTCTTTCATAATCCTGCCCCACTGGACTAAATACTTTTCAGTCTAGGTTTTGCCTCTGTTGGATAAAACCTTAGTTTTCCCCCATTTTCTTTTCTTCCAGCTCTGGTTTTCTGAGCGACTTTTAATAAGCAACTGAAATCCTACCCTGCTTTTTCTATCTAACCTTATTTTCTACCATTCCCCAGAATGTTCTTTCCATGTTCAACTTGGCCTCACTGCTACTCTTAAGATCCCATGTTTACCTCACCAGAAGCGTCCTCTCCCGTGTGAACTTGGTCCCTCTTCAAAACAAAACCATCTCTGCCCTGGCAGTCCTTTTCTCAGCACTCACGAGGGGCCCCCACGTGCCTGGCAGCGCAGATGGTCCTGGGAATGCTCAGCTGACCAGGACCCTGCCTCCCGGGGATGTATACAGCCTTGTGTGGGAGATAGGCAGGTAAATCAGAAAGCACTTGGGGCGCCGTGGCAGGCGAATCTTCATGCGCGTCACCCTTCCCCTGGTCCCTGTACTTGGCATATACCTCATGAGGATTTCATTATACTTTGTTCTCTTTGTACTTGAGTGGCTAAGTCTCACAACCCTGGTAAATTGTAGGCATAAGACTGAGTACACAGTGGGTGCCAAGGAGCATATGCTGACTTGATATTTAACCTCGAGGCACAGGTTTAAAAGGAGGATGGGTTGCTCAGCCTATTCTAACAGGCCTTGGCAACTTCAAAAGATAAAAAATAAAACTGATGATGATGTCCAGCTGCTGGCGCTCACCATAACCTCTTGGTGATTCGAGTGGTTCCCAGGCTTTCAGAAGTCCTGTAACAGTTTTGAAATGGGAAATTCGATGGTAGAAATAAAGAATAGTCCTGTGAATGGAATAAAGTCAGCTTAACAGAATGTGCTACATTGTCCACGTTTTTCTCATGTCATGGGACCAGGAAAAGCCTCATCGGAGCTTGGCATGAGCGTTTCCTCATTTCCGAGTCTCTGACTCCAATGAAAAGTTCCTCCAGCATGAAGTAAGCACATGCGCTCATGGCACAGCCACATCCTGAGTTTGATGCTGTGCACCAAGGACTGATACGGTTGGCTCATGACAGAAATAACTTTTCCACGTGTAAATAAGCTGCCCCAGCAAGATCCCGTATGTCACAAACTCAGGATATACTGAACACCCCCACACTTTCCCTCTCACTGAAATTAAACTTCATTTCATTTTTATGTGGCCTGATAGTTTTTGGGTCTTTTTATTTGAGAGATTCCCCAAAGGCATGCGTGAAGTGGCTATCCTTTCCTCCTTTGCCTTATTCCCATGCCAGTGGGAGAAATATTTCGACATTCTCTCACCTCACCAATACAAAATACACGACCTAACGGGAGGGTGTCGGACCAGAGACTGGCTGAGAGCACTGCTAATTCCCAACTATAGGGAACCCTTTCCCAAAGGGCCAACTCAGATTACTAAATGGAGGCATTCATTATTCTAGGTGCAAGAGACATAGCAGGGAACAGACAGAAAGGCCCTTGTTCCCGGAGTTTACATTCTGGTAATATAAGAGATAAATGACCAAATTGTAGGTAGTGATAAATGCTAGGGAGACATAAAATGGGATAGTGCTATGATGATGGCAGTTAGGATAAAACTGCTAAGTCATTCTTGCAGTGCAAAGCAAGAACAGACCCGTAATGGTGTCTGTGGGCGCCTGGGAAACCTGTTTGGGTGATTCTCCGCATTGCAGTAATAATGGTAGCAAGCCCACAGTTCCAGACATGGTTCTAAATGCTTTACATCTCTGCTGCCCGGTATGGTAGACCCCAGCCATATGGGGCTATTTAAATTTGAATTAATTCAAATCAGAATAAACACAAGGGGGAAAATGTGCTTCTCAGACCTACTAGCTCCATTTCAAGTGCTCAGTGTGGCTAGTGACTGCTCTACTGGACAGCAGAGAGTAGACTGAATCATCGCCCCAGTTCCTATTGACTAGCACCTCTTCAGAGGAACTCATTTCATTTTCCTAGCAACCCTGATAAAGTGCGTACTGCCTTCCCATTTCGCAGATAAGGAGAGTGAGGCACAGAGAGCTAGACATAACTTGTCCAAAGTTATAGTTAATACGAGACAGGGCCAGGATTCAAACCGTGGCTCTGTAGGGGTTAATTCCTACCCTGCTGTGTTGCTGGGGCCCGTAGATGACTAGCATTCGTCTATGCAGTCCACTTTCCACGGGACTGCAATTAATAGAGGAGGTTACGCCTTGGTAAAATTTTGTCAACAGGATTCTCTAAGATTCAGTGAAAAGGAATTCTGAGCCATGGGCTAGGTCTTTTCTGTCTAAAAATGTAGGCCTCTATTAGCCAACTCCCTCCTTGGAAAGAAAAGAGGGAGGTACAAAGCCGCCAGATAATACCAGGCTGATGTGTGATCTCTGGAGAGCAGATCATCTAAGCTGTCTGTGCCTGTTTTCCAGCACGTAAAGTTGGAAGATAGTAAGTACCCACCCCACAGGGCCGCGGTGAGGATTTGGTGAGGCGCAGCACGGGGCTGCTCAGCACAGTGCCCCGCACCTGCTGCGCCAGGCGAGTGCACCACCACACCTGCCCCATTCTGTAATGGCCACTGGGATGGAACGCTCCACGGTGCACTGCCAACGGCCGGGACGGACACCTTCTCCTGGAGCTACCATGAGACCTTGTGGTTCTAAACACCGCACACTGGAATTGGAAACAGCACCAGGCAGGCCCAAGGCAGAGAAGATGTCCCCTTTGGAAACAGATTTGCGTTTAGCTCATACACAATACTTGTAAATCGAAGCAAGTATCTTACTTCTCTGAGCCCTCATTCCTTAAAAAATGGGCATATCATACCTATCATGCATAATAGTTTCAATAATTAAATGATCTGGGGCGCCTGGGTGGCTCAGTGGGTTAAAGCCTCTGCCTTCAGCTCGGGTCATGATCTCAGGGTCCTGGGATCGAGCCCCGCATCGGGCTCTCTGCTCCGCAGGGAGCCTGCTTCCACCTCTCTCTCTGCCTGCCTCTCTGCCTACTTGTGATCTCTCTCTGTGTGTCAAATAAATAAATAAAATCTTAAAAAATAATAATAATAATAATTAAATGATCTACCTATGAGCTTGTCGCATTAACAGTTGGTCAATAATAGCCATATTTACTAACATTGATGAATGATTTTCAGCTTCTCATGACTAAAAAATGTCTTTGAGTATTTTCTTGCCCAGATGGCTTGGACTGACCCAGAGGCCAGGTTAGGGCAGACAGAACTACTTATCATCCAACACCATCACCATTAGCACACTGTAAATTGCAGTGGCCAAACCCCAGAAAAGCAGGGCAGAACCAGTTGGAAAGCATCATGGGTCACACACGTAGCAGCTATCTCCTTGAGGTAGAAGCTGCTCCACACACACACCCCCACACACCTAGTGAGAAGAGTGTCCACCTACATGACCTGAGGTGACCATCTTGCTCAGGTTGCAAAACAGGAGGAAAAACAAATCCCCCAGGCTCCCAGCTGACCCACAGACTTTAACCAGAGTTGGAGCAACCAGGAGATGCTGAAACACCCGAACTAAGAATTTGGGACTTCAAATGGAAAATCTGGACACGCTAAACCCAAATTGCTAATTTCCAAAGATGTGGATACATCGGGTGCTTATTATTAAAAGTATTTAGATAAAAGTGAGCCCTGAAAGAGTGCGTCATGAACCAAGATTCTAGTTAACCCCATCGTGGGAGCACAGGGTCAGATACAAGGGGAAAAGAACAAGAGACAGTTGTACAAATGGAAAAAGTGACAAAAGTGTAAGTGAATCATCTTTAAAAGGTAAAGGTCGTTAAGAGTAAGAGAATACTGAACTGCGCTCCATTCTTTCGAAATTCCTTACAGAACACAGTGATGTTTACTTTCCCTAATTTCTTCTGCTCTCCTCCCACGGCTGATCGCTCATCTCTGAAGTACAGCTGTCCTACCTCTCATTTTTCTTCTCTTTATTTGTTTTCCTTTATTTCCACTGGGCTAATGTACTGATGGCTCATCTATCTAGTATGATCTAGTATGATCCAAATTAGGTTGCAAAGACGAGCCCTAAGATAGCACACACAGAACCTGGCAGCCCCCTCGAGCTCATCAGCTGCATCTGGCTCTCAGCATTGCCTGCTGAAGTGACAGACCTTCTCCGTGGATCCATGTTTGATGAAGAGTTTTCCTCCTCTCTGGAACCTAGTGAAGTATGGGATCCTGGGAGTTCTCTTGTGCCCTGACATAATAAAGACTCATTGTGAGCAGAAAGGACTTTATAGGAGTCAGCCTGAAATGCCACCAGTAAATGTGCCTCATTCATTCTGCACAGACAGGAAGCTCACGGAAAGGAAACTTTGAAGGAACTGAGTAATCTCAGGTCAGGACTGTCAGATCACAGGATGGAGAGTCAAAGGGTCACACGGCTGTAGGTGGACATGCTGAACTCATCCAAAAAAGGTGATAGGGGATGAAGATCTAGGTAAATGCCTCCTTAAAAGACTTAAGTTTATCTTCTTTTCAAATGATTGGTATTCAAGCTATGTTATTCCATAAAAATAAAAACAAATATTAGTGATCATCAGAGGATATGTAATTGAAATTAAATGCCTGGCCACTGTGGGTTTGGTTATTGAATTGACTATTGTTAGGCCATTTTAATAATTTTGAAGATCTCTACTGTTTTCCCTATTTAAACTCTTCTGAAATAATTAGTGTGGATGCATTTTGCAGAAGGTCAAGTCAGAGGAGGTGACTCGTTTTGGCTTGATTGCCGAGCTAATTTACGAAGCCCTCTGAGATGACGTAGCAGGGACTGGGCAGAGCTCGTCTACCTAAATCACAAGGATGAGGTCTCTTTTTTCTGGAAGTGATAATCTTCCCAGACGCCCCATAAGGGTTTAGCTAAATATGTTCTATTAGCACTAATGAAACAATTGACTCTTTTGCCTTTTGTAAGCAATAGAGGAAAAGTTTGGCTAAATTAAAGTGCATAGAGCTTCAGTTAGTAAAACCTTTCTTTCCTTGAAATCTACACATAATTAGGCAGGTCCACAAGATGGATAAAGGAAGCCCTATCAGTTAAATCAGTTGAAATGGTTCATCTGTTTGGCAAACCATATCGAGAGATATTTTTAAAGCAAGTGAACACATCTTCTCAGCCTAGGACATACAATTTAGATTGTGATCATCAAGTGCTAAGATTTAAGGAGAATCTCCTATTTCATTGTGAAAAGGCAGTTCTGCATTTGGGTCACTACATCTTTTAGGTTACCAACCAGTAGACAATTAAAATCTGCAGTAATCACAGTCAGTGTAGAAATGGAAACACTAATCAGATATGACCTGCTTATTTTCCCTTCCATTTAAAGGAAAATATCACTAGATAGAACTGTGTGTGTGGTAAGTTGGGAGATTTATATGTCCCTAAATTGTCGGCTCAGGACCATCTTGGTAAAATGACAAGCTTATTAGAAGTTCGCAAGTGGCATTGCTATTGGGTTGTGAATGTTTTCATCTCTAGCTTCTGAAATGAGGTGACCAGGGTGGTCCCCAGAGGGCAGTCATCCTGAATGCTGTACAGAAGGACAGGAGGAGGACCACAGGGAGGGTGGGAAGGGCCAAGCAGAGCCACCTCTTGGCTATCTCTTTCCCTAGAGGCCGTTCCTCTTTAAGACTTTTCTCTTTGAAATAAAAAGTGCTGAGCTGAGTCTCTACCGGCATTATGTCTGGACATCAGTGCCACCCCCCACCAAGCCAGGAGATGGGGGTGCTGGTGCTGATGTGCCTGCCACATGGTGTGGGCATTCTGGCTATTAAGTGGCCCAATGTTCTCACTCCCAGAAGGTACCATATGATTTCAGAGCATGGAGCTCGTGCATCTGCCCACCTTGGCCGGCACTGCCCACTTAGAGACACTCTCAGACAGTCTGAAACACAGACTGGTTTCTTCCTGAGATGTTTTCGCGTGGAGGGGCTGAGAACCTACCTGACGTGGTTTTTAAATAGAAGCCAAACAGAAACTCGTAAAGTATGAGATAATCAGACTGCAGAGAAACTTGGTTGATAAATCCATCATGGAGGCCCCTAGTGACTGCAGACTTCCCAGACAGCCACATATCACATTCCCATGTCTAATTGCCAATCTGTCTAATCACATCTATTACCACATTAATGTTAGGCTGTACATGCTTTCAAGAGGAAATGGCTGTCAGTGTCTAAAGAATCATTGTTGGGCCTTGTATTTTATGATGGATAATGTCAGAGAATTACAGGAATGCATAATGCATGGGAGCAGGGAGGTACTCAAGTATTTGCTCATGGTGATCATTGCATGTCTTGGGGACACCCGAATTGTTGCTTTTGTAAAAATGGCCTTCCCGTTAATTATTCTTAGTTCTGGTAGTCACAATTCTAGCAACCCAAGACTATCCTGGAACAAAATAATTAAAACATGATGTTGCTTTGCTAGTGGATAGTTAGTGATTATCTTTTTTTTAAGAGAGATTGCTTTATAATTTTTTTTCTGACTATAATATATGCTCATCATTAAAGCAGCTTTAGGGAGTATCAAAATAGAATTTTTAAGAAGTAAAAATCATCCACAATCCACCACCTAGAGATTAATGCTTTTAAAACTTTGTTGTATATCCTTCTAGATGTTTTTTCTGTTTATATAGGCAAAAATATGACATTAAATATACAGCTTTTAATATACTTTTTTGACTTAACCTGTCATAGACTATTTCCTTGTTGGTAAATACACACCTACATGATCATTTGTGATGATCGTAGAGTTTGCATGCACCATGCTAACCTCTTATCAGCAGACATTCAGATTACTTTGTGAGATGGTTATCTTGCAAAAAAAAAAAAAGATGCTTTTCTTTCTTTTTTTCTTTTTTTCTTTGCTTTCTACTGGAGTTTTCCTCTTTTAGCTTTTGGGGACATACCCATTTAAAAAAGATGTGCCACCTGCCTAGCCAGAGACTCTCCATCATCTCCATCTGCTCTGCCCCTCATGCTTGCATTTTTCTCTCTCTCTCTCAAATAAATCTTTTTTAAAATTTATTTTCTTTTTTTTAAGATTTTATTTATTTATTTGAGACAGAACACGTGCACAAGCAGGGGAAGTGGCAGGCAGAGGGAGAGGGAGAAGTAGGCTTCCCCCTGAGCAGGGAGCCCGATGCAGGGCTCCAGGACCCTGGGATCATGACCTGAGCTGAAGGCAGATGCCCAACCGACTGAGCCATCCAGGCAGCCCTAAATAAATCTTTTTAAAAATCTAATTCTCTAAGAATGATTAATAAAGATTTTCTGTCACTTTCAAAAACAATTGCAACTTTTGTTTTCAACATTTTTTTGCTTCTGCTTTGTTTTGGGTTTTTGTTTTTTTTTTAAGATTTTATTTATTTAGAAAGAAAGTATGAATGGAGGAAGGGGGGGAGGGAGAGACTATCCCAAGCAGACTCCATACCAAGCGAAGAGCCCAATGTAGGGCTCAATCTCATGACCCCAAGGTCATGACCTGAGCAAAAATCAAGAGTTGGACACCCAAATGACTGAGACACCCAGGTGCCCCTTTTTGCTTCCACTTTGTCAAGGTGTTCATTCTCTTTACCAAAATATTTCTGGAGTGGTTGTTGAATGCTTAGGAGCCCTGGCGATGATGTCCTAATTCTTGGAGATTCTTAAATAACTTACTAGTTGAATTTCTTAAATACACGTGCAAGTAGAAATAGTCAGTTTTTTACCTAGGACTGTTGTGAATTCAGAATGTCATATTCATTTTCAGAGACAGTTTTCTTTCCTAAAAGCAGGTATTTTGGATTGAGAGTTGATGGCCTAATTAGTCTTGGACCTTTTTTAGCTTCTTGTAGAGCATTTCAAATTGTTTCTAAGTGAGAAGCAGGCTTTACAGTCCCTCAGGGCGCCTTGCTCTGCCTCTTTATTCTCTGCCCGAATGCTTCTCTCTAGTGCAAATGGAAGATAAAGGCCAGCAGAAAATGCTTCTGTTTCCTTTTATGTTTCTCTCTTTGGAGGTAACTAGAATTTCTTTGCTCGCTTATTTCCATACTTAGATGATGTTCTGGAAATACTGAAAGGTAGGACTCAGTAAGCAACTTGGGAGTATGTTTGCATAACTGTGGGCCAGCATTTACATGAAAACAATATAGCGAACATTTATAACTCACATTTAGCTATAGCTTAACAGCGCTTACTCACCCAGACACTGTATGTGATTGCATTTTGCTCTTGAAACAACCCTATGAGTTAGATACTGTGGTGATTTAACCCCGGACACAGTGCACCTCCTCAAGAACTTGTCTGTCCTGGTCTTGTTTATCCCACCGTGCTCAGTAAGTCTTCCTTGGGCCTCAGTTTCTTAATCTTGAAATAAATGGGGGTTGGAATAGCTAGCTGATTTTGAAGGTTATCTCCACCCTCAACTTTTCGAGTCCAGGAATCTGCCTAGAAAACCACTTCCCTACGCTGCCTTTACCCCTGGCCAACCTCCGTTTTCTCCATGGCAGTGCCTACACTCTAGGACCTGTAGGAGAGCGGCACATGGAGTCCCCAGGAGAAGGCCACAGAGGTCCTTGTCACTGAACACTGGGACACCATGGCCTGCTGAGGGCCAGGCGGCTCCCGTCAGGTCACAGGCCTTGCCGAGGGCACGGAGAGGGCAGCGGGACGGACTGCGGCTGTTCTGATCGCTCGTGGCATGAGGGAACCTAACGTGAATGGTTTATAACTTATTCATGACTAGAATCTAAAATAGCTTCTTATAACTAATTCACAGCTACCATGTGAGTGCTAGTGTGCTATTTTTTCAGATTCTAAAATTATTACCCTGGTTCCACAGGCTTTGTGTTGAGTGAAAAGATAAGTCTGCTTTTGATTGCTCAGGAACAAAGAAGTTTCCCATTTTTAAATGGTGGGACCCTTTCCCATCAAAAATACTCCATTGCTTTAGTCTAAGAAATGTGGTACAAGCACACTTTAAAATATTGCTTCTGGCATGTCAAGGAATTGTGGGATGAGGTCATGTTCAAATCAGTGCTACCGTGGTGCTTTTTGATTAATGCGTGTAATTCTTGTGGAGATCTCTACTCGGCAACATAGGAAGCATTGTAAAATTATCTGAAGCCCGCCTGTAACGCATGAGTTCAGATGTGAAGGAAGAATGGAAGTTCATTAGGCAAGAGGGTGGGAGGTAGTTTGCCAGGAGAATTCCAAATGGAAGGAACAAGGCATGCAAAGGCCCAGTGTTGGGGGAGGGGTATGGCAGACGAGGTGGGGGAGGACAACGGTTTTGAGGGAGGCCCCCGGGGGGAGCGAAGCGGAGCGAGGCTACGGAAGGCAGGCGGAGCAGGCCGGGCCTCCGGGAATGAGGTTGGATCCCGAGAGCGTTACAGGGATGTGACGTGGTCAGAGCTGTGTTTGCAGACGAAAATGTAGGCAAGATCTGCGTGTGCGCTCAGGAGGGATGTCGAAGAGAAGGTATGCGTTTAAAAGGGGGCGAAAGCGAGTCTGGCTTTGGGTCCTCCCCATCGAAGCACCAGAGCTGCTCCCGGCAGCGGGGCAGAGGTGTGGCCTTTTGACCCCACACAGACTCTTTGCTGAGTCAGCCTCAGACAGACAGGGAGTGTGGCCTTGGCTTTCGGGCCGGGTACCCACCTGGACCCCAAGGACCGGGACACACATGCGACGCTATGTGTACCCTAATCTTTCTCCCCAAGCTAGCTTAGCTGCTTCATAAAGGCTTCAGCTAGACCCAGAGTGCCCTGCCCTCAGCCAGCTTCCTGGACAACTTTGCTGGTGAGACTTTTTGCCATGCTGGCTGGTCAGCTGTGCCCTTGGTCATTGTCTAACCTGGAGTGCAGAGAGCCCGTGGATGCTGCCCTGGCGAGCAATGCAGTGCAGGCCGTGACGTTGTCCGAGCCCGGTGTGGCTGGAGGAGCACATGCTCCCGAGCCGAGAGGCCACCGCGAGGTACCCTGCTTATTCCCCGCTCCAGGTCAGAGCATTCGAGATGTGATGCAGACGTTTGGAAAAGCGTCTGGATTTCTGCATGGAACTGAGACCTACCCCAGCCTTCAGGATTCTCGCTCACAGAGCCTGAGGGTCCAGAGAAGCTGCAAGGCTCAGATGCAGCATTCCCTGCTTTATGTTTTCACTTGTCGATGGGATATTCCTGTTTTTCCTCAGGGGAGTATTGCAAGAACAAATGACGTAAGTTGATAGGAGAGCACTGTGCGTGTACAAGTAAAAATGGCCCATAAATAAAATTATCGTGTCATCATTTTTACATTAATGCCCTGCAAGAGAGGAAAGAACATTACTTTTGAGTTAGGATGAGAATTGGACACGTGCTACTGACAGGCCATTTGTCCTCGTGGTGCCACAGAGCAGCCTCGGTGAGGTTCGGGGCGACGTCTCTCCAAGGACCTTCGTTGAAAGCATGTTATCACCAGGAGATGGTGTTAACATCCCTCCCCATGCTGGGAGGCGGTCTTGGCCAGGTCTCCAAAAGCCCTTTCTAGAATTTGGAACAGCAAGCCTTTGTCAAGCATTAATTTCCCAACATGAAGAGTGAATCGCCAATTAACAGAAATTTACTACCTAATGAATTTAACACAGGAAAAAATGCATGTGTGGCTTAACCGCCAAATCGTGGTCAAGGTAGCCTATTCAGCAGGTCTCCCTTCAGGATGCCCATGCCCGCTGCTTCAGCCCGAGATCCCTGGCAGAGCCGTGCGTGCCGTGGGGTGGACGGGGGTCCTGCCCTCTGGCCGCCGCCATGGCCAGGCCCTGGAATGCCAGTCACTTAGAAGCCCATCTTTAGCAGCTGAAGACTACATCTCCGAGAGGAAAGGACAGTGTCCAGGCCACGCTGCCTTTGGCCGAGCCAATAACTATGAAATTGCTGACAGCTCCCAGCGATGCTTAGAAACAAAATCAGATTGCCTCAAGACAAAAAGCCACAATACAAAGAACCCACAATTTGTAGCATGTGCCCTTTTGACATAGAAAGTGCAGTTGTGCAAGCCGTGCTCTGGGAGTGTCGCCCTCCATTACTGGTTGACACACCGTCAAGACAGGGTGAATGCCTTTACTCAAGCAGGATGTATTATTCATGGGTAGTAGACGCCCTGCATTTTTACCTTCATCCATCACGCTGACCCTTTCAGGGATGAGTCACGAATGCTTCTTCATGTCTCTGACTCCCAGAGTGTCTTAGAAATTCTGAATTAAGCTTCTCAGGACCACTTTCATTTCTTCCTCCAAATTAGCCACATCTCCCAGCTGTGTCTCCGTGGCCTAAACGGGAGGCTTCTATAGCTTCGTTCTTGCCAATTTACCAGAAAGATGAGGTTATGACCGTGATTGCATGTCATAAGAGCTAAGAATAAGAAATTGAAAGCATCACTTTCTTTTAAGCTACAGCAACTCTTGTCATCAGGAAGGCAGTGGTATTGTCAGTCTTTTGAGCGGATGGGAAAGAATTGAGTAGCTTGAATACCATTTGGAGACGTGACTCGTTTCCTCGGGTCTAAGTGGGCCTGCACTGTTGCTGTGTATCCAGCAGCTGGAAGGATCCCTGCCCGGATAACATCTGCTCACTTGGGCCTGTTAACGTCAGCATAGGGTGTGGAGAAGGAGAGAGCACCAGTTGAGTGAAGTGCCACGGCGTTGAAAATGCCCATCCTCCTCCTGTCAGGCCCCCAAACGGAGTCGCCACAGCTCCCTTGCTAGCTCTGCACCTTATAGACTCCCAGTCTTCATGTTCAGTCTCTCGAGACTGTCTGCCCAGGACAATGGGAAGCTTCAAGGGCACGTTCTTATTTCTGGACTTGCCACAGTGAACTAATAGATTATAGATTTAGTACAATTCAAAGCTGCTGATCCACTGAGGCAATAAGAATGTGAATGCTTCTTTAAATCAGATTTAAATTTGTTACAAGTAAAATGTAATACCACACTATGATTAGAACGGGGTGGCTGCTGAGGTCCTATTTTTACTCCCCTCCCTGCCTCTGGTAGATTATGGGCACATCTCATCTTGTATGATTGGTGCTGGACAAAACTGTTTTGAAATGTTAGTGTTCCCCATTTTCTTTGAGCAAGGCCTGTCTATAAAGTTAGCATCAAGTAGGAAGCCAGAGGGCGCTCCTTCCCACAGGAACACTCCCCCCCAGCCCGCCCGCGCCCCTTGGCATGGCTGGCTCCTGCGTTAGGGTCAGCGTCCTGCTCTCGGACCATGCACTGGCCAGGCAGCGCGGGCTCTCCAGAACCCTGGTCCCAGGTGGAAGTCCCCGCCTGGCCCAGGGTCTGGCCAGGAGCACCTGCGCTTGTAGCAGAGACAAGCCTTTGGGGTGGAAACTGGAAGGCCGCTCGCAGCTCCCCATGGAAAAGCTCTGTCTGATGGAAACTCGACCCTGGCCTCAGCTGCAGCTTGAAGTTAAGTTAAAGGCCTGGGAAATCTCATCTCTGTTCCCTAGAAACGATCACTATAATTTGCCTAGCCAGTTCCCTCTCGTTGGATTCTGTTTCTGGTCTTTTCTGACTCAACTGCACTGTAACAACCATGGTCACGGCTACCTCTTTTCACACAAAAGTAAATCTCATCCTTTGGTCGATTCCTGGAAGTGAAATCGTGAAGTCAGAGGGATGACACACACCCAGGCTCCACGCACACTTGGCCAAGTTGCACCCCACCCCGCCCTGGATGAGGGGACGCGGGTAACACTGCCACCGGTCACTGCACTGTACCCCTCTCCCACCCGGCATGTCCTTTTGTAGCTCTGTACTTGTTCCCTTTACCCTCCCTCTCAGGCTTGCCTGTCACACTCTATTTCCTCCTTAACTTTACTTTGGAGCGAGGCCTGTGGCCCGAGGAGATGGCAGGAAGCTTTTCCGTGTGAGTGAAGACGCATGTCCAGTTATGAACTTTTCTTAGCTCCAGAGCTGGGGTGCAACTATGTCACTGGCCTTACAAATCACGGTGACTGGCGTCCCCCAGCGTGGTGACAGTACCTGGGCGTGTGGTCATCTCCAGAGCCATCCACATGCTGGAAGCCCTTTGAGAAGTGGTATTCCTCTGGGAGGGCTCTTTGGCATAGCAAATAAGGAAAAATGCACTCTGAGGTTCTGTATTTGCAAGAATAATTTATAAGCAAATAATGCACATTTCGTCCTTTGCCATCTTTCAGTGCTGTGCAAGGCGTCTTGAATTTCTTTGGTAGCTTTTCCAGAAAGACCAATTGACTTCACCACATTTCTCCAGTTACAGTAAAGGCAGAGAATCTGAGGCCCTGAGAGAGCAGCTGATGATTGATGACCAAGCCACCGTGGGTGGGGAGGCAGGGTTTGGGGACAGACTCCAGATTCCCATAGTTGCCACATGGCCCTTTCCCAAAGAAAGACGTGGGGCTCCTCTCAGCTCTGTGAAATCCGGGGGCTTCCTTCTGGAATTCTCTCCACCTCTACCTCCTCCTCCTTGGCTTTGGCCAGCTCTCAGTACCATTTTGAGGAAACATTCGTCCCATTGCCCAGGTGCCCGGTTTTCCTGTGAGGAAGCTGTCAGTGGGTACTTTGTCAGGGAAATCTTTGCCCATCTAGCAGTTTTGCTCACAGTCTGTTGAAGTCTGTGTGGCACATGGAAAGGCTAGGATTTAGAATCAGGGAGCCCAGGTTTGATGTATCCCTTCTGCCTCCAGAGCCAGGCCTCATGCTGCCTGCAACCCCCTCACAGCTGACGAGGGCAGGCAGCAGGTGGCTCCCTCTTCCAGCCTTCCACCCGGGACCCTCGTCAGAGACAGCCACCCGGGTCTGTGTTTCCCGCAGGTCATCTGGATGACAGCATGGCAGCCACAAACCTGGAGAACCAGTTGCACAGCGCCCAGAAGAACCTCCTGTTCCTTCAGCGGGAGCACGCCAGCACCCTCAAGGGGCTGCACGCTGAGATCAGGCGGCTGCAGCAACACTGCACAGGTACCAGGGGCCCCACGCAACCGACCAGAGCAGGGTCCCAGGCCTGCCCGGGACTGTAGAGCAAAGCAGGACCTGTTGTCGGGACTGTCTGAGACAGCGGCCAGCTCAGAAGCCATGCCAGGAGTGGGGTGAGAAGGGATTTCACTCTTCTCTCTGATGTGGTTAAGCCCACCATCGCTGGAGTCTCTCTCAGTGTTTCCCTCATCCCCTGCCTAATCGACGCGCACCAAGCGTAAAGCTGCAAAGCCATTTCTTGGCATACTGAGGGTTTAGAAGATCAAAATGCAATGCTTAGGATTTACAATGCACTTTGGAACCGATCGCCAAAGCGTAACACACAGAGCAAGCTGCCTGCCAACTGTGGGTGCCAGGGTGTGTCTTAGGGAAGGAGGGTCTCTCTGAGCTCTAGGAAGGACAGTGGCTGCAAGTGGCTCCTGCCAGTCACACGCCTGCTGCTAACGCTGCCAAACCCTGCTCTGTCTGGGCGGGACCTGCGGGCTGACCGTGGGAACTGGTTCTGCATTTTCAGAGCTGATGAACGCTTTACAAAATTAACATATACCATTTCCTTTTTAGATTTAACATATGAACTGACACTCAAAAGTTCGGACCAGACAGGTAAGAACTTCCTCCCCGAAAGTGAACGGCGGCGTTATTTCTGGTTCTGGCACATGTCAGTGCCATTTGTTCAATAGCTACACATTTAGAAGAAAATACATCTGCTAGGAGGAGTTGCATGTGTGACCAGAGCTTTCTAAGAAAAGATAGGAAGGACGTTTGGACCCTGAGGTGTTATGAGGGTCTGTCAGGGAGGGGGGGGGAGTGGGGAGTGGCTTTATTTTCTTTTGATGGACCACATATATTTGGAATGTCTTTTCTTTCTGGTTTTTCTCCAGTGAATGTCTTCCTTCTCTAATCAAGAAATTAATATAATTTAAACCAGAAAGAGAAGGAGCAGGATCCCACCTCCTCTGTCCCTTGAGCCTCAGTCCCAGAAATGCTTCCCCCCAACCAGAATCCTCAGGGACCCCCAAAGATATCAGCCTGATGGCAGCTGAGGCAGAGGAGATAACAGGGGCCCCTGTGGCCGATGACAGTTAGCTTGCTCCCTGGAACCGCGTTGGGATTTGAAAAGTGCAGAATCCACACTGGAGTCAAGATGCCTTTTCCTAAAGAGGTTGCAGTATGGCAGCATCTCCCCTCCCCAGGACCAGAAATCACTTCTTTACATTAGTGGATGCAGAACTTATCCACCTAGGGGCACTGGGTGGGGGAGGGAAGATACAGGCTCCTGGACTCCCTCCCCTGGAGGTTCTGATTCTGAGGCTCAGGGAGGGGACCTGAGAATCTGTTTAGAAAGGGCCACAGTGAGGGGCACCTGGCTGGCTCGGTTCATAGAGCATGTGACTCTCGATCTCACAGTTGTAAGTTCGAGCCCCTCATTGGGTGCAGATATTACTTAAAAAAATAGTAAAAATAAAAAAGGAAGTAAAGTGGTGCAGTGACTGAGTGCTCTGGCAGCTGGGGAAATCTGGCTCTATGTGATTAAGAAGAGTTGCCTTAGCTCAGTACATGTGCAGGTTTTATGGGGAAAGACAGAATCTTCTAGAAAGGATGCGTGTGTGGAGGCGGAGATAGAGCAGAGTTTCCTATAGAAGGGCGGAAATCAGTAAAATAGGAGGTGTTGATCCCTGGGAACAACGGTCACCAAAGAGCCTCTCTCTGGAGTCTCAGGGAGGCAGAGCAGGCAGATGGAGGAGCTCCTGAGAAGTCAGGAGCCGACAAACATCAGTCTGCAGCCCTGAATTCTGGGCCCCGCTTGGCCTGCATCCCCATGTGAGACGTGCCCGCAAACACCGGCTCCCGGTCCGGCACAGGCCCCCCGCAGCCAGGGGGGGGTCCCTGAGAGGCTGCTGGTGGGCGCACATGGGGAGGCACAGGCACATCCGCCACTCTGAGACAGGCTGAGCAGGGGGACCGTGTGGCAGGGAAGGCAGCAGCCTCCCCTCCTGTCTCCTCTGCAGCTCAGAGGTTTGTGCTTAGACACGGACAGAGTTCACAGTTGTCTTTCGGAACAGTGCTTCGAGTGGAGCGGGCGCTTAATGCCGCCCAAGCAGACAGGAATAAACTGTGAGCAGCTCCCTCTAAGTATCTGCTGAGGTCTGCTAGCCTGGGATTGCCCGTTGTGACTGGAGCGTTTGTGAAGCATGCAGGCATTGCCCTGTGCAGTGAGCCCGGGAACGGAGCGCTCCGTGTGCACCTGGGTGAGGGAGCGGGCGGGGAGGTGGGAGCCAGAGGCCCCGGGGAGGGGAGGCCGGCCTAGACAGCAGGACTCCCTGCCTCCGCTCCAGGGGTTCTAAATCCCGCCTCTCGCTCGGCTTGTCCTTCTAGGAGATGGGTCTTCCAGAAGCAGTGAACTAAAGAGGCGGTGTGAGGAGCTGGAAGCCCAGCTGAAGCTCCAGGAGAAGGAGAACAACGAGCTGCTCAAAGAGCTGGAGCAGAAGAACGCCATGATCACGGTGCTGGAGAACACCGTCAAGGAGCGGGAGAGGAAGTACCTGGAGGAGCTGAAGGTGAAGAGCCACAAGCTGAACATGCTGTCCAGCGAGCTCGAGCAGCGCGCCAGCACCATCGCCTACCTGACCTCGCAGCTGCACGCCGCCAAGCGCAAGCTCGTGAGCGCCGGCGGGACCTCGGACGGCAGCCCCTCCGGGAGCCCCGTGCTGGCCAGCTACAAGCCGGCCCCCCCCAAGGACAAGCTGCCCGAAACGCCCCGCCGCCGGATGAAAAAGAGCCTCTCGGCCCCCCTGCACCCAGAATTTGAAGAGGTCTACAGATTTGGGGCCGAGAGCCGGAAACTCCTCTTGCGGGAGCCGGTGGATGCCATGCCTGACCCCACCCCATTCCTGCTGGCCAGGGAGTCTGCCGAGGTCCACCTCATCAAGGAGAGGCCTCTGGTCATCCCCCCCATCGCCTCCGACCGCGGCCCCAGCGAGCAGCACAGCCCAGCCCGCGAGAAACCACACAAGGCTCACGTGGGGGTGGCCCACCGCATCCACCACGCCGCCCCGCCGCAGGCCCAGCCCGAGGTGGAGACGCTGGCGGTCGACCAGGTGAACGGAGGGAAAGTCGTGAGGAAGCACTCAGGGACGGACAGAACTGTGTGAAGCCTGCCCCAGGCGACCCTTCACCTTCGGCTGTCGATGCACTGTGATCACTACTAGGAAAAACTCATCCACGCCTTTTTTTTTTTTTTAATTCCCATGCATGCCAAATTTTTTTCAGACCTGTCAACAGATGATTCTTCTCCTGTTCCTCTTGCCCTCTGACACCAAAATACGATCGTGTCCCTGCTGCAGAATATGTATTTACTAATCGCTGTGGCCAAACACCTGTGTGCCGAATCGCTTGCTTCTAATCCCACTCCGTGTAACCTCCGTGCGCTCGTGGACAGAGCACAGGCCGCAGTCTGCATCACTACTCACTGTTAACGAAATCAGATAGTCACACGCCTCATCATACAGCCAGAGCAATACATGCCGAACGACCTTGACCCTCTCGCTCCAGTTTCCAAGGCAGCCCTTCCGGAGCAGCCCCTGCTCCCTCCTGGAGACCCTGTAACCTCCCGACAAGCCTTTCCCAGGGCGGCACGGATAGCTGAGCAGCTGTGTTCATAGATCTATCTTGGGAACGAAATACGATGACGTTACTTCTCATATCACCATAACCTGAACGTGTGTTCATATTTTGTTAGTTTTATCCAAAATGTTCAAGATCCCAACAAACTTTATTTTCTAAACCTGCCTCTTTCTGTTTTGTGTCTTTTATTAAGCTACCTAAGGGAGGAGCTGGGGGGACGCTGTGGGAGGGGGAGAAACAGCTGGCTGCCCCCCTCCCCCGCAGTAACTACTGCATTCTCACTCTGTGTTCTCTCCCACAGCTCCCGCCCCTGAGAAGGCTCTGTGCTTCCGGGTTCTGGCAGAAGCTACTTGTGCCCAAGACCGGCCCCTCCCCTCTGCCCTGCTGGTGCTCCAGCCAGCTCCTCCCTTGCGGAGTGTAAAGCCACGCCTGCCCCCCCAGCAGGCCTGGCCCCCCAGGGTGCGTGGAAGGAAGGGACACCAAGGAGCCAGGCCCAGATGTCCTACGTCTGCCCCAGTCCCACGCAGACCCGGCCAGGGTGCGGGTAGGAGCTCATGCAGGAATGACAAACACCAGCTCAGGGTCCTCACCCCACCCCTGCCTGGTAGGCCGGAGAGCTCTGGAAGCGGGCAGGGGTGGCGGCAGGTGACTGTGCCCATCTCGGCTTGGGGTGGCCCAGGAAGGAGAGACTGCTGGACCCTGCCCAGCAGCCCAGCACTTCCACCTAATCACATGTCTCCTCTAAGAAGGGAAAGAAAACGACATACCTTAAAATATTCTCCAGTATTTACTTTTCAAATATGCAGAATCCTTAGAAACAGTTTAAAAATCAAAACCATCTGCTTAATTTCTACAGAAAGAGAGTAAATCGGCTGATTTCGAATGAAAGGAAAACCCCATGTCTGTCCACCCCCAGCCGCTGCAGGCCCCGAGAGCTGACCGCAGACATGACCGTTGCTGCCGAATGCCCGCATTCCCACCGCCAGCCATGGACGGAGCTGGGCGTGCGGGTTTCTTGGCCCAGAGAGTCAATCGGAGTTCAGGGTGAGGCATACCCCCTGCAGCACCCAGTGAGAAATGTGCTTTGCGGTGAAGAGATCAGCTTCAAACACCAGGCCAACTCCCATGGCATTCCTTCTCATGGAGGTGGTGTAGACCGGCGTCCGGAAGGTGTTCTGCAACGGAGAGGCAAGTGAGGTGCGCTGCGGGAGGGCGGAGGAGCTCAAGCCCAGGCCGTGGGACGCTGCGTGTGAGCTGATGGTGCAGTGCACACCCCCCACCCTGCCCCCGCCGGGGCCGGGCCACCCTCCACAGCTGCGTGCAGACAGGGCTGCTGCCCGGGGACACACTCGGGAAAAGTGGATCCGGGCCGTGCAAGGCGGGTATAGGGACGTGAGTCAGGCAATGCCCGCAGGACGCGACGGGAAGGGAGGCGTCTCTCCCAAAGTTAAGTCTGGACCACAGCTGGGAGCGTGAAGCCGCGCCACCCAGCGAGTCTCTGCTTACACGCCTGTGCATGAGTGGGTCCTCCCGGGAAGTGGCTCCACGCTCTGGCCCTGGCTCAGGGCTTTCCCCACCCACGGAAGGTTAAGCACCTGTGTGTTAAAGGGCAAGACCGTCTGAACCGCCCCGAGCATGACGCTCCCACCTGCAGTTTGAGGCGATGGGCTTCGATGGGGATGATCTTCAGAATGGGCAAGTCGACCACCAGCACCTTGGGTTTGCTCTTGATAAGACATCCTCTTTCTACATCCCAGTCGGCGCCTTCTAGATACAGTCCTGAGACAAAGCATCCTGGAGATACCAGGAAGAGACAGGGAGTCATGGGGAGGTGCCAGCAGCTCTCCCGGACATCTGCGGCGCACGCACAGAGACAACCAACCGGCTCTCCTTCCCCAGACACAGCCCAGGCCTTTTTCCAAAAGAGGTCGCCGTCCTTTCTTCCCTTTGCAGAGCGACAGCCCAGACAGGACACTCTGTAGGGCCCATGAGCCTCCCCGACAGCCTCAGTGAAGGGGACGAGGCGTGGTTGCCTCCCCTAGCAATCTGCTTCAAGGCACACAGCCCTAGACCGCCGGAGCCCCCGGGTTATAAAGACAGAAGCACCTCAGTTGGTACCACGGCAACCTCAAGTGTCACCCCCCCCACCCCCGCCCCGAGCCAGAGGGAGTGGGGGCAGGGAGTCAAAGCCTGGCAGAGAAAATGGTGTCTGGGGAGCATGACACGGCAGACACGCACAGCGGCAGAGGACAGTCACCCAGAGAGTGTGGTGGCCCTGACACCTGCCAGTTCCTCAGACCTCACTAGCCGTGTGCCACGGGGAAGGTGAGCATCCCTGAATCTCCACCGTGAAGCTCATCTCTAGGCTTGCTCAAGAGGGCTTTTGTTGCTCACGGTTAAATGTTCTCTGACTCTTGGGCCCGGCCCTGGGAAATGGCAGCTCCCAGCCAGGGTCTGCAGCATCAGTCACCAGTGTTGAAGGGACCTGACGTTATAATTTAATGGGGCCAACCTCCTCTGACCTGCCTTCTGGCGCCCACGCCCCTGGCCCTTCAGGGTTTCCAGGGAAGCCCTTCAGGTGATCCAGTTCTTTGAAAGATCTAATTCTGACTGAGAAGCCCACTTCCCACAAATGAGCAGGGTGCACAGGGTTCAGGCCCCTCCTGACATCACCCCAGGTCTCAGTGACAAAACTGGAAGAGCAGCGCATGTGGTCACCCTCAGAGGGGTCCTGCACACACAGCGCCAGTGTCCGCAGCAGCCTCTCTTTCAAACGTGGCCTGGCCCGTTTCGGCCCACACCACGCTTGTTGCTCTGAACCGGGGATGGCTCAGGGAGGAGACTCCCCATCGAGCTGACCGTACCTTGTCCTGCCCGCTCATTCACTTCATCTGCATCTTGGAACTTGGTCACTTGCGTAAACAAGGTGGAGCGGTCCAGCGGCCAGTTGTTCCTCCGGCAGGTGGCCTGCACCAGGGCTGTGAGGTAGGACTCTGGGATGTGCAGCCCCGAGAGCCACATCACACTGGGCTCGCTCTCGGTGACCTGGAGGGAAGGGAGGGAAGCTGGCAGGAGCCTGGGGCTACCATCAGATGCCAGGGCTGGCGTCAACCAGACGTTTGGTTCACAATAAAAACATGGTTCGCCTCGGCAGCAAAAAGATGGGCGTGGGAACAACCGGAAGCCTGCTGGGGAAAACAAGCTGAACTGCCTGATTCCAGAAGGAACCAAGATTTAGATATAAAAGAACAAAGCCACAGAAGTACCAGATCAAATCTCCACTGGATGTTGTCAAGATCTTGGAGTTGGGAATGCAAAACCCAGAGGCCATAAAAGAACAGACTGATATATTTGACTAAATAAAAATGTAAGACTTTCTTACAGAAAAAAATGCCATAAGCAAAATCAAAAGACTTATGGCGAGTTGGGGGAAACACAACACTGGCAGACACAGGGCTAATCTCCCTGATATACAAAAAGCTCTAAAAGACCATTTTAAAATGACGGAGAATTTGATAAACATGAAATCAAGACACAAAAAGAATTCACAGAAGAAATGAGATACCTGCGTGTGCGTAAGATCCCCTCAGCCTCACCATCATCAAAGAAACGCACACTCAAACATGTTAGTATTTACCTATCAGGGAGAAAAGATCCAAGATATTAAGAACACGCAGCGTCGCAGAGAGGGGAGGGAGTGCTCGTGTTCGTTCGCTGTGGTTCCCACTTCTCTAGAAGACCGTCTGCCAAGAGCTGTCAGAATGTGAAATGCACACCCTGGGGTCCTGCTCTGCTGTCGGAGGGAGTCGCCCGTGACATACACTCACGTGCGCCACCAAAGACACAGGCGCCCGAGCGCTGTTCGCCCTGGCTAAAAAGAAAAGAAACCCAAGTGGAACCACCTAAGTGTCCATCCGGGGAAAGGACATGGGACATCTGTAAAACAAGAGTCCCCTTAAAAGAGTAAGTTAGGTCTGAATGTACTTAGAGGAACAATGGCCAAGATGGACTCCAAGATGAATAAATCAGATTGTGCATACTAGGCTTCAAAGTCTTGAAAACAAAACAAAAAGGAAAAAAAAAATACAGGTATGCCTGTAGAGTCAGAGGCCATTTCTAGAACACCCAATCAGCTGCAAACAGAAGGTACCACCGAGGAGTTAGAGA
The DNA here is from genome assembly GCA_028534135.1 of Potos flavus. Classification (NCBI taxonomy): domain Eukaryota; kingdom Metazoa; phylum Chordata; class Mammalia; order Carnivora; family Procyonidae; genus Potos; species Potos flavus. The sequence continues at coordinate 76,034,607 of CM052889.1, read as the reverse complement.
GGGGTTGGAGGTTGGAGGTGGTTGGGGGGGCGGTCCAGGCCGCACCAACGGAGACACGGCTGCCTCTTACCCACGATGTGTACTGGCTGAACCGCCGCAGGAAGTACAGCATCCAGTTCCCGAGGGACTTCAACGTGTCGGGGGCAAGCTTTCTCCAGATAGTAGGGATTTGCCCGAGGAAAAGAGACCTGGCTACGTCATCTAACTCATTGCTCATGCCAACCTCTCCAGCCAAGGCCTGTTCGCAGAATAAGGGCAGTCAGGGGAGACCATCAGAAAACTGAGTGGTGCATCGAGATAGGGGTGTGCCCGTTAGGGGGATGCTCACCCTCTGAAGTTCAGCCAGAGACCTGGACATCCGTACGACAAGCTTGTTGAAGCGCTCCAGCTCTTGCAGAAGGACCACCGACGTGGGGGAGATTCCCACCCCCAGCTGCTTCCTGATCTGGTCCAAGTCAAAGATTTTAGGCATCTTGTTTTCTATGTCCTTGGCAACATGGCCAATGTAATCATCTCGGCTGATGCCGCTGCTGGATTCCCCTAAAACCAGGACACTTTTTAGGGAAAGCAAGGCATCTGAGCGTTAGGACTGGGGCATCCTGAGCCCTCTGGCTCTTGGGAAGGCATCAACAATACACAACCTACAAGAACCAATAGCACTCTGGGCCAACACCTTCCACCCTAACCAAACCAATTCCATCTCCGTGGTAGACTTCACCTGTCTGAGGCTGCAGCTCCAGCAAGTGGGCCCACATGTCCCGAGCCGCCTGAGTGTAATATCCAATCTCAGCATTGGAATGAAGACCAAACACTTCGGGCGTATTGGCCAGCGGGAGGGCCTCAATGGCTTCTATAATCAGAACAGAGGATACACCGTCACACCACCCCCGATCTCTGAGAACCCACCACCTCAACATCCCTAGAGATGCAAGACTCATTTCCTCTGCTTAAGTGGTGACGTGTTTTTAAATAAAAATTATATACCACCATACCCTAATCCAGCTGTATGTTTATCATTTATGAAAACGACTCAGTGGGCTTCCCAGGGACCGCTCTGCCCTTCCAGGCAGAATCTGACATATTTGTCTTCATTCTAGGACAGGAAATCTGAATTAACTCCATCAGCGCTGAGGCTATAAAGAATGCACTGGACCCCCTAAAAAAAGGTCACGGAGCACACCCACCAGCCAAGGATCCCCACCAGCAGAGAGGTCAGAAGAGCCATCAAGCCACCCATAGAAAACAGAACAACAGAAATGCATGGTGGACCTCCCTTAGAAAACAATTCAACAAACATTTTGATATCCGAGAAAATCTCACCAACAAATTTTTCCTTTACATCACCAACGGGGATTTTATAGTCCACTTCTTTATTCTGGAAGAAGTGAAATGGCTGGAAAGTGTCAAAAATGAAGTCTCCCAGGTACTCATCCATGTAGATGGTCAGGATGCGTCGATCGAAGCTGTCGATGGCCCGTCCTCCGTACATGACCTGAGGTACAGGGATCGAGAGCTGGCCCGGAGCCCAGGAGCCAGCAGGGGACCCCTGAGACCTGACGTGCCCTCGGGGACGCTCCTGCTGGCCTGGCCACTGTGCAGCTCCTACCGTGTCGATGGCACGCGGACCCATGGTGGGACCCGTGGTGAACAAGAGGTGCCCTCATGAAGTGTGGTGAGCCCATATGCCATTTGCCAAATCCCCGGAACATAGTGAACAGACCACAAAACCACCGAAGAAGCCAGCCGCCACTTTGGTCTTTCAGTTGGCGACGTCCCCGTGTGTGCCCCCTGCAGGCCATGGGGGGTAGCCTGTATAAAGGAATGGTCTCCAGAGTGGAGACCTCTGTACCCGCCGGACAGGAGAAGATTACGACAGGCCCAAGGCCCTAGAGAACACAGCCCCTGCAGTGATGAATCCAGAGCCTCTAGAGGGATGGGGACCACTTAAGAGAACGACACCCACGGGATGAGCCAGCAGAATTCCTCAGAGACCTAGGGCCCTCAGCTGACGGGTGGCCGAAGCAAGTGGGGAGTCACCAACGGCTCAGAGGCCATGCACAGGGCACCAGGTCACAGCCCACGAAGGGTCCCCCAAGATACTCCTACCTCTCCAATGAGGTACTTGAGGCTGCCCCATGGGATCCTGGGGTCATGTTGCTGGAAGGCTTTCGTTAGGTACGTGTTCAGAATCTCCATGCAGACCTTAGAAGAGGAGGGACAAGTGTGGTTATACTCCACCCCGCGACATCACTCACGTGCTGACCGTCTCCTGGAGCGTGGGCGGGACAGCTAGGCTGTCGTGAACTTGGAGAGAGGGCGGGGGGAGACGAGCCGGCTGAGGGGGAACAGCAGCCCCTGCGTCTTCACCTGGAAGTCAGACTCGTTGAAGTCATAGTACACATTCCACCCGATCTTCCCGAACTTTCTCCTCTCCTGCACCACGGCGTGGAAGAACGCCAGCACGTAGACCAGGGACTTGAAGGCCGGGTGCGGACACTGCTCCAGCGCGTCATGGGAGATCTTGAAGTACGTCGCCCTCATGTTGAGTTTGAGCCCGTTGGGTGGCTCCGTGACCACCTGTCAGAAGACAAATCGTGGCCGAAACCACAGACCCATGAGCCTCGGTTCAAAAGAGGGTACAAAATGCAGACGTCTCGGCTTTCCCTTCACATCTGTGCGGCCACCTTGCCCATCCCCACACGGCAAATGTCTCTGGTGAAGGGCCCGGCAAAGAAGTTAAGGAACGAGAGATTATCCTGGCTCCTGTTCATCAAATGACCCAAAGAAGGTTCTTTAGCTTCTCTGGACCATAGAATCTTCAAGTGCAAAATGGAAGTAGTTAAGTTTTCCCTCAACCTGCCCTGGACGACAGATGACAAAACCACCTTTCCAAACACAGCTTCTCCGGAGAGTTAAGTGGGGCGTATAAGCCGCTAGAGCACAGCAGGCCTATCGCTAGAGAGAAAAAGAAGGTTTGGGAAACGTGAAGTACAGGAAAACGAACCCAGATAGTATTTTGGATACGTGCAGAAGTGGTGGAGACAGGCCTGAGAGCCGTCTCTGCCCCCCAAAAACTCATCACCCAATCCAGGACACTGCTGCTCTGGGGACAGAGAGGGAGGGATGGACGTGGGAAGGGCGGGCGTGAGGGTCCGGCTGTGTCCCAGGTCTATTTCCAGACACACGTGCACGCACACACGGCGGGATGGCAGTGATCCAAGGCACGGGGCTGGGGTCACGGGGCGTCTGTCTGAAGCCGGACCTTCAAGGACTTCTGCAGAATCCCAATGGGGAAGCCCTTGGTGGGATCTGTGGTGAGCCACAGGCGGAAGTCCGGGTGGGGCTTGGTGATCCTCTCCAGGGACTTCTCCAGGTCTTTCAGCCACTGGACCAGGAGATGGCAGTTCTGCAGCATCAGCCACTGCCCGCGGGCCACCGCCGTCTCCAGCAGCTGCAGAGCCACCTGCACCGCGAGACAAGGGAGCGGTTGGTGCCCCGAGGCCACACTGGCCCGTGCTCTCCCAGAGACGCACTCCACGCTCCCAGACCATAAACAGCCCACCCGGCAGGAGCCACAGAGAAGCCAGGGTCCCAGGAGTTCCAGAGGCTGCCTTCGAGATCTGATCATTCGGAATCCCTTCAGGGCCGCCGTGCCGCTGGGCCGGTCCAGGTTCTCTGGGCCAGTGGCACTGTCACCCTGACTACGGCCGTGGCCATGCCCCAGGGGCAATGACTGCCCTGATCTGAAACAGGGATGTTGCCAAGCCTGGAGGAGCTGACGACTACGTGTGAGCAGACACTGGGAACGACGGCACAGTGGCCAGGCAGGATCAGCGGTGACAGCGAGCGAGCTCTGGGACCATACAGCTGTCACACATCACCCAGGCCCCGTGTACTGCTGCCCGGAGGACCAGAAACACACCCAGCTCACGCACGGAGCAGCACCCTTGAAACCAGATATTAACCCACTGTTAACAGAGGCCAGGGACCTCACCTAAATTTAGAGTTCGTTCCTTCCAACAACCAATTACCTTTTCTTGGCCTTGACCCATGGCGAGGAATTTGAGGCGGTTTCCTCCAAAACCGCTGCGCTCGGCTAATTTCATAAGGTCGCTGGCAGGGTCAGAGCCGGGACTGAGGATGAACACAATGGGCGAGTTTGGGGTGCTCTGCTCAAAGATAGCCTCGAAGCTGATCATGGGGGGCTGCACGTACCTAGTGAAGGAAACCAAGTGGGGACTCAGTGGAGGACAGGCACAGTGCACTCGCCTCACCCCATCGGAAACCTCCCGGCTATTCTCTGGCATAGCTCCGCACAGGTCAGAGTCCTGTGTCCACACACTCGTCACACACAGGAGGGTGGACTCCCAGGGGACACGGGCCCCACTGCGTCCCCCTAGCACTCCCCAGCACATCCGTGGGGGCGCCGCCCGATGGGCCCATCCAGGCGGATGTCCCCACAACACACAACCCAGAGGCTCCACGCCGACAACTCCACAGGCATGTCCCGAATGGCCCACTTCTCAAGATTTTTGAAAATCAGTTACCAACACATCAGGCTTGGGCAATTTCACATAGAAATCTAAATTTGTAGCTTCTTTCCAAGAGTCAGGGGATCCAGCCACTCGGGGGCCCCTGCCAGCTGGTGTCCACCAGCAGGAGCTAAGGGGCAGCTGTCCCTGTGGGCCAGGCTTGACGTCTCCCACGCGCCGCCCTCCCCAGCCAGCCCTGCTCGCTCGTTGCCGTCTGAGTCGGGGTTTGCAAGCCCAAGTTATCCGCCGGGCTTCAGTTCCAGAGTCGTGCCGTCCGGTATGGAAGCCACTGGGCGCAAGTGGCCACTGAGCCCTGGACGCGTGGCCAGCCCAAACCCCGCTGTGCGGTAAGGCCAAGTTCACACGGGACTTTGATGAGTTAATACCAAAAATAAAGTATCTCCGTAATGTTTGGATTGATTACATGTTGAAATGATATTTTAATGTGCTTAAATAAAATGCCGTTAAAATTAACTTCATCTGTTTCTTTCTGAACGTGGCTTCTAGAAAACTTGACACGTGCGGCTCCCGCTGTAGCTCTCCCAAATGGCTCGGAACCGGAGTGACGGACGCTGCCCGACGACAGGGCGGCAGCGGCTCTCTCGGAAGCCGGGCAGCCACTGCGTTTGCGAGGCCAGGGCGCAGGGGGGACGAGCCCACAGCAGGGCCGAGCCAACAACCACACACTTACTTCTCTCCCATTGTTTCAGTCACGTAGTCGGTCACCGCCCGGTACACCCGGTCCACACGGAAACAGCGCAGAATAAGCAACTTCTGGAAAGGGGTGATGTTGTCATCGTAACCCAATGGGAACGGAAACTGCTCGAGGGAGTCCAGGTCGTACCACTGGGAAAAGCACAGAACATTCATGGTGCCATCAACTCAGAAAGGATACAGGCCCCATTGTTACATGAAGGTCCCAAAAGTCACTGTAAAGGAAGGAAACCTATACAAGTATGAGCTTCAAGGTCACTTCTAGTCAGGTCTGTCATTTTCTACCCAGCCCCCCCCAAAAAACTATGAACTTCAGGAAGGGAGGGACTGAGTCTTTTTCACTGTTGAGTCCCCAGTGCCCACCAAGGGACTGGGTCCATGGCAGGTGCCCATTTCTCGGATGGATGGATAGATGTGTGGATGGACAGATGGATGGGCGGTTCTCCCACAACACTAGCTGAACCAGATAAAGGAGAATTCCATCAAGGGTGTTGGAGGGCGCTGACTCCACTCTGAACGGGTCACTCAGATGTATCTTCTCACAAGGAGTAAGGCTACGATTGAAATCTCAAGACCACCGACATAGAGGGAAGGGAAGGAGGAGAGAGAGAACATGGTCTCACCTCCTGCCAGACCGCCACGTGTTTCTCCACATCATCAGGAAGATTCCCGAAGTTGTCTGAGAACATTTCTGACAAAAGCATGATATCCTCCCATCCCTGGTCAGACAACCAAGTGCATGGCTTTTTCCGTGGGCTCTTCTCCAGGGAAATGTTTCCTAATCACAACAGAAGAAAGGAAATAAACAGCCGGCAGCAACGTGCCAGGAGGAGTGAGCAGCTCGGGACTTCGACTTCTCCCACTCCAGGGACAGACCTGCGTCTCCAGAGGGGATGGACATGGAAGGACGTGTAGGCTTGCCTTGTCACTCCCCGGGACCCCTCCCAGGCCGCTCAGCGTGGCTCCCCGTCTCGGGGCAGCCTGTGGGCAGAGACCCGCTGCTCCGGGCCAGACCACAGCCATTTCTGAGGCTGCAAGTGTCAACTGAAATACTTAAAGCAGTGCGGTGGGGGGCGCCTGGGGGGCTCGGTCGGTTCAGCGCCTGCCTTCAGCTCTGGTCATGATCCCAGGGTCCTGGGATCAAGTCCCGAGTCCGGCTCCCTGCTCAGCGGAGAGCCTGCTTCCCCCTCTCCCTCTGTGCTTGCTCTCTCTCTCTCTCTCTCTCTCTCTCAAATAAATAAATAAATATTTTTTAAAAGTGCTGCTAGAAGCCAAGTTCTAAGGAGAAGTTTGGTAATACCATGGTCTGTTTTAACGAACTTACATACGTGTGCAACGGGGGTGGGGGTGGTTAAGGGAGTGAGGAAAATGAAAGGCACGTCCATCACCTTTTAAGAAGAAATCTAATTCTTCCTGGGGGACTCTGCCTTCTGCTTGTTCTATCTTGATCGTCATATTGAAAGAAAAGAGTAACTTGTGTCTCTCAAACAACCCTGGAGGAAAATAGTAAAACGGGCATTGGTGAAGTAAATTTGCTTTCGAAGTGGAGTTTCCCACGCACGACAAGCTTAAACGTAGACACGAACTGCAAGGCCGGACAGCGCGGTGGCGCCCAGCGCAGCCCTCAGCCCCCCGGCACTGCATGTCTGTGTCGTCTGCACACACAGTCCACGAGCCAGCCCGCGGTCCCGCTCGCTCCTGCGCGTCCGCAGCAGCCCGGTCCGCCACGCCCGCCGGGGAGAGCAGAGCGGGGCCCTAAAGTGACTGAGTCCAGAGCCACCTTCCGGATGGAACACGGGCCGTTTGCCTAACTCTGAGTGTGAGCTCTTTGTCCTGCACAGTCTAGGAGAGGCGTTGGCACGCTCCCTGTAAAAGGCTAGAGAGGCAGCATTTCCGACGTTACCGGCTGGTCTCCCCAATAAGGACTCATGCGCCCCCACAGCGGGGAAGCCACCGTAGACAACGCTCAGACAAACGGCCCTGGTCCCAGCAGCACATTACTGACATGACCAGGCAGGGGGCCAGACCCGGCCCGCTGCCCACCGTGTGCCCACGTCCACAGCTGGGGAGGCACGTTCCTCCCACAGACCCGTCAGTGACAGCAGGGTGCTGAATACGAAAGTTCTTCTTTAAAAAAAGACAAAAAACGAAAAACAGAAGAAATGTGTTCTTGGGGCAAAAACCGTCTAAGTCAACATCTATGACTTGAATTCTGCCTTCTGTGCACCACAAGGGTCGGCCACGTAAGCGAGCCCCGTAGGGACAACAGTCCTCAACCTTTTTCCTGCCCAACTGGAATGGGCTGAACTGTGTGCCCCCAAATACATATGCTGAAGCTCTGACCCCCAGCGCCTCCAAATGTGACCATGTTGGGAGAGGGGACCTTTGAAGAGGGACTGAAGATAAACCGAGGCCGTGAGGGTGGGCCCTGATCCCACCTGCGTCTTGTCCTCAACGGAAGAGACGCGGACACACAGACGGACAGCAGAGGGGCACGCACGCAGGGCAGAGGGGCGCTCACCCGTGCAACCGTAGTTGTAGATGTTGAAGGTCAGTGTGTCCATAATGTTCCGCAGTCGCTTCATGAGAATGGAATCAGGCAGGGACTTCTTAAGCGACAAGCCGAAGACCTCCAGGAAGGCGATGAGGGAGTACTGGTACATGGCATTGACCAGGGCCATCTCGGACAGCACGAAGAACAGGATGGCCCCCCTCCTGGCGGCCGGCCGGTAGCCATCCCGCAGCCTGTCGATGTCCAAGGCCGTCTTCTCCGCCAGCTTGAGCTTCTCTGATACCTAAAGAGAACCGTGCCCGTCACCGTGGAAATGGGGAGACTGACACCGTCACCAGGATGACTTAGGAAATGGACAAGAAAGAAAGGAATGCAGAGAGCGAGAGTGTGAGGGAGCAGCAAAAAAAACCCATGCGACGCTCGCGGGGGTTTGCAGAACGCCCCCCCTCTTGCCAGATATAGCGGATGTTTGTTGGCTGCACTCCCCAGCACCTATGCCTGACTTTAACTTGGAGAATCCAACCTCCCCCTCTCATCCCATATGTGGGGTCACCCCTACCCCAGGAGAGGAGCGTGTGACCCGGGCCCCAGCCAGTCCACACACAGCATCCCCAGCCGTGAGATCGGCTTGGGGTGGGCATGTGACAAAAATGACTCTCGGGACGTTCCTGCTAGGGACAGGTAATGATTCTCACTCTTCCCTTTGGACCTGAACCTGAGGGGCCATGAGTCCATACCCACCTGGTGACCGTGAGGGGAGCTTGGCTCATGGGGAGGCAGAGAATGAAGCCAACCCAACAAAAGGTCCAGCCCAGAAATGAAGAGAAACTGAGTCCTAATGACATGTTTAGAATCCTGGATCCAGCCCTGCTTGAAGCCATCCCTGGACTTTCTTATTCTAAACTAATAATTTCCCTTATGACTTAAGCCAAGTAGAGCTGGGTTTTCCATCCCTCTTGACTCAAAGAGGCTGACCTGATGCACAAGGGTCCCTGGGAACACCTCTAGGGCTCCCCTCCCCATAGCGCACCCCCATAGAGGTGGCCTGTACTCATCGGGAAAAACCTCAGGTGACTAAGGGCCCAGATCTGATGCCAGCACAGGTGGCTGTCCCCACACCCCCACCCTACCCCCAACACCTCAGCTTCTAAGATGCAGGAATGAGGCCCTGAGATCACCGAGCCCAATTTCCTCCTTGAGCAGATGAAGGGACGGGTGCTCCAAAAGCACGTCCGGGAACCACCGCGCCCCCTCCCAGGGCAAGGCGCTTTCCATGCAGTTGATACCTCCATGGCCTTGGATTTGGTCTCCTCCAGGGTCTGCACCAGCTCCACATTGTCCAGCATGTTCCCCGTGGAGGTCGCCAGCTCCCGAAGGAGGGAGTCTTCCAAATCCTTCAGCAGGTTCTTGTTCTCACTCGTCTCCTGGATGAGGTGCTCCCGCTGCTCCTCCAGCTCGCGCCTCTCGTAGGCCACGAGCACGCTCAGCAGCTGGTCCTCGAGACCTTTCAGTGTGACTGTGGGAGCAAAGGGAGGCCATCACCGCCGGACACACCGCATCTCCTCGCCTGCTGCACGTCTGTGCCTGGGGCGGGCGAGCAGAGGGTGCGGCGGAGCCCGCATTTCGGGAACTCAGGACTCACTCCCGCCGTCGCTCCAAAGCCACAGGTCAGAACAACCCGGAGATGCTCCTCCACAGAGTGGTGGGCGACAAGAGTGCAGAGGCTCCCAGTGATCAGGGAGCCCGAGCTGAAAGCACACCCAACCCACTTAACCCATTTAGGCAGCTGAAGGACAACCCTAGAAAACGTGACAAATGGCACCCAGCTCCTAGCAGAATTCAGCTGGGAGGAGGGAAATCCAAAATCATGCCACATATTTAAATGCACAGAGAATAACGTCCTGCCCCAGCAGAATGGGGGTCCTACCCCACTCCAAGCGTGGCTATCCAAGCCCTATGGTCCAGACCCAGCGCGCCCCAGATACGCATCTCCCTGCTTCCTAAGGGGGCGCCCAAGCCTTCATCGTGAAGAACCAACCGATGAAGATGTGACCCTGAGAGCATGACCCGGGGTCAGCGAACAAAACGTCGCCCCATGAAAGCCCTGACTTCCCATTGCGGTCTCCGTGGTAACCGCCCCAATTTGCCACTGGGCTTGTATACATCCTCACCCGTGTAGTTGATGACCATGGCCTTCCCAAACACAGACGGGGTGTATCTGGGATTGGCCAGCTTGGTGTTTAGGTACAGTCTGAAATTTGAGTCGTAATCTACTTCCTTATCTCCCAGTATGATGAACTGCCGTCCCTGGCTGACTTTGATATTTTTCTCTAAGACGTTATCAATCACAGGATCGATGTACTCATCCACGTCATGGAACAGGAAAGGAGTCCCATACTTTATGGACATCTCCAGCTGCTTCAGGAAGTCGGGGTCATTAAAGGAGGCCACCTGGAAGACAGGGGTGCCGTGCGCTCGGCAAACATACGGGGAGAGCGCCTCCGGAGCAGGGAATGGGCACGCCGGAGCCTCGGAGGGAGCCAAAGCGAAGAAAGAACGGGGGGTGGAGGGGAGCAAAGCATGAGACCCGTAGAAGCCAGAAACCTATGAGGTTCAGGCTCTGAGCAGCCCGAAGTAATCACGACAGAGTCTTACTACCACTCGCAGGATGGGCCATCTCAGGCCCCTGGCAGGCTGAGGGAGGGGGGAGGTCGAGGACCAGCTCCGCATTAATAATATTTGTCTCGCTGTAGTTCTATGTATATTTTAGAGACAGACCCGCCCCCAAGAGCATGTACATACTTGGGAGCGAGGACCAGAAAAAGAAATCAGGAAAAAGTAAAACCGAGAATCATGAGTTTGTGAACTAGTTCAGCAAAAAGTGATTGGGCCCCAGCAATTCCAATTTCACCCAGGAAAGCTGAACACATATGCCCACCAAAAAAAAAAGGGGGGGGGGCCCATGAATGTTCACAGCAGCGTTATTCGTAATAGCCAAAAAGTAGAAATCGTCCAAATGTCCATCGTGGATAAATGGATGGTAGAACGTGGTCCATCCACACAATAGACTACGATTCAGCCACGAAGAGGAAGAAAGCGCAGAGACCTGCTACAACCGGGATAAGCCTTGCAAACGTGATGCTCCGTGAACAAAAGCCACAAAAGGCCACACCGCCCATGACTCCATTTACGGGAACCGTCCAGAGGAGGCGAATCTATAAAATACATTGGTGGTTGCTAGGAGACGGGGAGAGGGGGAAATGGAAGGATGGTGGGGGGCGATGACTAAAGCACACAGCATTGCTTTTGGGGGTGGTAAACCCTGATCCTGGTGATTGCATACAACTCTGCATATAATATACTAAAAACCATCGAGGTGTATGCTTTCAATGGATGAATTACACAGTATGTGGATTACATGTCAACCCAAAGATCCTAAGATATCTTTCCTCCAGTCCAAAAGAAAAAAATGAGCGTCTCAGGCCACCAAGCGCTGCACAGGTAGGGGGACACAAAGATAAGGAAAGCACGGTGTCCAGCTTCAAGCTGCTCACAGCTGAGAGGCAACACACAGGTCAGAAAGCAAAGCCCGGGGCAGGTCATGCTGCCCTCAAGGACTCCGAGGTGGGTGCACAGAGGGGGTGAGGGCTCTGCCCAGGGGTGATCAGGACGTTCCAGCTCGGCATTGCCAGGGGCCTGGGGCTGCCAGGTAGAGACGGCGGGAGAGGCAGGCTGTGCCCTGAGAGCGAGAAGTGAGGGCAAAGGAAAGCCGGGGAGGAGCTGGCCATACCCGCAGGTTATTTTTCTCCTCTTTTCTCTTTATCCAGTTGAGGGCCTGCTGCTGGGGGTCGATGCAGAGGGGGAAGCGGCTGGCCCGGGTGGTAAGGATGCCATTCTGAACCGAGAGCTCATCGGGGGGCAGTCCCTGGGATCCCCACCTGGAAGGGACAGTGACAGGGAGGTCTGTTTTTCTTGTCAAGTTGTAACCGAGTGCTAAGGGTGGTAGGATTGGCCTTCCAGAACAATCTACCAACACCAGTCTGCTCAACCCTCCCCAGGGCTGGGGATACTGGATTTGCGGTTCACCCTGCCATTTCTGTGCGGTCAAGTCGGCTGCACCCCTCGCCCTCCCCTGGCAGGGTGACGTCCACGTGGACTGCTCACCGCACCTCCCCCCCACCCCCCGCCAGGCACCCTCGTCCTCCGGGCTCAGGGTCGCACACACCTGCTGATCTCAACATCATCCGTGAGCAGGTTTTCTAACCGGAAGGGCTGGCTCAGGGGAATCTCCCGCTCCAGGATATCATTCTGCCAAACTTGGTTGACCATCTGGTCACGGAACTCCCACGTGAACGCGCCCTCGTAGCTCAGGAAAGCGGCGCAAAGCAGGCAGTCCCCCAGCAGCTTCACCCGCCGGTGCATCAGCTCATCCAGGTCGTTCAGCCACCTGGCGCAGGAGACAGGGGCTGCGGTAAGCCGTGAGCTTCCGGCACAATCAAAAGGAACATTCTAGAAGAACCGCCTTGACACACTGCTAACGGGGCTAGCCAGAAGGAAATATCGTTGGAGACAGTCCCTTCTTCTAGAAACAAAGTTGGAAGACATTGTTCAATTTTAGGGCTCAGCAGAACCCAGCATCTCATGGGCTGGAGAAATGTTTGCGGGAAACATCTAGTCTCAAAGCCATTTATTTAGTAGCAATCACATTGTTTCTGAATGCTTTAATCAGCAGCTTGCTGACACGCCCAGCAGAACTCAGGAGCTCAGGTCTTGCTTGGTGACAAAATTCAGCCAAGGTAAAAGGGAGCAGGTGTTTCATTGGGCCCCTTCTGCTAAATGGCCCAAATCTTCTAGGTTTTAGAAATACTGAAAATGGTTTCCCACGAGCAAACAGTATTTTCTAGTGTTTTCCGTATCACTTGTACAAGTGCCTGATTAGAAACTACACTTGTATCCGGCGGACCGGCGGTGGCCAAACGGCCTTGCCCGGAGGCACCAGACAGCCCTAGCTGCTTACAACTCAGCTCAGGACCAAGCCGGACGCAAGAGCCCTGGGGAGACTTGTGTCCAGCAACACAGGGGGACTCCTCCCTCCAGACCCGCGCAGGACGCGCTCGGGCTTCAAGGCCACTAGGAAGTCAACGCTCCGAGCAGGACAGCACCTCGCCGGAGGCCACGGGTGCCCCCCCCACCGTCTCCACAGCTGCCCTGCCTCCCTCACCCTTGACAGTCAAGCAACGGCAGAATGTGTAAAACGGCCTCGGCCGCCCTAAACACGCTAAGAGCACAAGCAGAGCTTTCCCACGCGGTTTCCAGATAAAAGCGCCGCGTGGCGGGAAGACGACGTGGTAAGAGACTCGGTCGCCGACGTTCACCGACAGACCAGAGAGTCTCCCTCGGGGCGCTTCTCAGAGGGGTCCCTCGGCCGCTGACCTGATGTTCTCAGACCCCAGCCCGGAGATGAGCTTGTCCGCAGCAATCAGCCGCCTCTCCATGATCTCGGCTTCTTCCTGCAGCATTTGCTTTTCCAGAATGGCTGCCTCGTATTTGGCCCCCAGGGCTTCCAATTCCCTCTGGATCGCTGCCAGCTCATTCTGGATCCTTTCTAGCTCGCGTTTAGTGAGGTAAAAGTTCCGCTCCAGCCTGGCCACCTAAGGGAAGACGAGTCACAGAACGGTGGGGAGAGGGACCGTAGTGGGGCAGGGATGCAAGAGTCTAACCCTGGGGCTCAGGTCTACGCCGCATTTCTAATGTTGTTCCTACTTCTTGGGGCCACCATATGCCCCGCTGAGGTAGCTGGCTCCCTTTCTTAGTCACCTAGCGTTTGCTTCAAAAGCTCTAATCCCACTGGAAAACAGTATGTCCTGCATCCAAGTTAGCAGACGGCTTAATTTCCATGTGTACTGAGGTCACAGTAAAATGGCACTGTGGGTCTAAGTCAAAAACTCAAAGAATGCATCGAGAACAGTACTCATCTTCCACCTGATCCTAAGTTTTCTAGTAACAGAATTCTGAAGGATAAAGCAGTGTCAAAACAGATCTCAAAATGATCAAATCAACCTTATAACTCTCTTTGTATTGTGTGTTCTACACCTTACTTTGACCCAGTGACTCTCAGCTGGGGCCGCCCCAGAGGACAGATGGCCACGTCTGGAGACATACTGAGTTGCCAGATCTTGGGGGCAGGGATGACGGCGTCCAGTGGGCGGAGGTCAGAGTCTCATTACACATCCTACAGGGCGCAGGACAGCACCCCCCCACCCCGGAAAATGGTCCAGCCCCAAGCGTCAGTAGCGCCAAGGCAGAGAATCCTGCTTGAATTACAGAGGATGATTTTTACCCGTTTATCCTACTCTTTCCACACAAAATTTGAAAATCTTCCAGACTTTGGTTCTGTCCATTCATTCACACTGTCTAGATGAGTGATAGAATTCAGGGTTATAATTTATTAGCGGTGGTGGAGAGGGGAATGGTTATGTGATGGAAAATCGGAACCTTGCCCGCATTTGTCCAGCAAAGCTGTGGAGGTATTAATTCCGACTCCAGACTGCTTCCTGGGCAGCACCATTTGGGTCCTTACATGTGGACAATACCTTTTCTCTTTTGGGCTTGATTTCTCTAAAAACATCGCAGTAGCCCATCACAGCTTCAACAAACTTCAGCATCCCCAAGCCTGCTTTGCTCACAGCTTCCATTTCTTCAGTTGTGGTATTAAGAGTCTTCAAGAGGCCTGGCGGTCAAAGATGGAATGATTTCGGTGAGTGACAAGCCTCATCTTGGGGAAATAAAATGGAAAATAAATTGCCGACGGACAAGTGTCACTAAATGAGTTTTGTGTAGGTGGATGCTTAAGATGTGAGTGAGGGGCACAGGTTATTGCCACCCAGGGCGTTCCTATGATCCAGGCACCTCTGTGTCCGAGGTGTCCGTGAGGACCCCCAGCTGGGCATCGAAGTGGCTCAGAGCAGGTAGCTAGCTGGAATTCATAGGCCATGATGGGTCACCACCACCTCTACCCGCACCCTCATCCCAGGAGTGATTTCACACGAGTGGAAACCCATGCCATCGATATTCAGGTAAAGTGAGGCCTTTGGGTTTCTGCAGTTGTTGTTATCCTTTGTGTTTCCTTTAGTTTTGTTTCTGAGTAGCTGCGGAAGAGCATTTGATAATAACATTTTGAACAAACCGTGAAGATAAACAGTGACACTGTGAACTTGAAAGGCCTTTTGCAAAGACTAACACCTCATTCCCACTGGCTAAGCATCTAGGCGAGGTCAGGCATCGGGCTCAAAGGGAAGGCCGGCATCCTATAACTGAGGATGGGGAAGCTGGCTATGGTGGTGCCGGCTCCTCCTCACCCAACTCCCAGGGACCTACAGAAGACTTTATACTGGCAAAAGGTACGAGGGGAGAAGTCAAGGTTAGACCATCTCTTGCACCACTATGCCTGATGCACAAGATGGACAGAAGAGAAGGCCAGGCTGGGTTCCATAAGAAGGTCCTATTTCCTAAAGGAAATCACCAGCGTGATGGCTCTTGAACATTCAGAGGGCACGGGCTGCTAATGCCCATCTAGCTCCCTGCCGTTCCATTTCACTCAACGGTGCCTCCACCTTCCTCGTCTTCCTCTGGGAATGATCCTTCGGCCTATTCCATCCAAAGGGCCACCGTGACAACCGACCACAACAGGAGGGTCGGCCTCTGATAAGCCCCCTCTGTGCTCTCCATCCGTGCCCCCAAAGCCTGAGCTGCCAGACTGAGACGGACCCTGGCTATTCCCGCGTCTGTCCGTACGCACCTCTGATATTCTTCACCTGGCTCTGCGTGATTGAATCAAAATCAATCTCCATCAGAGACCTCAGGAAATTCGGGTCAGACATCATGCCCTTGGCGGTTTTCCAGTTGAGTTCCTTGTACCCTTTCATGATGAGGATGCACTCACACACCGTCTGCACCTGTTTGGGGGGCTTGGCAAAGGATCTGGTAAGAAACAAAAAAAACGTGTGAATCAGACCCAGGATGTGGCCAGGATCTGGCCTAAAAGAGAGTTTAGAAAAAGTTCCAGAAAGTTCCAGAAAAAATGGCTCAACCCAGAGTCCTTTCTTAGAAGTGACACGGCATGGAGGCCAAGGAAGCCATATCCCAACGTGGACTTGGGCTCCTCGGGTGGGCTGCTCCCAAGGCAGGAACTAGGCTCAGCCACCAGGGGGGGCCAGAACCACGGGGGCGGGTGTCATTAAAATGCCAACCCAGGTCACCCCAAGCCTGAGTCAGTAGGACAGGGTGGAGCCTGAGAATCTGGGTTTCTAATGACCCCTTGGGGTGGCTTCGCAGACTCTGCCACGTAGCCACTAGCATTACTGCCATCCTCCTCCTCTCCATCACCGTCCTCTTTTCCGTTTACTAGATGAAGAGACAGGGCTCAGAGTGTCGGCATGGCCTGCCTGCGTTCACACAGCCTGCGGGGTCCAGGGTCCCCACATCCAGGGCCCCTTCCAGGCTACGTCACCCCTTAACTCTTTCCTTTGCCTCTGAGGAGACCAGACTGTCACTCCACTCCTCCGAACACTCAGATGTCCCGTGCCCTCCCCCCGCCAGGGCACTGAGACCCCAAGGAACGGGAGAGCGCGCAGCAGCACCGGGACACACGCGAGAAGGAACGGGAGGCATGTCGACTGCACCGGGGCGGGTGGGGACGGGGAGCAGGGGGCGCTGGGCTCCCTGCTGCTGCTCGAAGGCTCTAAAGGCCACGTGAGTCCTGCAGACACCAGAACCACAAAGAGAACCAGAAGCTTCAGGAAAACAGTGAAGAAGAGGTGAAGAGAAGGAAGGAAAAGAGAGAAGAGGGGGAGATGACAGAGGCCCCTGCAGGGCACAGGGCAGCCTGGGGGGTGGAGAGGGGGAAGGCAGGGGCCCAGCCACTCCAGCAGAAGACCAGAGCAACCCGGAGCCGAGCAGCAGGGGGCGAGAGAGCGAGAACAACCTCTCGGTAGCACGGCGGTATGGAGACTGTCTCTGCTGGGCAAACGCCCCAGCCGTCCCGGCCCCAGGCCCCCAGGCCACCGGCCTGCAGACAAGAGAGGTGAGAAGGAGCCACGCGGTGCAAGGACAAGCCAGGGCCATGACTCCAGCACAAAGCCCCGTGATTGAAGTAATGGTCCTGAGTCACCAGGCAAAGATGCAATTACACCGGCATGACATGCTTGCGAAAGCCAACAACGCCGTCAACTGTCTTTAAAAGGTTTCCTTTGGGGTGGATGGAGGCCAGGCCCAGGCCACCGATCTCTGAAGAATCAGGAGGAAAGAATCAGTGAGGTGTTTTCGGACAGAAGACAGAAAGCACCCCAGTCTCAGTGAAGGTCCCGAGCCCGTGGGCAAGTTATAAACTAGCCAGGGTTCTCAGTTTTCCCACCTGTAAAATGGGGAGGCAGAACCAGACCTTCCCGCTCCAAAACCCCGGGAGTCTGAGAAAGTGACATTCTCTGCTATCAGCTTACAAACTAGCACCTGGAACTGCATTTCTGCGGAAGGCATCGCTGTCACGACACAGGACAGCTAGGGTGTTAGTCATCCTGAGGTTGTCCGTCTGGGAAATAGAAACATTTTGGTTTCATTTCCTTTCTCCTATCACGAAAGAAACTCAGGTGAGAGAGAGAGATGACGATGATATGCTGCCCTCCCTGGAGGGGAAGAGTCGTCGCAAACCCCACTCCCTACCTTGCCTCGCTCTAATAACCCAGACACTCCGCCGGTCTCTGCTTTGCCCTCGGCCTGAGCCCCTGCCAGCCTCAGGGACGGCCCCCTCTAGCCTCTATCCCACAGCTGGTGGACCCCTACTCTCTAGTCATAGCTCAGTTCAAATGTCACCTTCAGGGGGCGCCTGGGTGGCTCCGGCGGTTAAGCATCCAACTCTTGGTTTTGGCTCAGGTCGCGATCTCAGGGGGGTGGGATAGAGCCCCACGCTGGGCTCCACACTCAGTGTGGAGTTGGCTTGGGTTTCTCTCTCCCTCTACCTCCGCCCCTCCCCCACCTCTCAAATAAATAAACCTTAAAAAAAAAAAAATAAATGTCACTTCCTGGGGAATACCGTCCCCAACTCCCCACCCCCCATCATCCATAGTCATGGCAGCAAAGACCTTCCCACCCTAACTTCTTGGGTGATTTTCCTATCCTTGTGGGATTCCTGCATGAATCCCCGTGCCTTCCTGAGAGTGTCTGTTGAGTGTAATGAAGGCCTTGCCTGCTGGCTCATGGCTGCTCAGCCCCAGGGGGGCGGGGCCGGTAGGCGCCCAGAGACTACCAAAGGAATGGAAGGAAGAAAAGTAAAATCACAAACCAGTAACTCCCTTTTATACTACAGGGGATCATCATCCACTTCTGATCTCCACGACTCCTAATCTCCCCGCCTTAATGTCTGATGATTTCTACAAAGAGGACTGAGCATTACACAAAGTGCTATTTAAAGAATCAAAGGATTATGAAATTGTCAAGATGTCAGTGCAAGTTCACCACACTTAATATCCAAACAACCGAAAGGAAGCCAGATTATAGTCACCTGGAAAAAATTAAATTGGATCCAAATTCATAGTGAACCCCAGGAAAACGCAAAAGATCAAATATTTAACTGTACAGAATTGAACTGTAAAAGTATGGGAAGAAATCATGGGGAAATTGTTTTACAATCTTGCAGGTTTAAGACCATTTAAGTATGACACGATATCCAAAAGCCACAAAATATTGCTGAAGTCTGCCATATAAAAACAAAAATCTTATATACAGCAAACACAAACACACACACAAACCTCACAACCAAACTTAAATGGCCAATGAACCACTGGGGAAAATATCTGCAACTCACATCATGGTTAAAAAACTGATCTCCCTATCACATAAAAAGCCACTGAAATTGAATAAGAAAAAAAAATGAACACTAACAATTTAACAGATAAATGGGCAAAGCATACAAACAGTTCACAGAAAAAGAAATACACACAACCCTTACACACATTTTTCACATATGAAAAACAGGCCAACCTTACTCACAAAAAGGGAAATGCACATTAAAACTACGCAAATACCACTTTCACCTACAAAACGAGCAAAAATTCAAATGGGTAATAATGCTCTCCATTGGCAAGGCTATGAAAAAGCAGGCACTCACATGGCTTGTCAGCAGAGTGTAAATTGGTTCCACCCCCAGGAAGAGCATTAAACAGCAGCTATAGACATTATAAACGCACACACCCTGGGACTCGGCAATTCCACTTCTAGAAATGTATCCTTCCAGCGGACTTGCCCAGCTGCACAATGAAGTATGGTCAGGGTTATTCTTCGTCACGCAGTTTGTAAAGGCAAAAGACTGGCAACAAGCTAAAGATTCATAAGTTGAGGCTCATTAGATGATGGCACAGCCATACGGTGGAACGTGATGAACTCTTTTTAAATACTGGGGGAGTTCATCATACAGCAACATGAAAAAGATCTCCGAAATGCATTGTTCACCGGAGAAGCCAAGATATAGGAAAATGTGTACAGTGTAAGACCATTCACAAACCAAAAAAAAAGAGAAAAAAAGAACACCCAGGTATCCCTCGTTCTACTACTAACCTTCAGAATCTAAAGTCGGGAACTGAAGAGACGCGCGTATTTCCGGTTTCCTTGATCATAAAAACTTCCTGGATGGATATGTGAGAACTAAAAGGCAATGGGTACCTGTTGTGTGGGGGGAGGGGAACTGAGCTGATGGGGCAAGTGGGAGGGGCTTTCACATGTCATTTCGATGTCGGAACCAAGATCCTAGCTCATGCTTACTTGGCACTGACAGCGTGGTCAGCCCAGTCCTGGAGCTCTTCATGTAATAGTTCAGTCTATCCTCCCAACAGTCCTGATGCTATGGGGACAATTATCATCGTCCCCATGTCACAAATCAAGAAACTGCAGCACAGAGAGGTTAAGTGACTTGCCAAAGGTCACACAGCCCATAAGAGGCAGAGCCATGCATGAACATATTATCTACTCCAATAATCATATTTTTTAAATTATTCTTTTTAGGTCATAGGCCATTTCCACTCTCTCGGGGATGAGCTGAGCCCCCATCTCACACCCGTCTCAGGCGTGATGCAGGCGTCCCTTGTTCACTGCGGGGACATGCAGCGAGCTCTCCATTTAGTTCTGCGGAAGCCCCATCTCTCCCCTCCCCCTTGGGTTGATGGGGAGACTCACAGCCCCTTCTCGTGAAATAAATCCCCTTCAAAACTGCTCCCCAGCTCTCTGCTCTCACAGTGTTTTTCTGCTGCTGACCTGGAAATGGTGCCCAAGATTTCTGTAACTGGTGAATGGCTCTTTCCCTTGAAAACGTGTATGCCGATGGCCCGTCCCCCAGCACAGCTGGCTATGCCTTTCTGCTTCGTTCCGGCACCTCGGTCCGAACGTCTGACACATACCGCTGTGACTTTAAAACGTCCGTCCTTATACCCTCATTCGACCGCGCTTCGCAGAAAGGAAAGAACCGACTTCTTACTACCAGCAGCAGTAGCTGCACGTAACCTCCCAAGAACTGCTTGGGTCCCCTGCCCTGGAACCAGCCGGGCATTCGGTTCAAATCCCCATGTTTCACTCATAAGCAAACAAGGGCACAGCCTTTGGCAGAGGAAGGCTGCTCAGCCCTTAGGAAGAGCGAGAAGCACCGAGAACAAGCCTCGTTCTGCCGGGACCCCAAGACGGAAAGTCAACTGGTGACCTGGCAACAGGAGACTCTCTCGCAGGAGACCTGACTGTGGGACCAGAAGAACCGAACCCCTTCTGACAACGAGGATGTGATGGGGAGAGCTGGGGGGCTGAGGGTCGCAGGGGGAGATGTGGGGGGGAGCCAGGCAGACAGGGCAGCGTGCGTTCTTGGCTTTGGTCTCGGTGCTAAATTTACCAGCGAGATCCATGAATGGTGCTCCGGGGTCAGACCACACGATGCGGGGAGAAAGCTCCCCCACCGGCCCCACACCAGGCCCCCGTTCCTGGAGGTCCTCTGGTTGCGGGAGATGCGGTCATTTTATAGGTTGTTTGCCAAATGCCTGGGGGCCACAGCGAGGAGCCCCTGTCCCCACCCCTCTCAAGCCCACTTGGCTAGAAACGGAGCCAAGCATCCCCTCTCGGCTCTCAGCTCGTGGCCCGTCTGTCACACTCTCTTCAGCAGGGCACTGGCCCCTCAGATCAGGGGCGCTACTGCTGTTTAGGGCAGATACTGGTGTGGGGTTTCCTGTGGAGAGCACTGGCCCACTGAGCTCTGGAACTCGGCCCCCTTCTGAGACAGCCTGGGTCCGGAGCCAACAGGCCCTGCTCCCTCCCGGCTGGGGGGTGGGGGGGGACCTGGGGCGAGCCACCTCCCCGCCCCGGGCCCCACCTTCCTCCTCTGCAAATGAGGACAGAACCCGAGGCCTTAGAGAGCGCTCGGCCCAGTGGCCGGCACATGACGGAGCTCGTAAGGGGTCTGACCGGCAGGAGGAACGGGATGGCTGTCAGGAGCGCCATGGGCGGCCACGCGCATGTGGAGTCCGCCTTCGGTCACCTGATCTCAGTCACGTCCGATTTGTCCAGCTTCTGCAGCTCCAGCTTGGCGGCCTCTAGGATGGGCATGACCTCGGCGAGGGCCATCTCGGCCTCAGCCTTCTCCACCGCAATGATCTTGTTTTGCTCTTCTATCTCCATGGCTTTCTCCTCTGCGAGCTTCTTCTTTTCCTCGGCTGTGGGGGGAGGGGTGGGTTAGTGAAGCCCCTGGGCGTGGAGAGGAGAGACCACACAGACACAAAGCAGCACACGGCCCTCCAAGGTCAGTGCTGGGCTGTCAGGGGATCTAACGAGCTTGGGCCAATATGGCGGCCTTGGGTGTTCCTGTTAGAACAGAAGTTCTCACCGGGCACGGGGTCCCCAACAGCAGGACCAACGCTCTGACTCCGACTGGCCCACCCAGGTCCCACCACTGCATCCCACGGGACAGCCCCCAGCCCTGCATGGCTGGTGTGAGCAGAGGACACCGGGGCCGCCCTCCCTGTCTTCCTGGTTCACTGAGGTCCGCTGCTCATCACCATCTCCAAGGTTTGCTCAGGCCCCCCTGAAAAGCCCCCCCTTGTAAGGTGGCCTGCCCCTTCTGTCACTCTGGACCCTCTATTTGCTTCATGACACTGATCGAAATCTGGCATTTCCCCTAATTACTGGCTCACTGATTGTCTGGTTCCAGTCGCTGGAATGTAGGCCTCTCCCCCAGGGCTGTGCCCCCGATGCTTAGCACAGGGCTCAGCTCACAGGAGCTGTACTGGGCTGACGAGCGTCCCCCACGATCCACATCCACCTGCAACCTCAGAATGTGACCGTATTTGGAAAGAGGGTCTTTGGACATCTGATGCGTTCACGTGAGGTCATACTGGGTTAGAGTGGGTCCTAAATCCAATGGCTTATGTCCTTATAAGAAAACCACACGAGGACACAGAGACATAAAGGGAAGTTGCCATTGGCACCAGACACTGAGATGAATGTAAAAGCTAAGGATTGCCGGCAAATGCCGGAGGCTGGAAGAGGCAAGGAGGGGTCCTCCCCCAGAGCCTTTGGAGGGAGCACAGCCCCCCTGACACCTTGATTTCAGACTCTGGCCTCCAGAACCGTGAGAGAGTAAACTTCTGTTGTTCAAAGCCCCCCAGCTCTGGCCATTTGTTTGGCCAGCTCTGGGAAACGAGTACACTGTCCCTTGTCCAGGGACACCCAGGTGGGACTAAAACCCAAGGACGGGAGCATCACAGCCATGCTCATAACCACTTTGGTGTATCGCCATCCCATGCATCCCGGGGCCCCGCTAAAGTTCCTGCGGACTCTGCTTCAGCAAATGGCCCCAGGGAACCCATACGGTGGGTTCTCGATAAACAAATGCTGGATGCCCTGGGATTTTCCAGTGCGGTGTTCTCTAGGGAGTCATGTCCACAGCTAACAAGCAAGCGTTGACTGAGCCTCTGTAGGGTGCAAAGCGTGTAGGGGCCCTGACGCTATGCAGGATCCTGGCCCCGGGAGAGATTCTCGCTGGAGCGGCAGGAAGACAAACGCGTGGGAAGAAGGAAGCGAGGTCACAACCTGAAACCGTCGGAACTGAAATGCAGAGCAGAGACCGTCGGCACTGTCAGGGTGCCGAGAAGAGGGGGCGGGGCAAGTATCACAGAGGAGATGGACCTGGAGTGGAGCCACATGGGAAGGAGGGCTGGAGGGGCTGCAGGTGAGCTCAGCGCCACGGGGAACTGACAGGAGGGCCCGCAAAGCCCCACGCGCAGGAATGCTCATCACGCTCGAGAGAAAAAGGGCGGCTGACAAGTGGCTTCTCGGGGACGCCCCCCAGTGGAGCGCTGTCCTATCTGGGGGAGCCCCTGCTGCCCTCCCGAGCCAGCCCCACACTCACCTATGGCCGTGTTGGCGGCGATCTCCTCCAGCAGCGCCTCGCAGGCGGCGGACTTCTCCGCCAGCACGACCTTCTGCACAGCCAGCTTCTGGTTCAGCTCGTCCAGCTGGATGGTGGCCTCCTTCAGCTTGTCCAGTCCCCCCTCCAGACGCTTGCACTGAGCTGCGGAAAGAGAGGAGCTGTATTCCTCACCAAGGTGGGTGCTGTTCCCCACAGGCCCGGGCAAGCATTCCAGGGGCCTCCGTGGGGACTCAACCGAAAAAATCATCTTCATGAGATATCAGGCAGCATCCAGGACCTCCACCACCGTGCCGGGACCGCATCGGCCAAAATAAATGTATTTCTGAAAACAGCACTTTACTTGGCCAACAGCCAGAGCCAGAGCATTTTTTTCAAAAGCATTTTCCAACAGAGCGCATTGCCATCAGACCCTATCTCTAGGCAGGGGAAATGCAGAGCTCCAAAGTGCATGACCCAACATCGACCAAGAAAACTATGAGCGAGCCAGGCCTCTGCCACCCAGGAGAATCGCTCTGGGAAGTAAAATCTGGAACGTGCTGTACTTTGTCTCAATCCTGAGTACACCCACTCTTGTTAATGAAGCACCTGCTGAAAGGCAAGGTCGGCACTTGGATCCATCCCATTTCCCCCTCTTACCTATGTTATATTGAGTTTTCTCATCCAACAGCTTTGAATACGTGTTAATAAAATCCAGGTAGTTTTTGGGGGTTACATAGTTGCTACGCCTCAATTTCTGTAGAAATTGTTTGCTGAATTCACCCACGGATTTATGGACCAAAACAACGTGCTCTACCACGCTGTCTGCATTTTCCGCCGGGATCATCAGATTAGTCCCTGAAGAGAAAGGAATGGGGAAAATGCCTCTGAGACGGTGGGAAAGAGCAGCTTCCCAAAGAGTTAAGCACGGAATTCCCACGTGATCCAGCAATTCCGCTCCGAGGCATGGACCCATGAAGACCTGAAAGCATCAAGCAGACTCTTGCAGGCCAATGCTCATGGCTGCGCTACTCGCAACAGCCAAAAGTGGAAGGGACCCAGTGTCCATCAACGGAGGCCCGGATAAACAATGCGGAAGAAAGGAAACTCTGTCCCGTGACACAACACGGATGAACCTTGAGAACAGGCTGAGTGTAAGAAGCCAGGCCCGGAAGGACAAATGTTACACAATTCAGCTTCACATGAAGTCTCTAGAACCAGCAAATTCAGAGACAGAAAGTAGGTGAGAGGTTACGGGCGGGGGCCTGGGGCTGGGGTCAGGGGAGTGGGAAGTTGGTGCTTCACGGTGACAGTTTCGATTTTACAAGATGGAAGGTCTGGAGCCGGACGGCGGTGGCAGCCGCCCAAGAATGTGAATATGCTTCACGCCGCTAACTCGACTCCTGAAAATGGTTAAAATGGCAAATTTTATGTTATAGATGTTTTAGCACAATAAAAAGGTGATATAAAAATGTTTAATAGATGGGGCACCTGGGTGGCTCAGTTGGTTAAGCGTCTGCCTTCGGCTCGGGTCATGATCCCAGGGTCCTGGGATCGAGCCCCACGTCGGGCTCCCTGCTTGGTGAGGAGCCTGCCTTTCCCTCTCCCTCTGTCTGCTGCTCTGTCTACTTGTGCTCCCTATCAAATAAATAAATAAAATCTTAAAAAAAAAAAAATGTTTACTAGAGAAAGGAAAAGAGCAGCTATCACCTGGTTGGTGGCTCTCCTGGACCACGGGACCGACCCATGACCTGTGGGTAGGAAGGTCTGTCTCCCTAGCTGGCCGTGCCACTGTCCGGGGAGGGTGCTCAGGGTTTCAGGAGGGAAACGCACCCAGCGTCCCTGCTGGATCCCTTGTGCCCAGCACACAGTGGGCACAAAGTGGGCCTTCCTCTAAGTCTGTTGAGACAATCCATCATCTCCTCCAGTGCTCAGATCACATCCCTGGGACCACCCAACAGACGGCACAACGCACTCCCTTCAATGCAGAATGGGCCTTCAACCAAGAAGAAGGCAGGCAAGACTGACCAAATGAAACCATTCAGCCAGAGGCTGCGGGTTTGATCTGAAATTACACGAGGGACCAGAACCCCACAGCCCACGGAGAAAAACTCTGCCTCACAAATATCCCTACTTTGGGGCACAGTTAGCCCAATGCCAGGGAATCTGTTCCAAGAAAAAATTCTAAGCAAATTCTGCACAGTGTTCTTTAGGACACGGAGCCACCGAATGGCGAGAGCAAACCAAAGCCTTGCTGACACACGGGGACGGCTCGCGGGCCTGCGGGGTTGGCGGACCGCATGGGACCCGTCCGTAAGCACAGTTTTGTGGGAACACAGAACAGCGGCAGACGTGGGTGGCTGCTACAGAGCCCGCATGACCCACATAGCTGAAAATATTTATCATCTGGTCCTTTACGAAGTTTGTGGATCCCCCAGTGACAGCACAGAGCCTTTCTCTTAGGCCCTTTCCCTGCATGTTGATTAACATTCCGAGTGCTCCCTGGGTAAAGGGGCAAGTGATTCATTTACTGAACACGTAGGTAGAAGGTGGAAACTACTTACAAACCCACCCGGTGTCATTTGCTGTCAAGGTCCGGATAAAAAAGCTTTTCCCTAAAGATAAATTGACTTACTTTCTTATTTCGGAGAAAAAAAATTAATAATCAAGGACTTAAGTGTTTGAAACTTCTGAGCAAATGCAGCGCTGATTATCAGCCTACTAAGAGGTCCTTCGGGCATTCTCTGAGTCAGGGATCAGCCCGCTTTTCCTGTAAAGAGCTAAACGGTGAATATGCAGCCTTCGTGGGCCGTGTGGTCTCTGCTGCAATTCCTCAACCTTGCAGCCTGGAGCTTAAAAGCAGCCATAGACACCATGTCCACTGACAAATAGGTCAGTGTCCCAATCACACTGTTTACCGAATCAAGCTGTGGGCCCCAGTCGGCCCAAAGGCCGTGATGCACCAGCCCCTACTCTGGTGGACGCCTGATTCATTTTATCCTAAACTGTCCTTGTAAGTCTCCAGAAATCCCTTTAGATTGAAACACAGTATAAACCAAAAACACACTGACAAACTTCAAAGCCATTCATGGCCATGGGGGTGAATGGTGAAGGGATCTACTGGATCAAAATTCGAAGTCAGAAAAGTGATAAGTTATTTTGTTATATCATTAGTGTGCCCCCCCCATTAGCGCTCACATACCTAAAAAGGACTTAGCGACTGCGAGGAGAGCTTGAGAAGGCCAAGGCATGAACCAGTCGATCCCGGTGTTATTTACAAGACCTTGAGAAGAAGGAGAGACAAAAGAGATGCTCACAGACAGGGACCCGGCCTTCGGCACCCGGCACGTGGGTGAAAGGACAGGGACTCGGTCCTCGGCACCCAGCACGTGGGTGAAAGGACAGGGACTCGGTCCTCGGCACCCAGCACATGGGTGAAAGAACAGGGACCTGCCTTCGGCACCCGGCAGGTGGGTGAAAGGACAGGGACCCAGCCTCCGGCACCCGGCACGTGGGTGAACGCGGCTGACTTTGGCCTGGACGGCCCTCCATGGCGGGATGTCTGGGCAGCACGGAACGTTCGGCGGCACCTGGTCTCTATCAACTGGATGTCGGTACCACGCTCCCCAACCCACCCGAAGCGACGAGCGAAAACGTCTCCAAGCACTGACGAGTGTCCCTGAGGGGCCGGTAAGCTCACCACCCACTTCTGAACCTCAGCCCGAGAGGTCAGGGACTGCACCTTCCCCGGGGGCTGCCGGGATGGTCCGAACAGGAGAGAGAAGAGGGCTCAGTACAGGCCGCGCGCCGGGGCCCGTGCGCGTTTCTGGTGGGCAGCCCGCGAGCCTGCTGGGCCCGGGGAGGGGCAGAGCAGGCCCGTCCTACACGGCGGCCCGGGGACCATCCCGAGTTTTGCTTTGCCGGGAAAACCTCGCCGGGGTTCGGCAGGGGGTGCGGGGGACGGCTATGCAGGCTCGGCCCAGGGGTACCTGGGAAATTCCTGCACCGGGTCCTGAGGGTGTCCCCGACCGGCGACATGCCCAGGACGATGTGCAGGTTGTTTGCACTCTTGTTCACAAAGTACTGCCACACGGACTCCTTGGCCGGGCCCGTCCCTTGCTTCAGAGCCTCTTGTCCGATCTGACTGAGGATCGTCTCCTTTTCCTCCTCCGGGAAAAGCGCGGGTACGATCCCTGGAAAACAAAGACAAACGCTGGGTTTCTCGGCCTTGGGGGTCTTCATCTCTCTAGGCACCGAAATGACAGAAGCACAGCGTCCCCGGAGGAGCCGGGGACGCCAAGGCCAAGGAGCAGGGCCTGGGCCCTGACTCTGAGCCCCGCTTCGCGCCTCCATCTCCTCGTCGGTGAAATGGGAGGAATAAATGGCCCCCGCTCACCTGGGAGGGTGACCGTGAGCGCCAAAGTAGGGGTGCTCCACCAGGGACAAGTGTGCCCCCTAACAGACATTTGGCAATGTCCAGAGACATGGCTGGTTGCCCCAGCTCGTGTGTGTGTGTTGGGGGCACACGCTAATGGCACGGGGAGGGGGGCGGGGAGGCCAAGGGTGCAGCCAACCAGCCCGTGACGCCCGGGAGAGCCGCCGGTGTCAGCAGGACCAGGGATGAGAAACCGCTGCCGGGTGTAAGGGCTCCGGAAAATAAATCAATAATCTTGACCATGTGGGGTGCTATTAAGTGAGAGGCCCCCCCAGAGCTCTCGGCCTTCACAGAAAATACACCCCAGGCCTGCAGTGCGGTTTACAGACACGGAAAACAGGGCTGACCCGTCCCCCCACTCACCAGTCTGCAGCCCACGTGTGCAAAGTCTGATGCCCACCCAGGGCAGCGTGTGCAAAATGCCACATCCAGAGCCCGGACTGCAGACGCCCCGGGCGCCCAGGAGCCTCGAAGCCGCCGCTGCCGTGGAGGAGGCTTCTGGGGGCAAGGAGACCCCACGCGGCACGGGAGCCAAGATCCAGGGAAGCGGGGGACTTGGCCCCAGACTGGCGAGTGGAGCTCTGCTGTTCCCCCCCTTTCCTGCCCGTCCCCACTTCCTGGCCACCGGCTCCTCTTTTCCTTCGGAGAGTCACTTCTCCGTTCTATGCCTGCCTGTGGTTCGGGCGGCCCGCCCCATCAGAACCCCCGCGCCGACTGCCCGGGGGATGGGCTCAGGGGTCCGCACGGGATCCAAGCCAGCCGGCGGGACCCCTGCCAAGGACTCCTGCCACACACCTGGAGAAGAGAGTCTCGTTCAGCCAGGCGGAGCCAGGAGGCCGCTAAAGAGAGGGGCAGAGAGAGAGAGTGTGTGGCAGGCAGGAGGAAGAGCGAGGGCCAGAAGCAGGGGCAGGACGGCCCATAAGGAGGGGAGAGGAACTCAGGCTGCAGAAACAGCAGTCCGTCCGCGGAGACCCAGAGCACGAAGAGCGTGGGACAAAGGGAACTGGTGACATGCACGGACGGCGGGGTTGCAGGAAGCAGGAGATGAACACAGAGATGTGTGTGAAGAGTCAAAGTCAGACATGACGAGGGACTGGCTCTGACGGATAAAGGGGATGCAAGGGAAGGGACGGGTTTCTGAGACAAATGAGAAAGCGTGATGTGGGAGAGGTCAGGAGTCGACACCCTCCGCGGTTCAGGCCTAATGAGAATTCTGGAATGACGAAGTAAACGAGAAGGTGCAGAGGGAGCCCCCGACGACAAGAAAGCAGCCGGAGTCTCGCCAGCTGGGACGTTGCCTTACTATAGCTACACCATTCCAAATTAGTATCACGCCTTCTTACTAAATATCTGATGGGCTCCCGTACGGAGCCAAGCTGACCAGCAGGCCCGCAGCTGCGCTCCTTACAAAGGCCTGCATGCAGGGTTGGCCCCTGACCGGCGTCCGGGAACCGGGACTTTGGGAGGGTTCCTTCTGCTGTTCATTGGTCCGAATGGCTCACCTACAAAGAGTGTGGTCTCTGCTGACCACCTGCTTCCCCTCTAGAAATCTGGAATTCTGGCTGGTGCCAGGCAGCAGGTGCCTACGTGACCAGCCCCCAGTGAACCCCCCGGGTGCTGAGTCTCTAAGGGGCTTCCCCGGTAGATGACACTTCACGTGGGGTGTTACAATCAGATGAGGGAGAAGTTAAACGTGTCCCGTGTGACTGCCCTGCAAGAGGGTTCTGGAAGCCTGTGCCTGGCTCCCCAGACTCCCCCCACGCACTTCTTTCCCTTTGCCGATGGTGCTTCGTGTCCTGCTGTAATTAGATCATGGCCGTGCATTCTGCAAGAGACAGAGGAACTCGCTCCTGGTTACCCTCCTACCATCTCAGCCTCTGGCTCCCTCCCCTGCTTCTCCCTGAACCTTGTCCTGGGTTCATCTGGTTTCTCGCGCTCCCCCCACTCGGATGGTTCCATCCATTCCCAAGGCTTGGGGACCCACACGCCGGTGATGCTAAAAATGACATCTCCACTCTGGGCCCCTATTCTGAGAGCCAGACCCCTATAATCCAACCACCCATCTGTTACGGGTGCAGCTCTGTTCCCCCCAGAAAGAGAAGCTGAAGTCCCCAGGACCTCAGAATGTGACCTCCCTTGGAAACAGGGTCTTTCAGGAAGTCATCCAGTTAAAATGAGGTCACTGAGGTAGGTCTTAGGCCAGTACAACTGGTATCCTTGTTATTAAAAGGGGAAATGTGGATGCAGAGACAGACATGCCGACGCTGGGAGAGCGTGAAGGTTGAACCCGGGTGAGGCAGCCACAAGGCAGGAAATTGCAGAGACCAGCAGAAGCTGGAGACAGGCCTGGGACAGTGTAGCCCCGAGTCCCAGAAGGAACCACCCCTGCCCACGCCGTGGTGTGGGACCTCCAGACTGTATGACAATAAATAGTAGTGGTTTTAGATTTTTTTTTTTTTTTTAAGTAATCTCTACCCCCAGCGTGGGGCTCGAACGCACAACCCTGGGATCAAGAGTCACACTTTCCACCGACCGAGCCCGCCAGGCACCCCAAGTGTCTGCGGTTTTCAACCACCCATCCTGTGATACTTCCTTACAGCAGCCCAAGCACACTAATACACACTCCGACGTCCCATTTGGATTCC